>JAVJAQ010005583.1:4316351-4678923 GCA_032362365.1 Zygogramma bicolorata | reverse complement strand
TAAGATCGACCTAGCCCTTCAGAAATAACCCAGATGTGAAATACGTTTCCTTCACCATTTTTCTGTTTTGATGTATGACACTGGCCGATGTTTATTTTTTTGAAAGGTTTTTTAGCCTAGAGTATTCATAGGTTCAAGAAACGTATTATATTTAATTCAATGGAAGCTCAAAAAGTAGGCTGGACCGATAACATTAAAAAAATCAAAACATTCTTGGATTATTCTCTACTCGACTATCTTTGATCAAACTAGTATATTCATCTGAACTTTATATATGTTCATGATATCACATTTACCCACTCAGGGAATACGATATCAGAAATGGAGTTGAGGTCATCCCGAAGTTTACTGTGTATATTCAGTCATAAAATCGTTAATTTCTCCAGCGTTATGTAATAACACTAAAACATATGTGGAGCATCAATTCAAGGAATGGCACGGGTTTATACCTTCTTCCGTATGGAGCTTTCAGTAATTTTATGAAAGGAAATATCTTAGACATTACACCAGTGAAATTGTCTTGGGAATATTTCCATTTATTTCCTGATTTTATCGTTCTGTGATGGTAAGCAAATTTCATTTCACCAAATATGGAATTCGACATGTGAAATAATTTTCAAATTCATAATAATGCAGATCGAAAAATACCGAAAGTGACTGAATTGATTAAAGAACAGTTCCTTTCTGTTGAAATACTTTCCATGGTGCTCAAATTGGCCTATAAAAAAATATAGGAATCAGTATTCATTGGAGTAGTTATCGTGAAAGCAATGAGAGACTTCAAATTCATGTGTACTGTTTGTACATTAAGAAGAGATTTGGTATCCGCCGAATGAGTGTTGCAGAAATATTTAACTCAAACTTGGGCAGGAGATATTTCCAAAGCGGTTGTACGTGATTAGAAGACTGAAAAATTTAAAGATTTACGTAAACTCAGTCTTACAGGTGAGGAAAAAATTGTATCCCTACGTTCAAGTATGAAAATAACTGAGACTATCAATTTTGAAAAATATCTCACTTTATAAAAATACATTTTTCATTGCTATATATTATTTCTGGTACCCTTCATGATTGAAAAATGAAGTACTCAAACGTGTCCTGATACAATAAGGTGTACCTCTGAACTTGGTCGACAAGCCAGTTGAAAGTTTGATCAAAATTATTATTTTATCAATATCTCTTTCAGGCATATCGATATACTCTGTGTATACTTATGAAAAGCATAATCGAGAGGAGAAGGCAAGAAGTCTATTTTGCCCTGAAGGATTTTGCCAATACGTATGTAGAGCATGGGTAGCGATTCGAAAAAAATGCTTTGAGGTCCTTTCAAAACGAACATCCGGATGTTCATTATAGTAACTATAGGTTTCCTCATTAGTGACACCTATTCCAAGTTGATACAGAATATTCTCCAGATGCTTTTGTTGAAGATGGAAAACCACACGCCTTAGTAGAGATAAAATGTCCGTTCCTATTCATCCTGTGATTTCAACAATACTTCGAATTTAAAAGTCATTTACATAATGATGTAAATTTTACAAGGTGGATAGTTTCAGCTGGAAATGGTCATCGTTGGTGTTAATCTTACATATTTTATCATTTATTCTTTTTCTTCTGATACCTTTCTGGAAATAGTAGTTGATTTGAAACAAAACACTTCAGAAATATTAGATCTATTATCAAGCTTTCAGCTTATGAAGATGCTAACTTTGTTGGTGAAACGCGCGTCAACTGTGGTTGGTACGTAGTTTTGGTGTTCGGGTGATTTCTATTTCTCACCCACTTATATATGAATAAATTATATAGTTGCTCGAGTTACATTTAACAGTATGTTGAAACTTTCTCAGGGGCAGTTATAGTGGGTCAGGCTGGCAAATGAAAACACAGGCGCTCTGGAGAATCTTAGTTTTATTCAACTGCCTTACAGGGGATGATAGTTGTAGCGAAATCTTCTCGTTAGAAAGTTAGTGTGGGATAAATATAGCGCAGTTACAAAATCAATATACTTCTAAGCAACATTTTCATGAATTTGGAAGCTCTAGATAGCGAAGTGGCATTAAAACATTGTCGAAACGAATTATAGGTGTTTAACTTACCTAGAAAGACCAACCGGTGTTAAAATATCCCAATTAGGGTAATTTTATCTTCCAACGAAAAGGTTCTCTTCAACACGAGGAAGAAATTCGCAATGGCGGATAGCGTGCGTGACTCAAACAGGTTCAAAAATTGCTCCAAGTGAAGCCAGCCAAAACACAAAGCGGTTTTTTCATATCACTGAAAAAAGCGAGAATGCAAAGTTAGAATTTTGTTCAGATGAACGAAACGGAACCAGTGGCGATATCTTAGGTAAAATAGTAATAGTACACTTCAACTATGAAGTGAGATAAAAAAGGTAACTGCGATCGACACGGTCGATCAAAAATACAATTAACCAACCTTCTCAAATAAAAATAAATGAGTGTCGCGACTGGGCGGAGGTACCCCAAATGCCAAATATGTTTTGCCATAACAGACAAGATCCAAATGAAACAATCATTATTGCACTGTGAGTGTATGAATCTGAACATTTTACTGCATACATAATAAAAAAAAAAGATGAATTGCTTGCATACTTCAATAATGATGAACTACTGTCCATAGTAAGAGATAAATATGAACATTGATTTCAGGAGTTATATCATCGACTATGGATAATATCACAAGGTCTTATTTTACTAGAAAATATAACGAATCAATGCAGAACTTAAATGAAAAATAGACATTTATCAATCGTCTCACAGTTTTCACATGCATCAAAACATTTTTTCTCAACAGTGACAATGTTTTTGCTATTTTTCAATCAAAAAATCAATTTATTCATTCATTTGAACGGCAAGCCAATTCACAATTACACAGAAGAATGGAAAGTATAAACACATGTGTACACATTAATGTGAACATGGAATGAAAGGAGAGAGAAATACAAAAATCATGATAATCACTTGTTTTAATATCCATCTTGAAAATAACAAGTTGAATGCATTCGATTATATCACCCCTTTCCCATGAACCTGCCTGCTGACTTCGCAGAGTCAGCTCACCAGATTCTAGGCATCACCTGTTGCACATGTACTCTTGGTGTCTCGATTCAGTAAGCACATAAACTATTCTTGTTTGAAGATTATTTGGATTCTCTTCTGAATTCAAATTGAAAGATTTTATGAACAGGCTATAAGGGTCCTCACAGCTGTGGTATCCACACCAAAAGAACATTTCATATTATAACCATACTGAGGGTTTTCGCCAAGATCATGAGTATGCAATGACGTTTGAGTAGGTGCATCAGTTAACTCATTCACTATACTATCAAGTGGTTTGGTGTTGTTGCCATAATTTTGTTTTCGTTCTGGAAGAGAAAGCGATACTGCCTCTTCCGTAGGAGAATGATCCTGATCTGCAACATATAACCTTGGAAAAATAGATCATCAAATTCAGGTACAAGTTGTGAAATAATCTGTTGCCGTTTCAAATGAGCTTGGCTGTTTGGGTTCCTTAATGAATTAGTTGCGGATTTTTTGGGATGGAATGACATCCTTCTTCAAGCGATTCAGTTTTCAAAACCTCTGTCTGAAAGATAGGTTGAATGTTCATATTGTTCCTCGCCTTTGATGAAAATATTGATTTACTTGGTGTAAAATCTTCCACGGTGAAATGTTTACTAAAAATACACATGCATTTACTTATGCTTTTTCCAGTTCCAAGTCTGTTTTTCCACTCATTTGCCAGTTTCGGGTTTCCTGGGAAGAAGCAATAATTCTTCAATTTACTTGTCATGATGAAGTAATACATTTCTGGATGAAAACATAAAATATGAAGCAGAAAACGGGTATGATTCGAAATATGACAACACGCAAACAAATACCAGTATTGTTTCTTTAGTAAATAGTAAACCACCACCTCAAGTGGGTTTTAAAAAATACATAAACTTAATTATATCCTGTGGCCCATCGAGAGTTATAGTGAGTAATATTGACTCTTCATGCCAGAAACTGGACGAATAACTACTCCAAATGAATAATGAAACGTATATCAAGATCAAGCAATGAGAATAGCTTCATGAAGAATAATTACTAATAAGAATGAGACTGATTGCTCAGTCAGGGAACTTGAGTTTCTATGAATTTCAACCTGATTTGCCCAAGTGTTCGATATTTGTAGTAGCATTATTTTCAATCTGATGAGGAGTTCTTGGCAATGTTATCTATAGTTTGAATGAGTCGTGATTCGTATATCTATCTTTTGAATCTTAAAATAATTTGTAGCATCTATAGAATCTCCTGAAAAAACGACACCAAAGCTGATAAAAAATTGAAAGTCAATTTCAGGTAACAAAATCAGTCACATAAATGAACCAGGTTCATCTGGTGGGCGATCACTCACTCTCCACTTTTATAGTAGATTCGATTCCTGATACCCACTTCAAATTGCCGACTCTGTCACAGACGTGTTTGTCCATTATCCTTTGACACTGAAGTGGTCATGCATACTGGCCCGTTCTAATATCATTGCAGACGGCCAATTAAGACTGCACAATTGAGGTGCTCGGGAAATCGCAAAATTACTCGTGCATTATGTTTTCCATTCAACTCATTTGCTTGCCTTCAATTATACTCAAAAACGCTAGCAAGGCAAATGAGAGCTTCACGTATTCATTATTTCTTCATCAGATGAACTATAGACGAATATTTTTATCTACAAGTCTGTTTGATAGCGACTGTGAACAATGAAGTTGAAATTTTATCATTCTCGAATTGAAGTTATGACATGGTCAGTTTCTGATTCGAATTCTGAAAACACTCGAAGTAATACCTTTTTTTCTACGGAAATGAGAGTGAAAATTGAGATATAATTCAATGAATATTATTTATGGACCCATGCAAAGTGCACGAGTGGTGTCAGTACATCAAAGGATTCCTCTACTTCCCTGGCTTATACCACAAAGGGCATTGTATTATGTCCGAACGGTGCAGTGCGAGGTTTTTCACAGAAGAAAATCCCGTAGTAGTTTTTTCCTGACAGGTGCTAGCAAAAACTTACTGTATAGGTAGATTTAAGACTGGCCTGCACGAATTGTTCGAAAGATGAATTGATTTAACGCCAGTCTTCAAGTATGCTCAGCGACTATTTCGAATGTTATTACATTTCCCTTCCAGTGAAAATGGTCGAATGCGGTTTGCCTCTGGGATACGTTTTCTATAGGCGATGATATATATCATATATATATATATATATATATATAATAATAAAAATAATGATATAAAAAAAATATTCTGCACAACCCCTCGGTTATAGTAAATTAGGCATAAAATTTGATATTGGTTGAGAAAGATATCTCATTCCAATCAACATGTAGTTCTACAAGCATGTAGAAAGTGAGTTGCTGGTCTTGCAGAAAAGTAGTAAACCATTCACATAAAATCTTGGCAAATATTCAAAGCTGAAAAATTCGCAATTTTGGAATATTTGAGTTCTGAACAAGGTAAGTGCCTTCTTTGTGAATAATTCAGGAGCAGATTGGGGAACTGGATCCTTCGAGACATTCAGAAAACTTGCAGCGCTTCCAAGGATCATAGGAAATTTGTTAAAATTCTTCATAATAAAGTTTCCAGTGTGGAATATCAAAATAAGGCAAACAATTATCTGTTGGTGAAAACGATTCATAATGGGGTGATATATAGACACTTTGAAGCTTTCGACCTTCCTCATCTGGTGTTGTGGATACCGATCCGCTTCGTCGTCCAGCAATTGAATGCTAGGTCGTTCTTTCTAGCCTCACCCCAGAGTGTTCAGAAATGTCTCTTTTCCAGTTGGTGTTGCGTCAGTGTGGACCTCAAAAAATCAAATTATTCGATATCGTTCCTGGTATTTCCTTTCTGTACGACCTAGTTCCGGGTAGCTGTATGAGTGAACCCTACAGTTGGTATGGTGTGAGATGAAGGGGCATTTTGTGGAATCAGAGGGATTGGTTCATCTAACTAACTTCCTTTCACTCCATTCTTCCCATTGAGAACTTTGATACACGAATTCGGGTTCAGATTTTCATCCCCTATGCTTTCATTTTCAGTTTCAACTGCGTCCACAAGCTGCATACATCTACCAATCAAAACTATTCTCGATATTTCGCGTTTCAGATTACCAACAGGAGCTCTGTACATTGGCATGTTCATATGATATAGGCGGGATGATTTTCTTTTGAGGTCATTTCAAGCATAACCCTGATTTCATTCATCGATGTCTCGACTCAGATCCTTCAACTACGAATCTCGAAGTCAATATTCGGTCTCAAAAATTCACACCTAGATTCCGAACTCGGACAGTTTCGTTCGCAGCGCCTCTTAGGGTTGCCCTATTTTCTGCCACTTCATTGACCACAGGTAGCCAACCCACGTTGGGTGCCAATTTGTTAGGGTTCCCAAATATAATATATGTATATAGAGTGGAATACAATGAGAATTTGGGATGAACTCCAATCAAACTCAGGGAAAGGGGAGATTCTGTTAACAAATGTCTACTTTCAAAACTCCGTTTAATGGTGTGTATTGAGGAAGAGGGTTATAGGATATGCAAACGCAGCAATACCTGACTTCATCAGCTGAATAGTTATTTCCAAATATATATACTTTGAGGTTCATACAACTGTCTGAGTTGTCATAAATCACTTTTATTTCAATAACTCTAATAGATACTATAATAGTAGGCAGATGAGCTGAACTAAACCTACAAGCAACCAATTCAACAATGAATATTACAGTTTCGTAGAATCGTACAGAGAACCGTGATACTTTTTATTCGATATGGCTTTATGGCGAGAAATGGGGATTTTTGAGCTAAGCAGGAAATTGGGATGATCGCCACGCCAAAGCAGGTTGATACATCTGGGAGACAGAGCTGAATCCAAGTAACTGGGCAGGTCTAAATTAATGTTCTGAAGTAGTATAATACCTTCATTTGTCGTTCCTTTCCTTTGTTGGAGTATGGCCCCAAATAGTGGATGATTGAAAAATTGAATCCAATAAGCATGCAGTTATCATCCGCCGAGGATACAATTTTATCAGTTTTCAAAACATTTGACATATTCGGTCGAATAATTCGTTCAGGCTATGTTACACTTCGTTTTCGACATCACGAAAATACTGAAGCAGAATAAAATTCTGGATAGTACCTCACTACTTACAGCTTATCCAATCCATCTTGGCACAAACTCAGCTTCTTTTCCAGTTGCACAATGGTAGTTCAGACAATGACGTAAGAAAAAACACTTGCTAGGAATAAATTTCAACACAGTAAACACATATAATAGGCGTTATTTCATTATACTCTACTTCACAGGGTTTGTTGGGCATATACGTTATCAGTTCTGTGCCAAGATGGATTGGATACTTTAGTTCGATTCGTTTCATTGGGGCATTCATAATTGATATTTTATGTTGTCAATTAATTTACTTGTTTTTTTCTCGTTCATTCTACTCGATTTTTTCTTTCATTCCTTTGCTGCCGACATCCTTACTTGGGAACGTGGCACGAATACAATGATTCCCATGTGTCACCGATCACCTCAAAATCTCTCGTAAGTAGCGAGGCGTACGTTCTGTTTTATGAACAGGAAGGCACTAATGAACTGGACGAAACAAAATTTTCCATTTGAGATTGTTTCATTAATTTTTTTCTATTTCATTTTTTATCCATTCCTTTTTAATTAATTTGTATTGTATTCTATATATTGTTATATTATCACACGAATTTCTTAATATAGATTTCCAGGCATACCGTGATTCATTATGGGTAGACGAGATTATTCTCTCGATTTGATTTCCTGATATAAGGTGGGGTATTCGAGTTCAACAAGGTTCCTCGCTATCAACTCCTGTGAACATTGTTTACATTTTCTATCGATAATATGTGAATATGTCGTTCTCAAAACTATATCGAAGGCTACTGACAGATGAAGGTTTCTTATTCTCCTTTATTTTAGTGTTTATGAAGTGTTATGGCAACTGATTTCAATAGCAAGAGCAGTGATTGCATCTAAAAACATTTCAAATTGTGTTTTTAACGTTGCAAAGACATATCAGTTATTAAAATAACCTATTATCAGCGGTCATGATTCATGATATGTTTATGATATATATATACTCTGAGAATAAAGTATAATGAGTTGAAGTAAGTATGTAATGTACGTACAATAGTGATAAAATACGGTATCGAATTATTTTATTCCGGAAAATCCATAACATGAAAAACCATATTGTGTGACGGAATGACAGTACGTAATAACCGATGTTCATCCACTATGTTGAAGCAAAACTTCAACAACGTTGAAGCCGTAAATGTGTGATGAACATCTGGGTACGTTCTGTATGAACCTCTCTGGTAACAGAAGTGAAATTCAGCCAGAGAAGTTAGAAACAGCAGCTGATACTGTTGGTTCTATAGATAAACAGAAAAATTAGGAAGTTTGATATTTATATTTCGTGCTTTCTTGGTTTATGAAATATCTACGTATACTTTTCCATTGCTATTTTTCGCAATATAACCAATAATGCTACCCCATTCATTATACAGGGTGTTGTATACTTTTTCAGATGAAATTTATCTATTTCTTTCGTAAGCTGTCCTACAACCGTTACCACCTCGTTTCCAGAGCTATTTACCTCACATTGTGAGGTGAACGGGTTGGAATATATGTTTTGAAGGGGAAACAATTCGGTTTCAGCTCGAGATCATTACTCAACTATCCCTCACCTGTCTTGGATTTAACAACACTTACTCAGGACATAGTTTCATACAGTCCTGAGGTTGTTGTGAGGTATCTAAAAAAATGTATCACCTTCCTGAAATTCCGTAAACTGTTAGAGATCTATTTCAGATATTTTCCCAAGACTCTGGATATTTTCAAAAAGGAAATTGAGAAGATTATTGATACATTTGTTCAACAACACTATAATAAGAGTCATTATTTATGATTATTTCGGGTCTCACCTTTACGACAGGATCACATCCTGTTGATAGACATGCCTCAAAATTCGACAACTATTCGATATCATCCTTCTTCTGTTGATTCCCTCTCGGTTGGAGAAATGCACCTCGTAGTGCAAGTATTTCCAGTTTTGAGTTCGTGTTCAACATCAAATACTCCACTTATACTTATAAGTGCAGAATCCATTGAATTTTGGCCACCTGGCTTCCATTTTGTTTCATTTTCTATATACCTATGAAATTGGTAATAAATGCATTTTTCATTTTCGACCTTTGTCACTATGTTCATTCTTTTGTTTCAACAGAAATTTTATTGGGGCGAGTTGTCCCTGAATCTTCATGAAGTTCACTAATATACTCATATTTTCTGCATGAAAATTCTCAACCGACTGTAACAGTTCATTATATTTTCCATACAAAATCAGATTCAAATAAAAGTGTTATCTGTTTATAGGATTATCATACCCATATGCTCCCTCAGGCATGCGACGCCTTTGGTTCTGAAGCTCCTTCCCTCTAGTGAAACCGTAATATATTTTCACTCAATCCCTCTCTTCAGCTTTCTTTTCAGCTCATTGGCCTTATAGGTGGACTAGCAAGGGAACATGGTTCAGGATTGTCCTCAAGTCCTCAACTCCTCAGACCGTAGCTTTCTGGACTGACCATTGTCAGAAAACAATCACTGCTCTTTCTGATACTACGAAGGGTATTGTATTAATTAGACTCGACCGGTGCTAGTGCGGGGTACTTCACAGAAGACAACTTCTCGTAATAAAACTTAAAACCCCTTCATGGTATCATACCTCGGACCAAGCTGATGCGAACGACAAGCAAAATTAGCCGTCATTGCGCCATCTGCCTATGGACGAGGTATCCCGAAAGCAAATCGAAGGAATGGGCGAATTCAGCTTGCTTTCCCAGTGGCCCTCTCAAATAACTTCATATTTCAAATTTCGATTGGTACCTGATTTGCAGATGTCTTTGTGGTCCTCAGATGACATAACCATTTCACTCGAAGTGGTATTCATTCCCATGCAATTTAGTTGGGAGTATTGACCTCTATTTCATAAATTTTTCTCATTCTCAATATTGATATCAAATTTTTTCTTTATCTTATATGTGAATAGTGTTCCTTAAAGCAGATTTTTATAACTTGTCGCTGTATTTCTGAAGACTACAATAGAAACCAACCGATCATATCTGTAGTGACACTGAGGCAAAAGGGTGGAAATGATAAAGAACCATCCACGTCCCTATTTCGTTCGTAACAAAAATTCATTTTCCATTCTATTATTATAACATGGTTCCTGTAATGGAAGTAACAATCCGTTTCCTGCAGCTATCCTGAAGCCATTTATATTATAGATGAGATCCTATTGGCTCTCAGCCCAGATTTGAACATTAATATCAATTTGAGTAGAACGGCAACCTAATAACAATCGTATGCAGGTAACGATAAATATATAATGGTGCTCGGTATTACAGGTATTTCGCGAATGTATTGTAATATGCTGAGTAATCTATTTCGTCTGTTTTCCTTGCCGCGTTGGAGTGTGAAATTCCATTATTTCTAGTGCCTTAGGATCAATTCATAATCTTGTGATTCGGATTTCGAATTAACCAATGAGGTCAATAGTATTTTTCAATTGAAGACAACAATGTTTTCTGTCGAATGGTAGTTTTTCATAGTTTCATCACTATCACTACATAGTATAAAACAAAGTCGCTTCACGCTGTCCGTTTTTTCGTCCATCATGGATTTACCTGAAATTCTCACAGAAGGTAGGGCATAGCAAGGATATCGAGGAGCTACACCGCTCAATTTCGGAAGATGTCGTCACAATAAAACACTGGTGTGATTCAAACAAATTATCTTTCAATACAAGCAAAACCAGTATTCTCACTTTTCGCGGTACTGTACCTGAAATTGGTCTTGGAAATGGTGTAATTGATAATAAAAACCAAACTACCTTTCTTGGGCTCACCATTGATAACAAATTAACTTTTAAAGACCATGTCATAGAACTGAGCATAAAAATAGCTTCGGGATGTTACGCTCTGCGAGTTATTACCAATGAGCTAGGCCAATCAATCTCCAGAACTGCGTATTTCGCTCTTATTGAGTCGCACAAAAAGTATGGAATATCTTTTTGGGGTGTGTGCTCAAGAGAGCTCTTGGAGACCGTTTTTGTTTTACAGAAGAGAGCTGTGCGGTATATCTGTAAAGCAGGGTACAGGGATAGCTGCAAACCTCTTTTCAAATCCTAAGGTATTCTCACTGTTATATCCCTGTTCATACTAGAATCTGTTTGCTTGATGAAGAAACATAAGACTCCTTCATTGAACATTGTTCATAACACACGTCGTCCTACCAATAATATAGAACTTCCAATACCTCATACTTCCACTGTGAGGGACTCAATCATTTTCAACGGTATCAAAATGTATAATCATCTACCAGTCAATTTGAAAAACATTGAAGATCTCAAGAAATTCTGGAGACTAGTAAAAAATGTACTTGCTGACAAGCCCTTTTACTCTCTGCGAGAATATTTCAATGACAATTTGTCTAACTAAGACATGAAGATTTATTTATAAAATGACATAGTTTTTATTTATACTTTTCCATACAATTGTTTTTTAACGAGTTGCACTTGTTTCTACAATGTCCTTTTTATTAAATTGAACTTACCTTCGTATACTGCAGGTATATATGTGTGTGTATGTTTATGTGTATGTATATATAATACTCCTAGATGTATTTGATGCTTTGTCTATGAGAATTCCTATTCTTCAGACAATAAAGTATATTTTGACTTGACTTGACTTGAATAGCTCAACGATTATTTTCTATATCATGACGCTGTACGCTAGAGCATTGGGGGTGGTTGCCACCCCATCACGGGGTGGAATTTTTTTACTACATTTGAACTGTGGGAATCGACGAAAAAACTAATTCTAAGAAAGAAATGTTTCATACGTTTTTTTTCGTAAAAGTAAAATTTTTTGAGTCATTCGAAGTTGAAAGTAACAGTTTTTTGACGAAAAAATTGACTTTTTTTAATGTTTTTTTTGCAAATAACTCTGAAACTATGCATTTTATCAAAGAAAGTAGAGAGAGGCAAATTGTAGCTACTGAAAAAACAAAAACCATGCTTCCTTCATAATTTTGCTACGACACATTCGAACTGAGATACAACAAATTAATGCTTAGCTTTTTTCGTCGAAGAAAGCTCATAGAATCTTTTTTGAAGTATTCAATCAGAGCCTCCAAACAACTGAAAAAATGTCTCCCTAGCATGAAAATTGACCGACTTATGATCAAAATAAGATCGGTACCTGCATTTTTCTACGAAAAAAATCTGTGAAAACAACCTCCAAAGTACTCCCTCTGAAATTGATCGCCACCCTTCTGTGGTTCTCTTAATATATGTACTATCACTACACCTACGAAGTTTAACCAATTGAAAATGCCTTATTTCAGAAAAATTGGAGTTTAAATAAAAAAACATTTTTTTTCAATTTCGTGTTTTTAACCCTTTTCTTATAAATATCTCTCAAAATACTGAAGATTTACTGTAGTAAATTGTAGCTTTTTTAATGACAAATATGTTCCTGTGTGAAGATTTTTTGTTAGGTCAATATTCGGCGGGATATAGCTGTACAACACCTACATTTACGATCGAACATCACCTTAGTCAAGCGCTTCAAACTCTCCCCATTTATAAATTAAGGGATCTTGAGTAATTTCATTCACATAGTCTTATAGCTCTTGAAAAGCTCTACGAAATCGTTCCCAAAAAACATTTCCTATCACCTAAAATGAAGGAGCTATGCTTAAAAAAACGATCAATTTTTTTTTTGAAAAATTTGAATTACCCGCTTCGGAGCGTAGTTATCTACATAACCGGTATATTCGGTCGTTATACGTTATTTGTTTCACTTTTTCCATTCATATTGGAAGACAGAGCAGAAGTATTGTACATCTTGGAAAGTTCTTCAAAAAAGTCCGTGATAGTGAATATCTATTTTTGGGGGTTAACTCAGAATAATCATTTTCCATCCATGCGAAGCCGGGCCGAGACAACTAGCCTATACAATTCATCTTCTAGGAAAAATCAAAATGAAGGAGGATGATAATTGTCAGAATTGAAACTAGATCTGGGACGAATGAGTCATGGAATTCGCATGAAATATTATTGAGATGAAACATTTGGAAAAAAATAGAAGTAAAAACAAAATTTAAAAAAATGCCATATTGCATTTACACATTATAATTAACAAATCAAATGACTCACCTGTAGGAAATTTGATGTTTATTATACGAACAGTCCTGTCCGAAATTATTACTACTGGTAGTACTGTCACTGTACGGATTCATACAACAGTTCAGAGTCTAAAAGCAAAGCAGTACGTCCCTGGCCCATCCGCCACCATATCTATGAGCCAGCCTTATCGCAAATCACTGTAGTTCGAAGTACTAGATCGCCCTAGGGAGGGATCAAAAAAGCATATGCCTGGGTGGGCTGTAATAATTTCGGACAGGACTGTTCGTATAATAAACATCAAATTTCCTACAGGTAAGTCATTTGATTTGTTAATTATACTTCACAGTCCTGTCCTCATTATTACTACTGGTAGATGTTGAAAGAAATTGGCGATCTAGAACCCCTGACAAATAACACACATATTCCGAAAAATAGAATATATTAGACACAATAAATGTGTGGCAATAGACCTAGATATTTTTTGTTTCATAACAACATAGAAAAATAGTAATAACAAGTACATACTTCAGCATATAAATTTTTAACAAAAATACTATCAAGTTTCAATATCAATATTAGAACCCCTCAAAACTCCCAATGCAAAAGCAGACTTAGTAGCCACAACTGGTTTGTTATAGAATTTATTAAAAGTATCCGTTTCATTTGACCAACCTGCTCTATTTCTGATTTCCTCTACATTCACCCCTGCTCTGAATGCAGCCGAAGTGGCGGCATGTCTGGTACTATGACTGGAAAATATTTCCGTATCTACTCCACTTTCGCGAAGCGTAGATTTGATCCACCTGCTAATGGATTGTGCAGTAGCACTATGATGAGGCTTTTTATAAGTCAAAATGAGTTTTGATTCGTTCTCAGATCGAAGATTGCCCGTTTTTTGTATATAAAACTGTAAAGTACTCGCCAGACAGAGCCCCGGTTTAGTCCTGAAGTAAGGAATTATAAGAAGTGGCTGAAGGCCAGTTCTACGAGATGTTTTGATACGATCTGGAATATATATTTCTAAATGATCAGCACAGGTTTTGATATTATCTATAGTTATTTTTGTGAAGGTTTGCACCCTGTGGGCTGATATTAGGGCCAATAACGTAACTACCTTTTTTGTTAACTGTTCTAAACTGAGTTGGTCCAAAGGGTATCTCGACTCTAATAGAGCCAGAACTGGACCAGGATTCCAAGTATTCGAATATTTTGGTCTGGAAGGATTCACATTATAAATGTCCTTCATAAACCTTTGGAGCATTTCGTCCTCATGGTTTTCGAGAGGAAATATCAATTTCAGAGCAGATTTATGAGAATTAATTGTGGAATATGATTTTCCTGCACGGAACAAATTAGTCAGAAAATCTACAATAAGTTCAAATTTGAAATCATAAGGTTTTCATTTTTTGACGTTCAAAACTTCCACCAATTATGAAAGCAAGAATTATATTGTCTTCTGGTACCCGGAGAAATAGAGGCAATCAATGGTTCAAGTCCGTTTTCTGGAAATCCTCGGCGACAAAAAATTTCCCTGATAATGTTGCAGCAACCAGGGTAAGCTGCTTCCAGAGGGGGTGTGGCTTGCTGAAAGGAGATAAAATCAATTGTCTATCAGGTTTGAACATGAGTGGACTGCCAATCAGCAGTTTTTGAAAGACGGGATACCACGGCTGACTTGGCCAGTCTGGAACCACTACTATCCCTTCCGCCTGATCAACAATTATTTTTTGTAATACTCTCGATATTACTGAAAACGGTGGAAATGCATAGAAAAAATGAGGTTTCCACGAAACTGTGAAACTATCCACCCCAATGGAATTAGGATCGGGTTTCCAAGAGAAAAAATACTTGCATTTGGTATTGAGTTGGGTGGCAAATAGATCTATCTCAGGTTGGCCGAAAGAGGAACATATTTCGTTGAAATAGGTTGGGGATAACTCAAATTCGGTTTCCGAGAAATAACTTCGTGATTCACTGTCAGCAATTGCATTATCTTTAGTATTGATATAAGATGCAAATAGGAATAATTCTTTGCGTTCACAATATTTCCAAATTTCTCTGGTAATTAAATTTAAGTTTTGAAATTTGATACCACCCATTCGGTTTATATATGAAACCGCCGTGGTGTTATCAATTCGAATTAAAATTTCACAGTTTGTTAGGTTTTTTGTAAAACATTTCAATGCATTTGCTGCTGCCTTCAATTCGAGATAATCAATATGGAATCTTCGTTCTATCGGACTCCAGAAACCATGTGAACTCTCACCATTACAATAAGTGCCCCAACCTGTTAAAGAGGCATCCAAAAAAATTTCTAATGAAAAATTGTTTGTCCGTATGGGACAAAAGGCCGTTTGAATACTATTTTTCCACCAAAGCAAGTCTGATTTCATCTCTGGTGTGACCTTCATTTCGCGATCATAACAGCCACATTTATCAAGAGCTAACATTTTTTCCCTTTCCAGTTGCTTGGAGTACAACCAGCCATATTGTACTGCAGGACAAGCCGCCACCAAAACCCTTATAAGTTTTGCAAAATCTCCTATTTGACATTCAGATTTTAATAAAAAACTCTGTACCAGCTGTGAAATTTGCTGTTTTTTAGAATATGGCAATTTAATTATCATTTCACTGGTGTCATAAACAAATCCCAAAAATTTGCAAGATTTACTTGGCATGAGTTGACTTTTATCACTGATGATGAAACCCAAAGATTTTAATGTATCTATCACCATCCTAGTATTTTTGACAGATTCATCCTTTGAGTGGCTTATCAAAAGCAAATCATCAAGGTAAGCAACACAGGTTATACCATTGCGTCGAAAATGAACCAAAATTGGTTTGAGTAACTTGGTGAAAGTAAATGGTGCTGAATTTAATCCCATTGGCAAAGAATTGAATTCAAATAAGGTATTCTGAAAGTCAAATCGGAGATACTTCTTGAAGTGATTATGTATAGGAATCATGAAATAGGCATCCTTCAAGTCAATTGAGGATAAATAACAGTCTTTGTACAACAATTTTAGTACAGTTCGATAATCCTCCAGTTTAAAATGAGGAGGGTCAATGTATTTGTTGAGCTGTCGTAAGTTCAAAATGAATCGGAATGTACCATTAGGTTTCGGAGTTAAAAAATAATGAGACAAAAACTCCCCTCGAACGTGAAAACATTTTTGAACTGCACCAATGCTAAGCAATTCCTGAATCTGTTTTTCATAATTACCACATTGTTTTTTGGGAATATTGAACTTGGGAATTTTCGTTTGAATTGGCTTTCGAATAAAAGGAATTCTATAACCCTTTAACCAGTCTAGAACTAGTGAACTAGTAGTGAGTTTTTGCCACTCAGAAACGTTATTAGATAAGGTGCCTGCATATTGAAATACGTCTAATACTTCCGAGTTGTTCGCATGGTAGTCGCCTTGGAGTTCCTGGTTGTCGACTGTCGTTGATACGATGACGGAGGCGGCTTCCATCGTCCCCCTCTCTCCTCCTTCCTGTACCGTGCTTTGGGAGGCTGACGCTTCCAGTTTAAATTTTTCTGGTGGGCACTGTATTTATCTACTGGTGTACTAGCCAACTTCAAAACTGATGTAGTTTTCTTAAGCTCCTGCCGCTCCTTCAGCTTCTCGGAAAGTTTCGTTCCAAACAGGAACTCATCAGTCGGGGACTCACCAATCGTCTTTTTCAATTGTGGAATCAGTTGTGGAAGGATTAGAAACCGCCGATGTAAAGTGATGCCATGTTGTAAGTCACACAGCAACCTTGCAGAATCAGCAAGATTGGGCAGAAGAGTATTGGTGTCCTCTGTAGGGTTACAGAACAATTTATTCATTCTTTTTATAAAAAATCACCTCTTATGGCTGGTGTTCAGTTTTTCAATAAACTTCCTAAAAATATAAAGAACTCTCCCTCGTACATGGTCTTCAAAGGTAGGTTGAAGAAAATTTTAACAGATAATTGTTTTTATAGCCTGAATGAATTCGAAGGTTTTCTTTCAGAACAAACAAATTAGTTTTTTTTTGTTCATCGGCACTATACACCGATAAATTTTATTTGCTACTTATTTTGTGACCGTGCCCTGTATTATTTTTAGATGAATGTTCGTATTTATCTGTAACCTGACTCGTCCAATCTATTGTGAAATGGAATAGTGGATTTAATAAATTCAAATTTGAATTTGAATTTGAATTTGAATTTGAATATTGGTAGTGGCACCTAGAGCCCCTATACCAGCTGCTAACTGTTCTTGGATTCGCTGTAGGTATAGGACCTGTTTGACAAAGCTTTCTGCAATGCAATCCTTCACTTCCTCATTCAGATGTGGTGCCAGAATTGCCTGACAATTTTTTAGTGGAGGATGCTTTTGTAATAGCTCCTTCCGTTCAGTCTTATCCAAACCTTTGGAAGCCAAAAGGTTCCACCGAGTAGCTATCTCTTCATGGTCCTCGATACCGTCCGGGATGTCGTTGAGAGGATTTGCTCCTAATATAGAAACAGGGTCTAGAGGGTCTGGCGTAGGAGGGTTGAAATCCTCTTGGTCCTCAATAGCCTCCACGGATGTCATGCTATCATCTGATGAGACACTGGACTCACTGTCGGAACCTGAATTATAAAAACCTTCCATAACTAGCGCCCATCGTTCAATGTTTGTAAGGACTATGAAAGTTGCAATCGAGTATCGATATGAATCCATGTAGATTCAGAAATTCGTTAACTCGTAAGAGTTAAAATGTACATTGTTGGCATGTTTGTAAGATGAACCCCTATGAGTTCAATTATGTGTGTAGTATTACACGCATGTTGAAAATATGAGTCCATGTGGACGCAAAAAACTTGGAAACCCGTTCGCTAAACGTTCGCCGCGCGGAGAGATAAACACAATATGGGCCCCTGCGAGCCCAGAAATTTGTGTAGTAGATCACCCGAGTAGACAATATGAGTCCATGTAGACTCAGAAATTTGTGAACTCGTCAGGTGAAATTTCCACGTTATCGACTGATTCACACAATATGAACCCCTATGGGCTCATAAATTTGCATATTCTAGCTGTTAAGGAACAATATGAGTTCATGCAAACTCAGAAAGTTGAACCTTCTTTGTTGGTGGCTCCACGTACCACGCACACATTGTATCTCTCCTATATTCATTGTACTAATCGTCGTACAATAATAACAAACCAAAAGAATCTGTCAATTCAGGAACGAGGAACAAAAAACTTGGGTTTGTGGAAAAAAAACGAAACGAGAGATAAATAACAGGAAATTATCGAGTTATACCTGCTTGAAAAATTTTCCAAGTCGTTTGAGTTTCTTCATTTTTCGCCGCAGCTTTTCTTTGGCACGTCATTTCCGACTTGCCTTTCCCATTTTCACACACTGAAACTGAAACTATTTTTCTGCAGACTCTGAAACACTGTTCATTCACCGATACAACAACAGAAAGTGATTTGCGATAAGGCTGGCTCATAGATATGGTGGCGGATGGGCCAGGGACGTACTGCTTTGCTTTTAGACTCTGAACTGTTGTATGAATCCGTACAGTGACAGTACTACCAGTAGTAATAATGAGGACAGGACTGTGAAGTATAATTCAGACTGCTTATAACTCAAGGATTCGCTAGATGTTTCGATCTGCTAAACATACTTATTCAAACGAAAACAACGAATTGATCTCAAACAAAGAAAAACGCCAATGTGGATGAATTCTGCGTGGGATCACTGATGGAATGAACTATTGATACTCCAAGAAAATATGAATATCCTGATTTCAGTGAGAAATTCTATTCGTTTTCGTGGCTCACGTTGCATTCGTCATTCTCGACGCTTCAAACAAAAGACATAAACATATCTCGTGATTACGTGCATTCCAAAATCAGCTTTGAGTCAGCAAAAGAGATACCTGACGTTATCAAATTCGCTAAAATGAGATACAGAGTTGAAATAATACTGGTTGTATGGACAATCTGAGAATAGAAGATGAATGCCTCCGAGTAGCAAAATAACTGTTTATGATTTGGATAGTGGAGTGAAGAGAAGATACTGAGTATTTAATGATCTATTTATATAATATATTTCAGTTTCTCAATAGAGCACCACGATACACCTGATTAGCCCTTTGTGAGTGTTCATATCGGGTTGAATGTTCAACTTCATAATGGGGAATTTCACAGCTATAATAAAAAATACTTTTGCAAAGTTCAATAAAAATAGCTATTCATTTCAAGATGGAGATGGAATGAATCCTGTTTTGAAGAATATTTATTACTACCATAAAGCGGTAAAGTTTCTACCTTTGCTTTAGTTGGTTTGTTTGTTTGTAGGAAGTAATTTCAGGAGTTGATCTAGGCGTTGAAAATATATTTCAGATGACTGATGCCTCTCAGGGTACAGTTTCACATGGTAAGAAATCTAGTAGCACTCCTCATCGGGTATACAAAAAACATTTCAACTTTCTCATCAATAGAAAAATTAGTGGTTTTCACCTCACGAATTGTCACGAATCAAATCATCATTCATGTACTTATGATTCACAGAATCCCAGAAGCTGACTCTGCAAAGTTAGCGGGTTCATGGGTAAAGGGGTAATACGATTCCTTCCCCCAAAGTTTCAACGATGGAGTTGAACGGTGCGAAGATCGATATATTCTTGCTGGTTCTCGGTCAATCTTCAGGCACGCCATCTTGGATTTTATGTATACCGTGTATACTACACCAATTATCGTTGAGTCATAAATGATAATTGTCCATATTCTAGGATATTGGAAATCCCGGCATGGAAACTCAATTTGGGTTGGTTGCCTATCAGCTGATCTCGGTAGTTTTGTAGTTTGTCCAGTTGTTTTAACCGTAGGTAGGTTTGAGCTCGAGCTGAGAGCTATGAGGAACACATACTCTATATCTGAAAATAGGAATGTCTGATTGGAGCTGACGGTCTGCTCATCATTGACAATAGTTTGTTGGTAGATGGAAATTAGTCACCCAACAGGAATATCGATTAGGTTTGACGCAATCAATAGAATAACTTCTTGTTGCTGGCACCGCATCTTGAAGGTTCCACTGGATGAAAGGAACCCATTGATTGGTTCCATCTAATATTTTGAACATTGGTTTGTCGACTGTTTCGAATTTGTTGGCAGATGGAGGAGTTCAACAGGTTCAACAGCTGGATTTCACAGGGGTTCTATTTCTGGATTCCATCCACACCGTCATAAATATAGAAAATAGGTGAGAACATCTGAAATCAGTTGTTTCCTTTTTTTCGATGAACAGCAATGAACTTCTATGAGCCTTTCATACACTAGTGTATTCTCAAGAATCAATTCGATAGGTAATCCATTTTTTCTCAATTTGTTTTTGCAATTTGCTGAGTTTGAAACACAAAACTGTTGTTCGCATGATGGTGAGATGCATCAGTCTCAATTTTGCAAATACACCTGAATTTCCGACATCATTCAGAATCGAAGTAATTATTCCACATAGATCGAAAATATAATTGAAAATATTGTTGACGAGTATAGATGTTCCTCTGTATATCTGCCGGTCCACTGAATAAGATATTTGATTGATTTTCGATTCCAATAAACCTTCATTATGACTTATCCGTTGAATCGTACAATCGAATCCATAATTTGGTTATTGAATATTTTATATCGATATATTGAACGTTCCACCGACTTTTGTGTTTCCTAATTCCAGTAGGGTCGAACCTAGATCAATACTTATATTCTGATGCTTTATTTTCTTGGAGCCCAAAGATTCCCGGAAATCTGAAACAATAGGTAGGTCAAGTAAAATTCTCGAAAGTGTACGCCTGCTTCGGTGGTTGTTTTAGGTTATCCATGTGTAATTTATCCCGACTGTCAGTTGGTACGGTCTTGTTATCATTATTAACTGTTGTCACTGTTTTTTAGTTTCATATATTATATTCAAATCTGATTATGTACTGATCGAAAAACAAATCGTCTAGTAAATAGGATAAATCTCCGAGAGACATTTGAAGATTTCACTCACATATGAACGAACGTGGCTCTGAGCGTCTCCTAATCTTCTATAAGAGGGTCTCCTGGATCTGCGATGACTGTCTTATGCAGTACTCCTTTGCAGATCTGAATAATGCTGTTCATTTCAATGAGATGTGCTCGAGTCCTCAATTGGATGGGTGTCCAAGGATTTGGGCCGCTCCATCACTAACAACTCCACCAGACGAATTACCAAATTGTTACAACAAAATCAACTACTGACTAACTTTTGTAATTCACAGAAGATGGTAAGAGTCATTGAGACATTGCAGAGTGGCGACTATACTCAACATTCAAGTAATTCCGAACAAAACTGCTCATGAATTATTATTGAATTCCTTCAATGCGGACAATTATGTCACAATTGTGAATAATGCAGGAAAACACGCAACAAATTTCAGAAAATCTAAAAGTTTAGTCTAGTTTATTTTTTTTACGAGTTAGGTTTTTGTTGGTGTCAAAGGTTACACTGATAGTTTTGAAGAATTGCCGATAAATGTGGTAGTGCGGTTTCAATAGAATTTCGAAAAGACTACGATTTATTGGGATGTTCATATTTTGAATGAATCAGTGAAAAGTCCGATTAGGAAAAACTGTTTTTTTCCAGAGCACAGAGAATATTTCACCCAATTGTTGTCACTTGTCCTATTACATCCGTTCCTGAAACATTACTGCAGGATACGGATACTGAAAATGAGTTAGGATAACAAGCCCTCCATCGAAATATTTTAGATTTCGAGGAGTTCCTCGAACTAATTATTCATTGATTATGATTTTGTAGCGTCCTCTGTGCTTTTTTCACATGCACTTCGTGATTCTTTTCAAGAGTTGACTAAAATCAATGTTTCTCCAATCATCTCTCACAGAACGAATCGAAGATGAGTACGTCAGAATTCTTGAAGCATATTTTTGGGGTAATTCTAGAGTCGTTCCCACGTGGACAAATACAAAACCTAATTGAACTTTTTCGTTATGAATCAAGTGAATGAAATCAGAATGAATACCTCTGTCAAATACTGGAATCGTATACCAGTCAATATGAATTTTGCTGACTTTCCATCATGAGGATGCAGTTGTTAACGTTTGTCTGAATCACAATGGTCGAAGGTCCTGGTTGGCTTCACGAAAGGATCCAATTTTGGCCTCCTTTGTCTCAGGAATTTTTAGAGAGAAATGCATATGAGAAGGAGGAGAAATGTTATTTCAGATCAAGAAGAGGTATCTTCTGATGTTGTCAACTATTCCCCACAATACTCTAGTATCATCAAGATGATAGCATGGATGATTTTTTTCCCTTGAAGAAATCGTAGAATGAAAATACCAAATTGAGATACGAAAAATTCTGTAAGGCAGAAACCTGTCTTCTTTAAATTATTCAGAATGACAGTTTCGGTAATACCTCCCGAGATTATATTTACATTCGGATATTTTTATTCATTTGTTCAGTTTATGAAGCTCGTTTCGAGTTCGTTGATTTTCTCACTACCTACTGAATCTGGGGCTCTCAGAACATACATTGCTGAAAGAGGAAGGGAGTCAATTACATATTCATATGATGGAACCAATAATGTACGAGTAGATGATGGATTGAGAAATATTAAACGAAGTTTTGAATTATTTATCAGTTCAACGCATCACTTGAAAAACAAATATCCCCACAGAACTGTATGACTGGGTGGAAGGTGGGAAGGCCCAGTGAGTATGTTTAGATATCCCTTCAAGTCCAAGCTAGACAAGGGATAGTTAATTACGAACACCCAATATTAGTGCTCTGTAATACTTGTAAGTCATGTATGAATTCACGATTATCAATTTATGTTTCGAATAGCCAGACACATAAGTACCTATAGCCACTGTCCTATTGTTCACGATGTATTAGGAATTCTGAAATACCAGAATTGGATGTAATTGCCAGAACAAGCATATAAAAGGGATTTCAGATACCCACAGGGAGTACGTGGAAGTCTTCATGAAAGATTGGGATGTTTGATTTATTTTGAACCTGACAATGAAGAATGGATCAGTTGTTTGAACTGAACCCTATAGAACACTTGAATTTGAGGAAATATCGAACGATACTCCATCGACAATAACATATAGAGACCTACTAGACAAGAAACTCTTCTACGAAGCACACAATTGAGGAACTGATAAAACGGAAGTTTACAAAGGAAACCCCAATGCCACACTTGGATCAAACGCTTTCGAAAGGTCGAGTAAAGCTGCTAAAGTTTCCCCGGATTTTTAGAAGGAATGTTGCTAGCGATGTCAATCATATTCTAATGAGTCACTTGATGATCTTTGATGACGAAATCAATATGGGATATTTTTGGTATACCGAACTATTCAAATGCGTGATATATCCTCAGAAAACCATAATATCGGTGAAATTCCTGAATAAGAATGCTCACATTCAGAAAAATGACATTTTTTTTTCGAAACAAAAAAAAATATTTTGTTTCATCCACTGCTGTACAGAGGACATAGACAAATGAATAGGTGTAAAGAGAGAAGGTGATCTCCGAAAGGAGTATGGTTAAGATTAATTTCTCTGGTGAGCTCTCGCTGGGAAAGCGACTGTTGAATAGTTCCACCTTATGGTGGAACATGTAGCGTAATTTCCAAATCACTCTGAATGTGGAAAAGATGATTCTCATCAGTACAGTTTATATCGATAGATAAAACTAAGTTAATGCAATCGATATCTTGAACTTTCGATAACTCCTCTCAATCACCACAAAATTTCGATGAAAGTTCAGTAGGACATACTGTATATTCTAGGATATATCACCTACCTTCCACAGATAGCAATCTGTTGAATCAAACATTCCAGCTGAACGAACTCTCTAACCCAATGCCAACAAAAACGTTTCATAAATATTCAAAGCATCAGGTCTAATACATTCAACGTCCGGTACAGAAATGGTATCTCCATTGATTGCGCTTCATCACTTTCCATCTATCTCCTTCAGGTTCGCTTTATCCACAGTCGGTACTGAGTGAAAAGGGAAAGGAAAGCTCACCTGAGCACATTTGTATTGGAAAGGAAGGGATGGAATATTTCATTAAATAATACTTTCGAAAATGGAATGTTGTTGAAAATATTTGATATTTTCTATCATTTCCCATGTCTTCACTTTTTGCTGATAAATAACTGTGATAATCGGAAATACAATCACTATTGTATTGAAAGTCTTCTCAATGCTTTCAAGATCTTCTGGAAGAAATAGGATCTATTGTCAGCTGATATTTTCAGTCTGGTTTCCACAAATATATGAATAAATTTGTATTATTCTCGGTGGCCTATAATCTTTGAAGCAACTAGGAATACAATGATTTCAGTGCGACTGTAATATGAACCTCTGGGAAGGCCAAAAAAATGGGACTTGATATCGACTACTTTTTCCAACTGGTGTCGTCATCTATGAACATAACTTCATAATCTAACGCGTTCGGAAAGGTTGCTTTTGACCGATTGGGAATGATATTACTTTGATTGAAAGAAAAAACTCACAAGAGACAAAGATGTGAAGGAGATTTGATTAGACCGATCCAGATCGGCAAGTATCAATAATTGGTTGCAGATATCGTTTGCTGATTGCAAACGGCATATGTGAATAGCATAAAGATTTTATGGATGCCTGATCACGGAAATCACGGAAATGTTTTTATCACAATATATAATATATACAGGGTATCACCGAAGCTTTCTGTGGATTTATTCAGTGCGTATATTCTCAAGATCTCAAGGGTCACAACACACTTGCATACACGAAACTACTTATGTATATGATTTCATTTTCTTTCCATTCAGTCTTCGTGGAAACGAGTTTTTTTCTAGAAGAAGATACATGAGATCCTTCACAATTTTCACCTACTCTCAGACCATTCGAACACTACTTCGAATCGTATCTCTATTTCGACAGTCGCTCTTGACATATTTACAGATGGTGTGACAAAAGTTTTCAATACGACAAAGGGGCCTCTAGTAAATAGGCTGAAGTTTCAATAGGTACGTCTGGGGTGAGTAATGTCAGTTACAAGTTCCAAACTTCCAATATACGAACCTCAAGGAAATGACCCTCAGGTGAAATGGCTCAATTTATATTTTCGGAGTGATGATCCCTACAAGTTTCAGATTTTGAATGATCATGCGCATATTCGTAGAATGGGCTTGGAGTAAAAGTAAACGTGCAGAACTGTTTTGCAAGTCGATATTAAATTAAGTGAATTGGTCTTTAATCATTGGTTTTTAATGGTCTTTTTATCTTCGAAATAAGAGTAATTACAGCCTCGGTGAATTCACTTCGGGGAGTTTCCGAACTAGTGAGAATAATATTGAGAAGTTTCGTCAGCTCATCTCCTATTTTATGAAAGAAGCAGATGCTGCATTCATAGAAGAGTCCATCGTTACCCGTAATTTCTCTGGTTAGTAAACTGTTATCTTGTGTGGATAGATTATTTTAATGTGTTTGTATGTAACGTGCACCTCTTTCATGAGATTCTATTTTTTTAAATTTGTTTCTGAAGGTTTCAGATATTTATTGCACCCCTTTAAGTTTTTGGGGTCATTGAAACGTTATTTTCTTGTTCTCTTATTGATTCGAACACGGAATGAGTTTCGTAAAGTGATCTTTGTTTTCATTCATGATTTTTTTTGCATTTCGTCCCAATTCCATCATGCTGTTTTTTATTTCACCCATTTTTTACCCATCACGCTCGTCCTCGACCAGTTTTTCAATACCTTTGATCAATGCACCATAATAGAATTCAATAATGTTTTCATGATCTATGGCTTCGGTTATTTTGAGTGAGATTTGCTGACTCACTATTTTCTTCGAGATAAAATAGATAATCTGAGAATGGAATTGATTTGATATATGAAGTGATTGTTTATGTTTCCTGGATGCCCTATCGATGCATGTGGCAAAATTCTCTCTATTATAGGTATTTTTTGTTTATAATGGTGTATACTTCATAAATCAACTAAATTGAAGTTCTAAATGAGGTGTAAGAGCATTTTTCAAATTGAGGTATTCTGAATCTTCCTTTTGTACGCAGTTAAAATTCCCCACTGGAATCCCTGGAGAATTGGAATCGGAAAATAAACCTTGCTTGGCTGTATTTTGAGTGCATTGCAATTCACTTATGGAAGTAAATTTGCACCTTTCTCATTTGAATCAATATAAGAAGAGTGCAGCAAAAGTCTTCAAGCACCTCAGCGTCGCCTCTAAAGAGTTTTGGAAAGAAGGATTTTCATCCATTGCATCTTGATCAGTTCCATTGGACATTTAACTGGAGTTGTTTCCGATATGAATTAGTAATTTGGGATTTTTTTTCTTCGTCTTCCGAGGTTCAATTTTTTTTCTTCCGTTTTTTCTGCTCTCTCCTCAGGTTCCCTCTTGCTGGACGTGGCTGATATGATGTCTTCCTCTAGAGGCCCTGGGTTGTGCTTTCCTTTGGATACCTGAGAAATGAAATTCTCAAAATCAACGGAAGTTATCTGTTCAAGATCTTCAAGCGCTGCTATCATTTCATATATCCGATATTGATATATTTTCGTTTATTATGGTTTAGTATATTCCATGTATCAAATAAATTGGATTTCTGCATGAGGTTTAGGAGCATTTTGCAAATTGAGGTATTGTGAATCTTCCTTTTGTATCACGCAGTTGAAATCACTGGCAAATTAAAATTGAATTGTAAAACAAATCATTCTAGAAAAACTCATTTCACACTCTTATATGTTTTTTGTTGATGAATTCAAAAATTGAACCTTGCTTGATTGGATTTTTTAGAGCATTGCAATTGACTGATAGAAGTAATTTTGCCGCTTTCTCAATGAAGATTGAAATAAATCGCTGCAAAAATCCTAAAACAGATCAGCGTCGCCCCCTGAAGAGTCTTCCGAGGTTCCGTTTTTTTTTTCGTTTTTCCTGCTCTCTGGACTCGGCTGATATGGTTCTCCTCTAGAGGCCCTGGGTTGTGCTTTCCTTTGGATACCTGAGAAATGGAATTCTCGAAATCAACGGAAGTTATCCGTTCGAGATCTTCAAGCGCTGCTGTCTTTCTTATATCCGATAATGGTATATTTTCGTTTATAATGGTTTAGTATATTCTATGAATAAACTAAATTGGAGTTTTGCATGAGGTTTTTTTTGCATGGGGAGAATTTTGCAAATTGAGGTATTCTGAAACTTTCTTTTGTATCACGCAGTTGAAATCCCCTACTGAAATCACTGGCAAATTGAAATTGAATTGTAAAACAAATCTTTCTGGAAAAACTCATTTCACAATCTAATATGTTGTTTGTTGATGAATTCAAAAATTGAACTTTGCTTGACTGGATTTTCGAAAGCATTGCGATTGAATGAAAATTTGAAAAAATCGCAGCAAAAATCAGATCAGCGTCGCCCCCTGAAAGGTCCTCTGAGGTTCCATTTTTTTCTGTTTTTTCTGCTCTCTTCTCATGTTCACTCCTGCTGGACTTGACCTATATGGTGTCTTTCTCTAGTGGCCCTGGGGTGTGCTTTCCATTGAATACCTCAGAAATGACTGGAGGATGATTATCTCGAGCGGAAACTGAGGGGGTTTTGGTTGATCAGAGATGGGTTCTGATCAGTGACAGACTGTTCAATGAAATTCTCGAAATCAACGACAGTTATTTGTTCGAGATCTTCAAGCGCTGCCAATCTCTTATAACGTGTAAGGTGTACACAGGAAGTTCCTGATATGTAATTGGTGGGATTCATTTCTGAAGCATCAGGCTGTCTTATTGGCAACAATGGCTTCAAACGAAGCAGTTTATCGTGAATTAGACAAATTGAAAAAATCTGAATTGATAGAAATAATAGTAAGGAGAAAAGTGCCAAACGACACCAAAGTTAGTGAAAGTGTTCGAAAAATGATTGACGGTGATGTAAACTGTGAGTTTTACGACAGTGTTAGCAACCCCGATTCGGATATCATTAACCTCAAATGTGAGGTAAGGTGTAAAAATATGGAAATAAACTATCTACAAAGACTAAATGAGAAACTACTACAGACCATCAGTAATAAAGAAACAATAATCACGCTGTTAAATGCTGAAAAGACCAGAATTCCAGAAGATAATAGTTCGGAAAAATGTGAGGTTGCCAAGTCTGACAAAGACCAAGGGAAATCCTCCAGCACGACTGAACGTCCTAGAAGAGAAGATAGTGACGCAACAAGTAAAAAAAAGATAATCACGAAGGAACAGCTCAGTCTTGGAATCACCCAAGCACAGAGAGCTGTATCGAAAAACGAACCTCAACCAAATCAACATAATCCAGAGATATCATGGCAAACCGTTGACTACAACAAGAAAAAGAAAACAAAATCAACTGGAGTAGTAGGCACATATGCCAGCGCATCATCGTCCCCTATACAGGGCATCTCGAAAATGTCTGTTCTCCACGTAACAAGATTGAACCCAAGCACAACGCCAGAAACTTTGAAAGTTTTCCTGGAACCACATTTTCCTGAAGTTGTATGTGAACCTTGGAAGTCTAAGTTTCCACAGAAATAGTCTTCTTTCAAGGTAACGATATACGAGAAAAATTTCGGGAGAGCCATGGAACCGTCAGTGTGGCCCGCAGATTCTTATGTTCAACGTTTTTTATTCCGGAAGAAGGAGACACCTTCTCCCCTATGAGAGCATTGACAAACAATAGACCTAGTTCTTATACTGAACTGCGTGAATACAATCTGGTAAGCCTTTTACACTTAAATATTCAGTGTCTCTCCAACAAAAAAGATCAGCTACTAATGTTTCTTGATAAGCAGAAAGTTGACATACTGTGTTTGAGCGAGCACTGGATGACGGAAAATGCTCTGAAGTGCATGAATCTTCGTGACTTGAGATTGACGCATCATTTTTGTAGAGTAAATTCAATTCACGGTGGTGTTTGTATATTTTTGGATAAAAAATACGAATGGAAACCTATAAAAATAGAAAAATTTAGCAGGGAAATGCATTGTGAGTTTTGTGCAATTGAATTACCTTGTCTAAAAATGGCAATAATTACTGTTTATAGATCACCGTCCCACGGAGACTTAGAATTATTTTTCGAAGGGTTCTCAGAAATGCTCAATTATATTTTCAGCAAGTTTGAATACATAACCGTTCTTGGCGATTTCAATATAAATCTGAAAGATTCTTCCAACACAACAAAATATTGGTTGGATATAATAGGGTCTTTTGGCCTCACAACCACAATCTCTGACTATACGAGGGTTACAAGCAAATCATCCAGCTTGATCGATAATATTTTTACGAATTTAACAGAATATGAGGCAGGTGTCACTGAGCCTGGTCTGTCAGATCACACTGCCCAGTACATAAATATCGAAATCAATAATGCAAAAAGTAATATAAGAAGTGTGAGGAAGAAAATCACTAGAACAGGTTTGGAAAAAGTAAAAAAAGATCTATTGGATGTTGATTGGTCTCACTTTCAGGAAACTGAGACAGATACATCACTATTATCACAATATCTCCTAAACATATATACTTCTCTAGTTGAGAAATATTCTTCAAGTAAAATATTCAACACAACTAACACTAAGCCACCAGTATGTTTCTTCAATGATAATCTACGAACGATGAGAGACACTCTATCGTGTATTAAATCTCTGAGTGACTCAACAAAAGACCCTACAGATATTATGGCATACAAAAGATATAAAAAACATTACCTTGAAGAAATTCAAGCTGCAAAAAAAACTGCCAACAATAACTTTCTTGCAAATTCCAGCAATAAATCACGTGACAGTTGGAGACTGATAAATTTCGAAAGAAACAAAACTGTATCACCTGAAAAGTACACTGATTCAATTTCTCCGGAAGATTTCAATGATTTCTTCTGTAATATTGCAGAGAATATTCTAATATCTTTACCAGCGGTAGATAAAAAAAACACACATTTTCTGAATAATCTTCCGAAACCCAAGGAATCTTTCTTTTTTTTGCCTGTGACAAAAATGGAGGTGTCGGATGCCATACAAAAACTCAAAAATACAAAGTGCTGTGATGTTTACGACCTGAACAGCGAAATTATTAAAGAAACTAGCGAGATAATTATGGGACCTCTCACCGCACTGATTAATAAATGTCTTTCTGAAGGCACATTTCCCGATGTTTTCAAATTCACGAAAATAATACCTATCTTCAAAAATAAAGGAGATAAGAGCGATGTAGATAACTACCGCCCGATATCTATAATTCCCATATTTGGAAAAATATTTGAATCTATAGTGAAACAAAGGCTAATGAGCTTCTTCGAAAAACATAACTTCCTAAATAAAAACCAATTTGCATTCAGAAGTAACTGCTCTACTGTGCAAGCAATCTCTATGGTTGTGCAAGGCATAGTCGAGGGCTTTGAGAGGGGCGAACATACCTCAATAACAATGTGTGACTTAAGCAAGGCCTTCGACTGTGTCTCGCATGAATTACTCTTGGAAAAGTTAAGCTTTTATGGAATCAGGGGTGTGGCACTTGATTTCTTTGGTTCTTACCTCAATAACAGGGTACAGTCAGTATACATCAACGATGTGTCTTTAAGGTATCAACACATAAACCATGGTGTACCTCAGGGCTCCGTGTTAGGTCCCCTTCTTTTTATTATATATATGAATGATATTTTCCACAGTATATCTCCAGGATTTTGTGTGTGCTATGCTGATGACACTACTTTCATTCAATCCCACAATGAAGTTTCTGTATTGAACGAAATCTCCACTAATGTTGACTGTAAAGCAGAACTCTGGTTCAGAGCAAACAACCTAAACCTCAACAAGAGTAAATCTCAAAAAATGATCTGTTCCTCTAATAAAAAGTATTGTGGATCGGAATCTGTCAAGCTGCTTGGTTTGACCATCGATGATGACTTGAGTTGGAGAACCCATATTGACATACTATGCAAAAAACTATCCACTCAGCTTTTCCTGTTGAGACGTCTTAAAAATTCGTTAGACTCTTCCACGCAATTCCCTGAACTTGCATTTGTTTAATAAGCTACCTCGTGAATGGAGAAATCTCGATCTTATTCCTTTCAAAAGGAAGATGAAACATTTCCTACAGAATCTCAATTTTTATTCGGTAGAAGAGTACTTAGGGTACGCTATTTCTAATTGATGAATATGTAGTTTTTTATCAAAAATAATTTAAAATTATTTATCTTCACTCTCCGATGAGCATTCAATATACTTCCAGATTGTATTCATGCGGTTTCTACTAGACATTCAACTTGTTACCACATTTTAGCGTTTTTAACTTTGTATTTTAATCTTTACATTATCTTTTCATCTTAACATTTTTTATCTGTATAATTATCTCTATATCCTTAACTTTTTTTATATATACAAGATATCGAGCGAATATCGACTTAGATAACACTCATCTATTACTTTGAAATTATGTACCATTGGACTTGTCATAAATGTATTCTGTACATAACATGATCAAATAAATCTATCTATCTATCTATCTATTGCCCAGAACCTATTGCTTGGTTTCGAGGGGCGATCCTTCCTCTCGTGATTTGGTCTGTCACAGATCATACACGTTCTCCCCCTATGGAACTAGAACAGATACTAGAGATGAAATTTTCCAGGTCGGAACAACATACTTTTCTCTATAGTATGCGCAGGATTTGAACCGGTTTTCTGAGGGTTGTCCCAGATTTTCCTTTTTCCTCTCGAACCGTTTTCTTGCTTCGAGGTCTGAAAAGCCTTTGGAGCATATTTCTTTATATTTTTCCAGACTCTTTGACTTTCTCATATCTTGCTTTCGAATGAGAGGGTCCAAGATCCGAAAAAATATTTTTATAAAAGCAAGATATCATGAATTATCACAGCTCCACAACTACACGTACGGAAATTTACTTTCAGGATGGCGAGAACTTCATTATCTCAAAGTTCCAGCCAATTCGAGACCATAAATTCCTGCAGGCGACTTTCGAGACCCCAACGATTTTCTTTTGGGTCCACCAATGACTATCAATTGTAAAGGTTCGAAATCAGCCACGGGTCGGATGAAAGGGACGAATATCATAACACGGATTTCGAGAAGGGTCAGAAAATGGCGATTAAATGAATTCATTGGTTTTACTGGATTAGGTCAAGCTTCAAACACAATTATTGAAAACTTCTCCCTTTATATCAACACAGCCAAATACAGGTATTTGATTATCTACCATATACTTGAGATGGATCCTCAAACCTAACGAAAGGAAGGTATTCATCATATGAGGAAAGAAAGTATCAGATTTCATATGAGGTTGTGATGTCTTTTGACGCGAAGTGAGGAAAGACAAAAAAAACAGATCTGAATAATTATATTTCTCACGTGTATAATAATTTTTTTTTCCGTTTCCTGAAAAACGACAATATTATATTGAAATATATGATCACGATATATTGAAGTGGGGAAATTATCGGTGTGAAATTAAAACTATTAGGTTCTTATATTCGAAGTGACCAAAAGACTTGCGTTGCGAAGGAAACCTTGAAATTAATCAAAAATGTGTTTGTGGACATGAAAGAATATTTTCCCCCTTTTCTAGAGACTTCTCCATTTCATGTAGATTACAAAGAAATATTGAAATGTACGAAATTGTACGAAATACACACAATTTGGGATATTATTCTTTCTCGCCTGGATCTCCATATGTAAAATTCGAAATCAAACCATTTTCCATAGAACATGATACATTGTTTTACATTGTTCTAAAATTGTTCATTTTCGTTAACCTGCTGGCGAACTTCAACCCTCAGAAGTCGAAACTTGTGCGAGCAATGCATCAACAATTCAATAAGAATTTTAAATTTCAGTGGAGCAATCCATTCTTTGTTCGAATTCATCTTCTGTGATTACCTGAAGGGTATAAAATAGTCACTCAGTAAAAAATAGTCTGTGAAATTTTCGATTTTATATTCATTTATTTATTTATTGACGGGTAACCCCGGTTGAAATACAAGATTGTACAAGTTTCCTAGGTTAACACATGTGTACTTAAACTAAAAACAAAACCTAAAAGTACTTATTGGACTCGAATACAAATAATGTGCTTAACTTCTGTTATATGCAAAAATGTAAGTGTTAGTTCAAGACATTCGCCCTTAATTTATTCCTGAACCTTACTTCTGACAAATGAAAATAATCCAAATCGATTACATTCCCGTTTGAAATAATACGACACAAAGGAGAATGCTTGCCATAATTGCATCTATGGAATTCAATTGCGAATAATTGCTTGTTACGAGTATGTCTGGGAGGAACATGAAGATTTATTTGCGAAAGAATTTGTGGACAAATTATTTTTGAATTAAGTATTTTATGGAGGAAAATTATATCAGCTTGTACTCTACGAGTACTAAGCATTTGAAGATCGGCTTGAGTGCGAATTTCAATTTGAGAATGCATATTTAGTGGCATATTCAGTTTGAATGAGATATATCTTGAAAATTTATTTTGAACTCTCTCTATACTATGACTATGAACTTCGTATGTTGGTGACCAAACAAGGCTACAATATTCCAAAACTGACCGCACCAATGAATAATAAATAATTTTGATAGAACTTACATTTGTGAAATCCCTTTGTAGTCCTGCAAAGAAAACCTAGCATTTTCAATGCCCTATTCGTTATATGTTCATAATGAAGATGAAAATTAATTTTGCTCAAAAATTGAAAGAATGTCTGAATAAAGATCGATGATGAGGCTAAGTTTGCAGAGCAAATCGAGTGTTTTGTCACACTATGAAAGAATTGCAAGCCGTTTCAGTTTCAAGGACACTCACAACCATGACGAATAGTAGTAAAGGTATAGCAGGTTTCATATAGAAAATTAGGCCTTACGGCTTTATCGACTCGCACTTATGGAATCGTTGGTAACAAATGTAATTCATTTGGTTGAATCTTCCACTCTTCTCTTCAAACAGTATTTGAGTTATTCAAAAAGAACTTTCATTCCAATCATGAACAACATCATCATGAGCAGGTTCAATGGATTGAACCGAAAGTTTTGAAGAATAAAAAAAATTACAGTAGAAAAATGTAATTTCATGGAAAAGATGAAACCAATCCCAATATCAAGTTTCAGTTTCATCTGTCATTGATTGAGGGAAAATCTCACATGATTCGTAAATTTAAAGTACTGTAATTCCATAACTTCTGCACTGTTACGGGGGGTATAAAAATTAAAGTCGTTGCGAAACGGCCATATAGTAAACAATAGGAGATGAACACAGTCGATCCTATTCGCAGTCACCAATTGAGGCTTCAGGTGCATTGGATGTTTCTAATGTCCTAGCAGGAAGATGTCCCCAGCCAGGCAAATATTCAACCAGGTGGAAAGATGATTGTGAGCTCTTAAAAACGTTTCTTCGTGGATGCAAAGCGAAGATCTTCGGCCTAACGAGGTATTCTGTTTTCATTTGAATGTAAAGAGTGATAATTCACGGATAATAACTCACGGATGATAAATTGTCCTGGGGATAGCGAAACATCACTTTTGCCTTCGATTACCCTGCATTTTGTGTTTCATATACGCATCTGAAATCAACAAAGTTGCGAATAACCTCTCCCCAGGCATAACGCTGTCGAAACCATACTATGCCACATTCAGTAATTAACCAGTTGACGTCCCTTACTCCCTCGTTATGCCGGTAAAGGGTACATCGGGGTGGCAATTTGCCGAGGGCAATTTCTCAGCTTCTTCAATTCTATCATCAGCCTTCTGAAATTAATAGTCCTCAAAGCCTGTAGCATCAGTATCGTTGGCTAAGTCCCTGAGTGAGTAATTTCATTTCTAATTTTTGTAAATTCAATACCACAAAATTCATTGATTCTGTAATGCAAAACGTATAGTTTTTGGGGAACTCTACACGGATCAAATTCAAAATGTGTGAATCCCAGCCGAATTAGTTGAATTTATGATCTATTGTTGAGGTCAATCTAGACCAAGAAAATATTTATATAGTCACCTATATGTTGATATATTTTTGGTTAATGTCACTCTCGAGACAATAATAACTTACCCATTACCCGAAAAATAGTAGAAGGGTATTGAGAAAATAACGATAGATCCTACAGTTTAGATTGGAAGAGAGGAAGTTAGTGAAAAGGGCTAATTCCCGGAGATAGGAATCGATAGTATTTGGTATTGAATACCATCAATATCATTCACCATTACTACATTATCGATATTGTTTTCGAGTAATTCAAAATCAGGAATAACAATTCAAACCAAATCGATACAATGAACAGACCAGTTGAAGTGGACACAACCCTATGTACTGTTTCATCATATTATCGAAAGCTATTATTGTACGGCAATACTTCAATTTCTCTTTTTTTGACGAACTCTCAGCTTAGATAAGGTAGTACTGTAATGATATCTAATCAGGAATCAAACAGAATTCCGAAGGTGGTATTTGGTGGTTTTGACCCTAGGTTACTAGCGAATGTGTTTTTTTTTGACAGTAATCGCAGGGGTATTGAAGTACTCCACTCCGTATATGGCCTAATAACTCTAAAAACTGGCTCGACTTATTCTCTTGTTGTATCAGTTGTTATAAGGGCGTCATTCAATCTACCAAACTTTTCTTCTATGTAAAAAATATATGAATTTGTTCATTCAAGTCATTTATATTACTCATATATATATATATATATATATATATATATAGAGAGAGAAAGAGAGATAGAGATCAGAAAGTTCCTTTTAATCATAACCCGATACAGTATTCATCATCTCATCGAGACATAATATCAGGTGTCCCTCGAGCGAATAAATTCATTACTCGAAACGACATATTGAACATCAGTGGTCATAATCTCAGCAATACTCACAATGTCCAAATTCCTAAGCATGAATTGACAGTTGTGAGTGAAGGATCAAATATAATGTCCATAAAACTCCTTAATGAATTACCATCAAATTCGAAATGTGTAACTGCGATTTATATTTTTGAAAAGTTGAAAAGAAAGCTTTCACTTCGATTTAGTTCTCAGACAATTGAGGAGTATTTCAATTGTAACATGTAATATCTTTTATCTACACCCGTACTCTAATAATACGCTTATATGCCCACAACCCGTTTTATAATGAAATCCATTACGATACAGATTTTCATTACGATACAGATTTTCAACCAATAGAAACCCATTATTTTTCAATCAAGCATGATGTGCAAGCTTTGTATTTTGACGTTTGTCAAGTCAAAATCAGTAGGTATTGAATTTTTGAAGAATTTAGTCAATTTTCGATAATCGTATGAAAATTTCTTATAGCACTGATATAGAAGAATTATCAGCGACCCTCCACAGATGTCTTGCACAAGAAAAAAATTCAATCGAAAGGATCATATTTTTCATTTGACAAATGGAACACATATGTTTTTATTTCCAACCAAACTACATTGGCTATCATGTCCGAATGGTCAAAGGCGCCAGCAGTGGAAAATTACGTCCAGGTTCAAATCCTGACCTCGGCAGAGTTTTTTTTTCATTTTTTTCTTCTTTTCATTTCTCATTCTTGTATTTTCCGTGGTTATACCATTAATTATAATTTTGTAGAAAAGAAATACGATTGATTACCTACTATTATTGTGTTCAATATAAATAACTGATAATATAATATTTTTAGTTCTTCATTATTAATTGGGTGTAGATAAAATAGCGTATGCAACTCTCATGTAATGGTTATTAATACACTCGCATAAACCATACGAAACTCACCTTCGGCTCGTTTCGTATCCCGGTTTATGCTCATGTATTAATAACCATCATTACACGATCGTTGCATAATATACTATTATCTACACCCGTACTCTAATAATACACTTATATGCCCACCACCCGTTTTATAATGAAATCCATTACGATACAGATTTTCATTACGATACAGATTTTCAACCAATAGAAACCCATTATTTTTCAATCAAGCATGATGTGCAAGCTCTGCATTTTGACGTTTGTCAAGTCAAAATCAGTAGGTATTGAATTTTTGAAGAATTCAGTCAATTTTCGATAATCGAATGAAAATGTCTTATAGCAGTGATATAGAAGAATTACCAGCGACTCCTCCACAGATGTCTTAGACAAGAAAAAAATACAATCGAAAGGATTATATTGTTCATTCGACAAATGCAACACATATGTTGTTATTTTCGTTCAAATCGAATGTGCTTTCATGGCCGAATGGTCAGCGGCGCGTGCAGTGATTACCAACGTCCCGGGTTCAATTCCAGATCTCGGCAAAGACTTTTTTTCATTTTTTTCTCTTCTCATTGTTGTATTTTCCGTGGTTATACCATTAATTATAATTCTGTAGAATTTTTCAAAGAAATACGATTGATTACCTACTATTATTGTGTTCAATATAAATACCTAATATTATAATATTTTTGGTTCTTCATTATTTATTGGGTGTAGATAAAATAGCGTATGCAACTCTCATGTAATGGTTATTAATACACTCGCATAAACCATACGAAACTCACCTTCGGCTCGTTTCGTATCCCGGTTTATGCTCATATATTAATAACCATCATTACACGATCGTTGCATAATATACTATTATCTACCCCCGTACCATTATAATACACTTATAAGCTCATAACTCGTTTTATAATGAAACCCATTACGATACAGATTTTCATCACGATACATATTTTCAACCAATAGAAACCTATTATTTTTCATTCAAGCATGATGTGCAAGCTTTGCATTTTGACGTTTGTCAAGTCAAAATCAGTGGGTATTGAATTTTTGAAGAATTCAGTCAATTTTCGATAATCGCATGAAAATGTCTTATAGCAGTGATATAGAAGAATTACCAGCGACTCCTCCACAGATGTCTTAGACAAGAAAAAAAATACAATTGAAGGGATTATATTTTTCATTTGATAAATGCAACATATATGTTTTTATTTTCGACCGAACCAAATGAGCTCTCATGGCCGAGTGGTCGATGGCGCCGGCAGTGATCAGAAACGTCCGGAATCAAGTTCTGACTTCGGCAGAGATTGTTTTTCATTTCTTTTCCTTCTCTTCATTTCTCATTGTTGTATTTTCCGTGCTTATACCATTAATTATAATTTTGTAAAATTTTTCGAAGAAATACGATTAATTACCTACTATTATCGTGTTCAATATAAATACCTAATAATATAATATTCATAGTTTCTCATTATTTATTGGCTGCAGATAAAATAGCGTATGCAACTCTCATGTAATGGTTATTAATACACTCGTATGAACCATACGAAACTCATCTTCGGCTCGTTTCGTATCCCGGTTTATGCTCATGTATTAATAACCATCATTACACGATCGTTGCATAATATACTATTGTATTCTACATGTATTTTTATGATTTCAGCATTATTTTTCTGACGAGTTTCTATATCTGTGGGGATCTGCTGAAATAATTCAATTTTATTATAATTATAATAATTCAAAATTATGCAAATTCATCAACGATGCGAGCAAAATTCTTTACAAAATATTGATTTCCTCCTTCCGAATTTTTGTCAAGATCGGTGTCATTTCCTATCAACCAATTTTCAGTTGTCGAACTGGTTTTCGTTCAACGAATTGATTTTGCTATATTTCGGTTATTCGGACCACGACGTCTTAGAGAGTTCATCTTGTGATGAGAGTTACACATATACCTGACATGACGTCATGCGTCAATGTTTGAATGTGGTTTACAATGTTTCTAGCTGAGTGATATTGGTTCGGACTTCTATTGATTATATTATTGACTCTATTCAAACCTGTTGCTACGTAAAAAATTGAAACTGATGAAAAATATAAATTGAAAGGAGGCAATCAAATTCGAATGAAAAGTTTCGATTGATCAAACGAAATAATAAGTGACAAAAAAACTAGCGAAAGTTTCCAATAGAGTAAATAGTATAGACAATGAATAACATGCAGTCATGCGTGAATCTCAAATATGCTCTGAGATAATCTCCAAAACTAAAATATAAAGTTTGAATGAAATATTTTGTTCAATGAATAAATGAATGATCAATAAAGGTACACTAATGTTGAACCCATTTCCCAATTCATCCACCAATATTCAACTCAGAAAAAGAAACACGTCACAAAGTAAGATTATATGATTCGGGTTATTTTTTTGACTCGCTCCTCTTTGTAACTCATCAATATGATTTCTGCTACAATTCCGAACAACGGTGTGAATCTGACAAAAAACTATGCAACGAACAATCATTAGTAAGGCATCAATGTATTGAAAATCCATTTGCATCTGAATATTTCATAATCAAAATGAAACTAGTTCAAATAAGTGACTATAGGAATAAATTCCTTCGAATAACAAAGTAACAGATTCCATAACGATATCTGAATCAAGTAGATTATCCAAATATTTACTTCAAATGGTCCCAACGAAAAATTTCGGTCAGTATATTGAAATCTGAAAATCATGGTTCAACTCGTATAATTCAAGTTATATTCAATGAAATTGCATGAGAACTCATAGATGAATCGATACATACAATCACTGAAAATATGCACAAGAAGCAGACAATTGCCACTGTACCTGAAATATATACATTCATCCCTTTTCGTATTGAGCCCGAGGAAACATAACTGAAAAAAATTTGTCGAGAGGTGCCCTCTCACACTGCAAACCCACCGAAAGTAATAATTATGTTGCAAAGCGTCATTTGTGAACTGAAGAAAGCTGAGAGAAAACTTGATAATAAGAATAAGAAACAGTTTTGCAAAACGATTAATCATCCATCTGTGAGAATTTCCTGAAAATATCGCCCAGTAAAATCAATGCAGGTATGGTTGGGATATAAACAGCAGGAGCTTGAGTAATGGCGGTGAATGTTCAACCACATCAGTCTCTGAACTCGGTAAAGTTTCTTCTGCAAGTTTGACTGGAGGAGTTCGAAACTTGTTGCATCTTCCTTCGTATGAGAATTCATCATGGTAGGGTGAATCTATATATAAAGAAAATAAATTGAAAAAAATTAATCAATTCCTAGGGGAATCATAAACTCTCGTGGAAATGGAAGAAGGGACGTTCCAATGAATGATTTTCATTGAAAATACAATCTCTCTCTTCGAAATGGTCTACTTATCAAGCGCTCGGGTGATGGGTTTAAAATTCGGTGTGAAGATGGATGGGAAATCCATCTGGCTCATTGAAATGTTGAAAACATTGGTCTTGATCGAAAATTGCAAGTAGTATATAGACGCCACATTCTGAGTACCATGATTCAATAAAAGCTGCTCTAAGGCTGTCACATCCAAGATGAATAAAAACCCTGGTGTGTTGACCGATATGCTTTTGACAAAATGGTTGAGGCTTTCGCGGCCGAGGTTATTAGTATAACTACTGCTCTTCGGGCTTGAAGGCCGTCGTTCTTTGGAATTTCTTCCTGACGTTTCGCTAGCGCGAGTGGCCAGCTTCTTCAGAGGCTTATTCATCTCCGATGACTAAACAGTTCGATTTCTCAAGGCGTATTTATATTGATGCAGGTAGTCTGGAGTGTTAATTACTTCTGTCGGGTTCGGGGAATAATCATCATTATTAGTTGCCGCACTACCTGCTGTGATTTCATTAGTTATTCTTGATTTCTTCAGAATCGGATTCCAAATTCTGTTTAGAGTCAACGCTTCTTCCTTTCTGTTAAAATTGTCCGCATGTTTTTGGATCTCTATTGCCTCCCGTACCAGTCGGCTATGGTAACCCTGGTTGGGGGCAATCAGTGTTGCATTTTCGAACAGAATCTTGTGGTCGCCCTCACTCAATGCGTGTTCCGCCACCGCCGATTTGTCGGTTTGCCCCAGCCTGCAGTTCCTTTGATGCTCTTTGAGCCTTGTACCCATGGATCTTTTCGTGGTGGCTCAAAGAGCATCAAAGGAACTGCAGGCTGGGGCAAACCGACAAATCGGCGGTGGCGGAACACGCATTGAGTGAGGGCGACCACAAGATTCTGTTCGAAAATGCAACACTGATTGCCCCCAACCAGGGTTACCATAGCCGACTGGTACGGGAGGCAATAGAGATCCAAAAACATGCGGACAATTTTAACAGAAAGGAAGAAGCGTTGACTCTAAACAGAATTTGGAATCCGATTCTGAAGAAATCAAGAATAACTAATGAAATCACAGCAGGTAGTGCGGCAACTAATAATGATGATTATTCCCCGAACCCGACAGAAGTAATTAACACTCCAGACTACCTGCATCAATATAAATACGCCTTGAGAAATCGAACTGTTTAGTCATCGGAGATGAATAAGCCTCTGAAGAAGCTGGCCACTCGCGCTAGCGAAACGTCAGGAAGAAATTCCAAAGAACGACGGCCTTCAAGCCCGAAGAGCAGTAGTTATACGATATGCTTTTGTTCAGCCAATTCCTCTCGACCTGAGGAATCGAAGAGTAAACTTACATTTTTTGACGGTAGGTGGTGTTGAGGTGATGATACAAATGCGATTTTCTGAGGGTACATTTTAATTGAGGCGGCAGCTTACGAGTGATTTTCGATACCAGCGGTCTCATTGGATAAACTCTTGCGGGATCTTTCGTTCACCAATAGAATTATCAGTATACAAAATACGTAAGGTCGAGTTCGTCTGATAAAAAGCTATTAATTTTTTTGAAATGTTCGACAGTTCGATTTGAATTCGAATGCATTTGAAAGTTCCTTTAATATTCAAAATCTTGTACCAAGTTCTTGTATCTTTTCACGTTTTGCTTGTTTATATTCTTTTTAAGTGTTTATCGTTGCTGTTCTTGTATTTGTTTGATTTTATAGTGATAGTTAGATTTATCATGAACCGATTTACAAAGCTCAAAATAACACGCTCGTGTAACGCTCGTAATCACATTGAAATTGCATTTTTTTTTAACACTATGAAAAAAAAGATAGGTATCTTTGGTAAATAATCGAATGGCCGTCGAGCAGACGAATATCATGGCATCACAGATTAAATTAAAATCACGTAAGGTGCGCCTCTGCTGGCAAACTCTCGAAGGCATCTCTTCAGTTTGAATTGATCAAAATCAAGATAGCGAAAAGTCTAGAGAATTGGCTTACAATCTATTAGGTATAAGTCAACACACCACGGTTTTTATTCATCTTGGTCACATCCATACAAGCGACATTCAATTGTTGGTGCAAAATCCAAGTTCAGGAACGAGATCTGGATATGTTAACGCAAGAACTAGGTGTAGGGCAATAACTGAAACTGTTGAAGAAGCACATAATCATAGAATCGTTCGTTTTGGTCATTTGCTAAAGCTGTCTCCAAAATTTCACTTTCAGTTCATTATCCTCTTAACCAAAGCAGAAGGATCAGAAACCATCACTGCCCAACAAGAAGCAAATATATTTACGAATATGTTTGCTGGAGATTCTACTCTGAACTCATCGGGAAAAGATCCTCCGAATATCACGCCTATCGACAGCCAGATGCCTGAAATATTTTTTCACAAACAAAATAAAGGAAATTAATTATAACTTCTGAACGGCCGAGTTTCGAGAGTTGAATATTTTGAACGATAGTTTTTTCGGAGAATAAGCACTGTTGGCACTAACTCAGGTCAAAAGACGACCCCTTCCATGCGCTACATGTCAGGTATCAGTGCTAGAAGAGTGTTGCCGCCACGCGGCCGAGTCGTGGGAGGAGCTGTGCATGGTTTAGTTTGGTCTCAGTCCACTTCTTCAATGGTCGAACTCGATCAATCTGTTTCAAACTGGCAGCCATTGAAGTCATAAAAAATATGATCCTCTATACTGTTATCGACAGTATAGAGGGTCATAATTATATCAAAATCTGTGTAGATTGGCTGGAAATCGGTGGAAGCCGAAAGACCATCTTTTTTACTAGATTTTTTAAAGAAATCTTGAAAAATCCATACAGAAATGGTTAATTGCCCACCAGATCAATGCATAAAAAAAATATGCGTTTAAATCATGTATAGCTGTGAGAATGAATTCAGAATGTATGATTTATCGACATTGCTCTCTCCATATATTCACGAAGTTTGTCTATACATATTTGAAAACATGGAAGAATTCAAGACGAATAACCGCTAACATCATAGAAATACAAGACTAGGTGCCGATGACATATATGTACCAATTTCGAAAAGGGAACATTTCTTTTGATTCGCTTGCCTTTATCGGTCAGAAATTATTCAATGAACTGCCACCAGTAGGTAATCCCGTTTAACGATACAAATGTCTGAATTCTGTCTGAAAATGAAATTCCAATTGAGGAATTTATCCTCTGAATGATTTCATGAAGTTCGATAATTTTTTAACCGGTGTGACTTATTGTGCCCTAGGGTGGGAAATGGGAATATCCGAAAAAATTGTTAGCTTTCATTCTCCACATTAGATTCGATACTCACCAGAGCATAAGGAAGTAACAGTGTCCTGTTTATTTCATGAGTGTGTCTAAAAGAATGGTGAAGCACATTGAAACAGCATTAACTGCACTAGATAACAGCAAGTGCATCATAGTTTCGGGTGCTTATTAGCGGGCTCTACCTCAAATATCAGGAACTTTCATGCAAATCATTTAGCTTCAATAGACGAGGGAAATGAAGACCCCGTCGTGGCACGCCACGATGAACCTGTCAGTCTTCATCTCCAGCTCACCTGACTTGGGGAAAGCAAATGTCAGCACAACAAAGGTTACTCCCCGTGTTCGCTCCGGAAAGAGTTTACCCGCTTTGTTTCGAAAACGCCAATTTACCAATTGATCTCTAGAAAAAGTTTCGACTATCACACCGAAGGTTCCAAACTCGTCGTTTAATTTTGAAGATGCCAAAGGACATGAATGAAACTCTCTGGTATTATGTCAAGCTTTCGGAAATAAATATTTCCGAAAGATTGACATACTCAGTACTCATCTTCAACCTTCACTTTGTCAAAATGAGCGCTGGAAGTTAAGGAGACTTAGACCTTGGCACCACAAGTCGCGAAGAAGTCTTGGGAATGGCTCCAAAGTGGGAGCCGAAACTTCGACAGAAGAACGATTCCAGACGTGGTTCAACCGGAAGTCCTATATATATGAATGCAACTGTCTGGTATATTGTCAAGCTTTCGGAAATAAATATTCTCGAAAGCTTGACATACTCAGTACTCATCTTCAATCTTCACTTTGTCAAGATGAGCGCTGGGAGTTGAGGAGACTTAGACCTCGGCACCACAAGTCGCGAAGGAGTCTTGGGAATGGCTCCAAAGTGGGAGCCGAAACTTCGACAGAAGAACGATTCAAGAAGTGGTTCAACCGGAAGTCCTATAAATATATATATATATATATATATATATATATATATATATATATATATATATATATATATATATAAAGGTGAGTTTATATCGGTTGTTCGGTCGTTCAACTGGAGAAAAACTCTTCTTTACTCTACCAAGCTTTCGATAATTTTTATTATCTTTATCAAGGCTGAAATGTACAATTAATGGTCAAATAACTAATGTATAAATAAAAATGGTATAAACTTACTGGTAAAACGAGTTGAATAGATGAACTCAACATAATATATAAAATAGAAAATATTCTTTACTGAATGCTGACGGACACTGACAGATAGAATTTCTAAAAGAGCATGATTTCTTGATTGGAGAGTATGATTTCTTGATTGGAATTTATATATGAAAATTTTAGAAATGTTACAAAGATAAGAGATAAGAATATATTTTACTTAATTGTTCTATGTCAGTTTTCTTATTCGATGTATAGTTTTCTCGTTTGATTTCAATCATTTCTAAAAATAATCTTTCTGTTAAGTTTTCTTCCGTGTGTAAAATTTTAGTTTCTTCAAAGTTCATGTTATGATCATTATCAATAACATGTTCAGTGAGAGCACAAGATTTTTTGTGTAGTCTACAGTCACTCTTATGTCCAGTTAATCTAGATTTCAAAGTTTGACTTGTTTGGCTGATGTATTTTTTGTTGCAAGAATTGCAAGGTATACTGTAGACTACATTTGATTTCATTAATGGGGATTGTTCATCTTTTAATTTGGAATATATATTATTTATGGTGATAACATTTCGTTGTGCAATTTTGATATCTGATTCTTGTTTGAAAACATTCAAAATTTTGGAGGATAACTGACTTATGTAGGGAATTGATCCAAAGGTAATGTTATTGTTGGAAATTTTCAGTGAAAGATTATTTTGATCAACTATTTGGGTGGAAGTATTATAAAGTAATTTTTTTAATAATTTGGACGGAAAAGAATTTTCAAGTAGAATATCATATAGCCTTCGCAAGTTTTTTTCAATCAGGGAAGGGTGGACTATTTTATTTATTCTGTTTTTCATACCTAATACGAAGTTAATTTTGGTGTTATATGGGTGATGAGATCGATAATTTATGTATTTACCTGAACTAGATGGTTTTATATACCAATCTAAAATGACTTTTATTGTCTTCTGTTCTGATCATGTGTGTGTCTAAAAAAGGTACTCTGTTTTCATTTTCTGTTTCTACTGTGAACTGAATATTAGAATCATAAGAGTTGAAGATATGGATTAATTCAGTTATCCCATCATGAGGAACAGAACAAATGATGTCATCAACATTCTTCTTTATGAATGGTAATTCAAAAGTTAATTTTGGAATACAAGAGTCTGAAAGGTGATACCACTCATTGTACTTTCCAAAATTCATTTTACAAACAAATTTCAGGTACTCCTATGGGATCAACTATTTCACCAATTTTTGCACAATATGTTATGGACGAAGAAAAGTTTTTCTCCAGTTGAATGACTGAACACCCGATAAAACTGACCTTCATATCTATTGACAATCGAGAACTTTCTACACTATATATATATATATATATATATATATATATATATATATATATATATATATATATATATATATATATATATATATATATATATATATATATATATATATATATATATATATATATATATATTAGAGGGGAAGTCTTTGCTGACCAGTTAAGAACAAAACTGCAGTATTTTTGGGTGAACAGCAGAACGGAAGTGTACTCTTATAACACCAGTTTTTCCAATATTTCGATAATGTTTATTACCATCTTCAGGGAAAAGCTACAAAATTATCATTTTAAATTATCACATCAAATAAACAGTAACAAGAACCTTACTGTATTTGAGGTAAGTCGTATTAAAAACGTTGGTAAAGTGAAATAACATGTCACAGACGAAAAATATGTTCACAGTCCAATATTAAAATTTTACACCAAGTGAATTGTTTAATATTTTAATGGCGTTTCAAACAATTCACTTGGTGAAAATTTCAATATTGGACTGTGAACATATTTTTCGTCTGTGACATGTTATTTCACTTTACCAACGTTTTTAATACGACTAACCTCAAATACAGTAAGGTTCTTGTTACTGTTTATTTGATGTGATAACTTAAAATGATAATTTTGTAGCTTTTCCCTGAAGATGGTAATAAACATTATCGAAATATTGGAAAAACTGGTGTTATAAGAGTACACTTCCGTTCTGCTGTTCACCCAAAAATACTGCAGTTTTGTATATATATATATATATATATATACATATATATATATATATATATATATATATATATATATATATATATATATATATATATATATATATATATATATATATATATAGATATATATATATATATGTATGTATATATATTTGTAAACCAGGCATATGAAATTTCAATCAAATAGAGCATTCATAGTATGGAAAGTGAGCAAGAAAAACTGATTTCAATGTAGGGGAGTACCTGTTTCAGATGGACTTCTCCTTTTATTTTGTGAATGGATCTCTGAATGAACAACAAATAGTGGTTGTATTTTTTTTATTTTATTCCTTTCAGAAGTTGTGATTTCTATTTTTTGGTTTGGAGAGAAAGAAGTCCAGAATTAATTCCTCAAACTTCGTTCTCTCTACAAAAATACCCAAGTTCCTGATTTCATTTTATAAAATATAATCAAAACATTTTTTTTTCACAAGCAATTGGGTACCTCAGCTTTTGAGTTTTTCATGGAATACATAGTATATTCTCAGTTCCTTATGAACTGCAGCTTATTTCAACTTATTTTCTTTATTTTGCTGTAAAATATCTGCAATTTTTTTTTCAGTTTCAGTTTTACTTAAGTTGATCTGCTGCTTCCAACTTACTTATCATCAACACCTGCAGGGAATCATTAACGGTGAATGAATAATTCCGTTATTGGAACTCACAATCTTATCGTTCAGTTTGTTCTATACACATTCATGACTATTCCAAACTCGAGTGACAATGAAATCTATCGATGAAGCATATGTGGTTCACCTATAATACTCCAAATTCATTTTCTTCGTTTCAATTCGTGACTCAACTCAATACCGATTTTCACTACTCGTCGAACGTATTCGTATATAATCGAAATCACTACACAGCATTTCATCAAAAGTACAACTCCAATAATCTTGAGCCCCACCATGATCCCACTTCTATAAAATTCATTACGGTACAAGATTAGCTCTTATTCCTCTCCATATATGCCGTGTCGGTAGAAATTAACAAGAAGATCATATAAGTCTGGGCAATACTGCAGCAAAGATGAGTGGTCTCGAAGATGCAATTAAAACTTTCTCCGATCCAATTACTTGTAGGAATTGGCACAGGAAGCTGTAGGCTATTCCAAGAGATATATAATCTTGAGGAATTCAAAGAACAATAATTCGAATTCCATAATGTCGGCCTCAGTTGTAATGGAATTGTTCAGCGAAGAACACAATATGTCACTCTGGGCTTCTGAAGTCTCGTACACACTAGTCAACATGGTGATTTTTGTATCAGATTTATGATTAGAGTTGTCAACTTTGATGTCTGAAGACTGATCGCAGTGTACCAGTCTGTAAGAGCCATAGACATTACAATTACAATACATCAATAGACTGGCCATGAGAGACAGAGCATTGCAGAATAAAAAAGACAGAATACTTCGAGTATAACTTCAAAGCGAATTCCTTTTCCAATGTACCAGATAGAGAGAGGTTGAGAAGGATAGAGTAATTCAAGTGTAGAATTGCCATCCTGTCCTACACAACATCACTTGAATGTGCATATCCTTTCTCTCCCTAATGTATTCCGCATGGTGTCATATGGAGACTGGCATAAAGGTCAGTCCATTTGTTGTTGTCTATGGTAAGAGCCTGCCCAGATGATTTTTCACGCGTTCCCGAGATTTTGAAAATACACAAAGTCTTCCAGAAGATGCCTTTCAGGAGACGCGAGGGGGCATCTGGATGGAATACCTCATGAAAAATAAGCACAAAGAAATGATGAAACCGAGTATCAAGGTAGGTACTAGATAATACATATCAGTAGCTGATACCATATGGGTAAAAAACCTCTTACGTTCTCTCCTGAATGCAAAACTTGTAGGTCAATAACTTATCATATATATATATATATATATATATATATATATATATATATATATATATATATATATATATATATATATATATATATATATATATATATATATATATATATATATATATATATATATATATATAGAGGAGATAAAGTCTTTGCTGACAAGTTAAGAACAAAACTTGGGAATTATATTTGGGACAGCAGCAAAAGCGAAAGTGTACTCTTATAACAATATATTTCCAATATTTCGACAATCGATTGTTGTCATCATCAGGCAGCTACAAAATAATGTTAATGAATGGTAGTATGACACAGAATTTTTCCTTACTTACATTGTTAGTGAGGATAGTCGCATGAGATGGTTAAAAAAGTCAGATGACACATAGTAAAATTCTTTGAAAACATTGATACGTATCAGTACAACACATAAACAAGTTGAAAATTATTATCTTCCTTTTTAATGAAAAGGTGGAGTGACTAACACCATGTGGAAAAGATAAAAGGCATGAAATTTCGTGGTTATAAAGGCGCCAAAAGATCCGTGAAAACATCAATTTCTACATAATACCTGGATGGGCAGGATACAACCTTAGAGAGCGGCTGATGATATAATCATCAATAATATCGGACCTAGTCGGATAATAACTGATGAGAATCATTATAAATGCCAGTTCCCATGGGGAACAGACAATTGAAGTTTTTGCTTACTCTTGCTTGGTTACTTCGTAAGGGGAGTGATTGACCAGGACGGTATGGACAGATATTCGTCTCACAGTTCTTGAGAATGAATTCAAAATGGAATTCGAAACGTCGAACAAATCAGAAGATACCTAACGGATAAAAAATCCAGAAAAATTCATCTTGCATATCGAAGATCCGTGAAAACATCAATTTCTACATAATACCTGGATGGGCAGGATACAAACTTAGAGAGCGGCTGATGATATAATCATCAATAATATCGGACCTAGTCGGATAATAACTGATGAGAATCATTATAAATGCCAGTTTCCATGGAGAACAGACAATTGAAGTCTTTGCACTCTTGCTTGGTTACTTCGTAAGGGGAGTGATTGACCAGGACGGTATGGACAGATATTCGTCTCACAGTTCTTGAGAATGAATTCAAAATGGAATTCGAAACGTCGAACAAATCAGAAGATACCTAACGGATAAAAAACCCAGAAAAATTCATCTTGCATATATATATATATATATATATATATATATATATATATATATATATATATATATATATATATATATATATATATATATATATATATATATATATATATATATATATATATTTGATCGGCTAGGCTTCCGCGGTTAGAAATGTGCTGGCTGGAACTTCCGGTTGATCCGCGTCTGGAATGATTTACTTGTCTACGTTTCGGCTCCCATTTCGGAGCCATTTTCAACTAAGTCTTGAAAATGGCTCCGAGATGGGAGCCGAAACGTAGACAAGTAAATCATTCCAGACGCGGATCAACCGGAAGTTCCAGCCAGCACATATATATATATATATATATATATATATATATATATATATATATATATATATATATATATATATATATATATATATATATATATATATATATTTGTAATAAGGTTTATTCATCATAACAAAAATATACAATATCATGATAGACAAAGGAAATCATAGTGAATAAACAGTTCATAAATCCGCGAAGCCATTGGGATGTGTGCGGAATGAGGTACATTATTTGTTCAAAAATATTCAATTTGTTAGATGCCTGGAAAAAACGACCGCTCCCATTGAGGACCGTAAGGTTGCACATGAGCACGGTCTATCACCAGCCCCCAACATTGTTTGAGTTCACTCAGTGTTGATAAAATGTATATCAGGTAATTATGCTAACCATAAAATAACATTAAAATGGTTTTAATTTTCGATGATGTCATATATAGTTCTCCTATTAGTAATCAACAAAAGAGTTTTTAAAAGTTTCTTCATTAGACTTATTGAGTTTACCGTATGGATATAAGTTTTGTAGATCTCCGGCAGAAAGTTGAAAATTTTTGTTGCTATGTATAAAAGTGATCGCTGACTTATCGATTCACGAGAGAAGTAACTGTATGCGTGTTGATGAATTTTTGTGCACGTTTCATAAGAGTGTGTTATAGTTTGGAGGCGGCTTTCATTTTAATAAATATAGATAAGTGTCTTCAATGCATATAATTGCCGAATGTCTAGAAGCCGATACTCCTGAAATGAAGAATTCGATGGGTAATTCATTTTTTGATTGAACATTATTTTGAGGATTCGCTTTTGCAACACAAACAATTTGTTGAGATGGACTTTTGCTGAGCTTCCCCAAGCAAGTATACCATACTGTAGACGTGATTCAACTAGTGCGTGATATATCATTCGGAGGTGCGATATGTTTGAAATATTCTCCAGGTATTTGAATTTATACAGGAGCATCCTCAAAGTATTTGTGACGTTATTAATGTGCAGGTTCCACCGAAGACGTGAGTCTATTATCAACCCAAGATACTTAATTTCATTTCTTGATTGAATATGGATAAATTTTTGTTTTATTGTGGAGTTATGATAATATTCTTGATTTATTTGTAGGGACTGAAATGTGGGAAGGCTACTTTTGTAACAAGTGAAAGGAACATAGAATGTTTTTTCGTAATTCACAGTCAATTTTTTTTTTCGAAACCAATCAAAAATTTCGGCCAGATCTTTTTCAGCGCTGCTCTTAACTTCGTTCTATGAGTCTGACGTATATATTATCGCAGTGTCGTCTGCAAAGCTTATGATTTCACCTTTGCAGTTATGGAATAATAGATCATTTATATATAGCAAGAAGAGTAGTGGTCCTAAAAGTGCGCCTTGAGGAACTCCATAGCTGAAAATATTCTCGGAACTAGTTTCGCTATTGATTTCGACCATTTGTGTTCTGTTATAAAAGTAGCTTTCAAAAAGATCTAAAGTTATTCCTCTTACTCCTATATATTCCGAGACTTCCAGTAACTGGGAGTGGCAGAGTCGCATATATATATGTATATATATATATATATATATATATATATATATATATATATATATATATATATATATATATATATATATGCGAAATTGATTTTCTGGGAGTTTTTCCGTTCGTTTGTCGGTATTGACTTTCGACGTTTCGCCAACATCTCAGTTGGCATTTTCAAGAATGTTACTGCTCCTACTTGGTGCTAGCAACTGTTGTTTGAGAAACTTATTCCAGTTTTTGAATACTTTCTTGGTCGTAAATTGTAGCCGATATGATCCGTTCCATCAGCCGTCGGGTCGATTATGGTTGTCGGACCTTAGGTGACTGTTCAGGTAATAATGGTCGGTCTGGTTCGTGGTCACCTGCATCCACCGAAGGACCACCTCCTGAACTGTTCTTCTTTTTGTTGATGGGGGCCCTCCAGACATTTGGAATATTTTGAGAGTCGTCTCCTTTGTTTATTTCTCCATGTTTTTCTATCTCGATGGCTTTTCTAATTTGGCGTGTTCTGAAGTGGTTTACCTGCGCTATTTGCTTTGCTGCATCGAAATTTATTTTGTGACCCGTCTGGTGGTGGTGTTGAAAGAGGACGGAAGATGTTTGCTTTGTCCTCATGCTATTTTTGTGTTCCTGCACTCTAGCTAACATTCGCCTATTCGTCTGGCCAATATATTGCTTATCACAGTCTCCGCATGTGACGCTATATACTCCTTGGCTTTCGAGAGGAATCCTGTCCTTTGGTCTCGGCAAGCAAGATGAAATGGTCCTTTGAGGTTTGAATTTTCATTTTGTTTCCGCATTATACTCCTGATTTTGTCGGTGACTCCTTTAATAAAAAGTGGTGTCACAGATTTTTTGGATTCTGGTGGTTGTTCCGTCCTAGTTTTTCTTGGGTTTGTTTGCGCATGGATTGCCCTTCTGATTGAGTGTGTTCCATAGCCATTTTGTCGAAGTGCTTCAGTCGTCTCTGTTAGCTCTGCTTGTCTGTTTGTTGTTTTCGTCAGATGAAAAGATCGGGACACCAGCGTGTTGACTACGGATTGTAGTTGTGTGGGCTGATGGTGGGATTCGGAGTGTAGGTATCTGTTTGTGTGAGTGGGCTTTCGGTATACAGTATACCGAACAGTTGCTAGCACCAAGTAGGAGCAGTAACATTCTTGAAAATGCCAACTGAGATGTTGGCGAAACGTCGAAAGTCAATACCGACAAACGAACAGATAAACTCCCAGAAAACCAATTTCGCATACCCAAGCATCTGGGAAAATATGACCATGACCTTCTTCATACTTCTATCCGGTCTATGCGGAGGCGGTGGAGGACTACTCGAGCTCAATAAGGCTAAGGTTCGGCGTCTCCGTCCTCATCTGCAGGGGATATAAAGTAACACTAGAATGATTATAAGTGTTTTGGTAAACTACGTAAACCACGAAATATTCTTCGTGACGAAAGGCTGGTGAATCAAATCGTCTATGGTTTTTGAATAGGAATCTAATTTGTGTTTGGTGATTTCTAGATCTTCGATGTTCAGCTCGTTCAGTTCTTCAGCGGCTTCAGGTTTGGGAGGTTTGATTTGTCAGAAATGTCTTTACAACACTCGTTTACCACTGGATGTGTGTTGTGCGGCACATTAGAGGTCTTCGTGAAACTGGAGTTGGCTTGAATTTTCGTTATTCCGATGAAAGCACTGAATTCGGTTCGAAGTGCAACTATAGAGTTTTTGGTAATAAGTTCCGTTCTTGTCGAGAACGTGGGACAATTAACTGTTATGTGTAACGGTTCAGAAAGTGGCACCAACCACAAATCGCGTTCTAATTTTTGAACGTTATAATTCTGACTGAAGAATAACGAACTTCGACAGTTTCGGAGATTTTCATTGGAACTTTTGAAAATTTGCGCTTCACAAATTGAATTGTAGTCAATCGAATACGCGAACATATCGGAGCACAGTTCGGTTCGCTCGTATAGCAGCTTACATGAACTCCGATCGGAAACTGTTATAAACATCAGAGAATCATCATCTTTCGCGATGTATCGTTGAGAAATTGAAAGAATATGATGCAAAACAGTCCTATTGTCAAATATCAGGATAGGGTACGAATGATATAGGTTGTAAACTTGTGGTTCCGTCAATGGAACCTTGAGAATGAATACTGAGTTAGAGTTGAAATGCTTCAAGCTCTATTATTTCAAGATATGGTGCAATTCTGGATAGTTTCGGTTGAAGTGGGAGGTTGTAAATTTTGAGAAATTTCCTGTAATGCGGTAACCAAATCACCGGGTGTTATGATTGAGGAATGAATGATATTAACTTGAGCAAATGTTACAGAGTCGAGTAAATCAAGACTTTCTTCAAGAAATAGAAAGCTTTCCATCAGATTTTCGCATATATCGAAAAATTTTAACTTTGCCTCAACTTGTCCAATTTCATCATTCATTTCATAAATCGTTTTTTCTATCAATTCAATATCTTCATTGAATGTGCGCTCTTCTATTTGTAGTTTTCTCAGTGTAGTATTGAAGTTTTGAATACGAGAGCACAGAACACCCTATCTACACAGAAGCGCACAGAATATTGTCAACCTCACATTTGTGTTGTTAGGGTGTTATAAAATTTTCGAACAATTATCAATGTCCTTGGGTTATTACTCCTGATAAATTTTATTAATATCGGATGAAAGCAAGATCAGAGTAGTTTTAAACGTTCGTTCCTGCAAAATTCAGTTGATTACTCTAAAACTATTTGAACATCAAATAGCTGCCTACACCACTTTTCTATCTACTTTTTTTGCAGGTACAAAAAACAGTAAGCCTATTCAAATTTTATTTTTTATTATTTTGGTAATCATCCAAATTCTCCGTTTATATTTGTTGAGATTAAGGGAATGTAGATTCATTTTTTGTACCAGCTCCGAAGTTGGAATTTGCGTATCTGGTAAAAACTTTAATTCCAAACACCATAACGTTATAAGAGAGGACTTCTTTTATAACGTTTAGTGTCTAGAGTCGTTTCTTCGAGTTTGAGTCGAATTGATTTTGAAATTTGAGTGAGGAGACTAATGTGTTTTCACTTCAGATCGAAATGATTCCATGCTATGACCATCAAATATCAGAAATATCTTTGTTGACGAGTATCGACCATTTGTCGTTAGTGAGGATCATATTACCGACTCCGTGGTAGTACACACCCACGGTGTTGTTGATAGGTTGAATTCGATATTGGGCGAATGCGGATCCGACCAGCAGGAATAACCTGAAAATAAATTAGTGATCAACGTATGATTTCATACGGTCAAAATTTACTTTCGTTCGTTGATTTGTTTCGACATTGAGAAGTATTGCAGAGTTTTGTATTATTCTGGTCGAAAAGGGCTTTGGATTTTTCCTTTTTCATATTAATTTTTTCTCGCGCGATTTTATAATAGTGGGAATTCTATTATTCAGGTCTCTAACGTACTTCGTGACGAGTTGTTCTTGATTGTATAAAGTTTTCAGGGGTCGACTAGCCGTGTGCCTGAAAACTAGCTCATATGAGGTGAATCCATGTGATTTGTTTATCGAGTTGTTTTGGCAAATAACCGCATATGGAAGAGCATTTATAGGGTGATCGTCAGAATGTTCGGTCATATGAATTCTTATTATTTCTAAAAGAGTGGCATGAAATCTTTCCACAGATCCATTCGACTGAGGATGATTCACATTAGAATGGCTCAGTTTTATATTAAAGAGGACACAAAGGTCTCTAATTATTGCGTTATCAAATTCCTTGCCGTAATCGCAGTGAATTCGTAAGGGGGCTCCGTAGTGTTGAAAGTACAAGAGCAGAATAGTTGCTACTGTTTTTGCAGTTTCGTCGGGAATTGGGTAAACTTGTGTAAATTTGGTTAATTCGTCACGGATGCTCAGATTGGGATTTCTACAATGTCCACGTTTATGCGTTCAAATGCTGTTTTAGGTGTTTCGGTTATAACTGAAGGGTTATTTGAATTTTTTCTACAAATTCTGGTCTTTTGACATGTTTCACATTTCTTTATGAAGTTTAAGACATCTTTAGTGAGTCCTTGCCAATTATATTTCTCTCTTATTCTCCGAATCTTTTCGTTGATACCTCTATGTAAATTCATTTTTCCGGAATGGTTCTGATCATTGATTATTGGAATCTGATCTTTGTCTGGATGTACGACAATGTTTTGACATACTTTAAATTTGATGTCTTCATCAGAATAAATGAAACAAAGTACTTCAAGAATGGGGAGATCTAAATTATTTTCTACGTTATAGACATGAGAGGTGTCTAGTTCGTTTTGATTTCGGTACAGAGTAAGGAATAAATGTTCTAGGACAGAATCTTGATCGTATGTGAGAGGGACTATGTAGTATTTTCTGTTTTCGACTGATTTACTTGAAACACTATAAATTTGAGCCTTCGGAAATCATAATCCTCTTCTAGAATATCTTCAAATATTTTATAATGAAAATCTTCGATACCTTTTTGTTGTGGAAATATTAAAATGTGTTTATTTTCTTTATGAAGAATTTGGCCGTTTGAGTATTGAACCTTGGAATAATCGATCAGTGATTTGGTTTTATATAGGTTCAAGAAAGTGACGTATTCTCGTTCAATAAGTTCGCTAGAAAATGGTTCTTGTTCGTCTCCAGAGATTATTTCTGTTTCGGAGGGTTCTTCCTTCTCAGGAATTTTTTTCGTTACAGGGATTTCAATTATGTTTCGCGAAGGACCTGGTTGGGGGGTCAGAAATGATCTGTATGTCGGGGTCTTAGTTCGTAGGTAATATTAACGTGCCAGTTGATATTCGTTTCGAATTTAGAATAAGGCATGTTTTTATGGGATAGGTTTTGATTCTAGAAAGTGCGTCAGCGTTTTCATTAGTTTTTCCGGGTTCATAGATTATTTAGTAATCATACTCCTCAAGTTTGGGACGCCATCTGGCAAGTCTACTACCAGGGACTTTGAAAGAGAAAAGTCAAGTGAGGGTGCGGTGATCTGTGATTAGTTTGAAGCTTCTGCCAATTAAATAAGGGCGAAAATGTTTCACAGACCAGACAATAGCGAGTAACTCGCGTTCGATTGTAGAGTATTTATATTCTGCTGAACAAAGTGTTCGAGATGCGTACGCAATAGGCAAATCTTTGCCTATAGGGCCTTGTGAAAGTATGGCTCCAATGGCGTATGCACTTGCATCTGTAGTGAGTATAAAGGTTTCTTCAAAATTTGGATGGATGAGTATCGGTGTTGAAACGAGACTTTGTTTCAATTCGTTGAAAGATATCTTACATTCATTTCCAAAAACAAATGGAGTATCCTTCTGAAGTAATTTTGTCAGAGGTTCAGAAATTTTCGCAAAGTTAGGAATAAAGCGTCGGGAATATCCTGCAAGTCCGAGAAAAGATTTAATTTCTTTTGGATTTCTGAGTTCAGAGAAGTTGATAATACACTCTACTTCGTTAGGATTCGGTTTCACTCCGTCTTTGGTTATAAGATGACAGAGATAGGCTACTTCTTTTCTCAAAAATTCACACTTATCTGTTTTTTTTCCAGATTCGCTTGTCGAAGTTTTTCAAATAGTTCTGTGGGTCTAGAAATATGTTCGTGGATTGTTGACGAATGAATGATGATGTCGCCCATATAGACGAGACATCTCTCAGTTTGAATTCCGAGTAGAATGTTGTCCATTTCTCTTTGAAAAGATGATGGAGCATTCCTCAGACCAAAAGGCATTCTCACAAATTCGTAATGCCCGTTTTCCACTGTAAAGGCCGTTTTAGGGATGTCTCTTTTGTCCATTTCAATTTGGTGAAAACCGGAAGCGAGATCGAGAGTAGAGAAATATTGGCATTTTCCTAATTGATCGAGTAAATCGGATATCATTGGAAGAGATTATTTGTCGTCAACTGTGAGTTCGTTGAGTTTTCGATAGTCTACTACAACGCGCCATTTCTGTTTTCCAGAAGCGTCTATTCTATTCGGCAACACCCCAACAGGTGATGACCAGGAAGAGATAGGAGGGGGGCGTATTATACCGTCATCTAACGTTTTATTCCTCTGTCTTTTCACTTCTTCTTTATGAATTTGGGGATAACGATAAGACTTCGTGAAAACTGGTTTTGCGTCTCTCGTATCTATAGAATGTTTGATTTCGGAAGTAAATGTTAATATGTCTCCTTCAAGATAAAATATGTCAGAAAATTCTAAACACAAGTTCGTTATCAATTCGGATTCTTCCTCGTTGAGATGATCTAGTGTGAGTTAATTTTGTGTTTCGAAAGTTCTATCAGTCTGTAATTGTTTTATGTCGGTGTCATTTAAGTTGTTCATAAAGAAATTTCGAATAGGTTCGATTTCAAAGTCAGAAAAGTCTACGGTTTTCGGCGTTGCATTTGAATTAATCACTGAAGTGAAAAATTCTCCATTCTGATTGACTTTCACAGGTGCGTTCGGTAATCGGACGTTTTCTTTATTCTGAGCTACCAGTATAGCATCAGTATTCGAGAGGTCACATTTGAGTTTGAAAATTTTCTCAACTCGGGGTTCGATAGAAATGATGTTCGTTTTTTAATTCGTAATTGACTGAGAACGATTTTCAGAGTCTGTTACTTTCGTAACAGGTATTGTTTTGAAGTCCGTCACTGTTTGTTTTTCAAATCTACTATACAGTTGTAATGCTCTAGAAAATCTGATCCTAATAGTCCGTCAAAATCTATATCGAGATTGTGAATATATATATATATATATATATATATATATTTATTTATTTATTTATTCGAAATTTGGGATACAAACAGGTTATTACCCATACAAGCATCCACTAATACAATCAGTTACAGAGATAACATTCTTGTCTAAACAAATACAAAAATACACCTAATTATATCGAAAGTATGAAAATGAAATATATGAAATACGGAAAAAATAGTAAGCATTCTCATTTACGATTACAAGTTACTTATTATCGTGACATTAGGAAATAAAAATATTTTTTACAGTTTTTTTAAAGGAATATAAGGATATGGAAAAGATGTCTACATCTATGCAATATTTGTTGAATGAATCACACATTCTGGTTATTGGAGAATTTTTTCCTAAATTTGTTTTATAATTGGGGCATGCTAATAATTGTCTATTCCTGGTATACCTTTGAGGAACATGATAAGATATCATTGACACTAATTTTGGTGAGTCGTAACAGTTTGTTAATATTTTGTAAATGATAAGTAAATCACTGATAATTCTTCGTTGTTCGAGAAGTTGTATGTTATAGTGGGTACGAATTTCACTAATACCTGTAGTTACATATATATTGGTCATTTTGAAATGGAGGAATCTCACAAATCTATTCTGAAGTCTTTCTAATCGTACTTTATGTATGTTATAATATGGGTTCCATATGACACTAGCAAAATTTAATTTGCTGTAAACAAATGAGTAGTAAACTGATTTTATTGCCACTTCATTGTTGAAGTCCCTACACATTCTGCAAAAGAAACCTAGGGCTCTACTGCAGGAATTAATTACATAGTCAAGATGTGGATTAAAACTCATTTTAGAATCGAAATATACTCCAAGATCTTTGATTTGATCTACTCTATTTATTACTTTATCATTTATGGAATATTGAAATTCAATGGGCGCACTGCTTCTGCTGAATGATATGCAAGCACATTTCTTAACATTAAGTTTCAATCTGTTGCGATTACAGTAATCTGAAAATTTTGATATATATATATATATATATATATATATATATATATATATATATATATATATATATATATATATATATATATATATATATATATACTTTATATGGGTCGTTTTGGCTGAAAGGAATCATTACAGATTCGTTGATCATTATTTCACCTTGAATTATTACGTTTTCGTGGGATCTGTTTCTATAATTTTCGACACTTTTGGGTTTGAAAATTGATAGACCAGCTCCGGTATCTATGAGAATTCTATAAGTATTGGTTGCGTCCATAATATAATACAAATTTTTATAATTTATGGTGAGGGACTGATTTACAGAAAGTTCTGTTCAGGAAAATTCATGTTTGGGTTGAAATCGTCCATATTCAAGGTTTGTATTTGTGCTTGGAGTTCCGAAACTGGAACTGTCGATTGGTCGATAGAAGGGTCGAATGATGTCGGACCTATTTGAAAATCCTGGTTATTTTCAGGTTGAAATGTTTGATGATAATTCGTACATTCCGTACAATCATTTCCATAGTCCGAATAATTATCAGTATAATTGTTCGTAGAACAATTGTACTGGTTTTGATAGTCGAAAGAAGTATAGTTTGAATTGTGATGCTCAGAGTAGTGAGAATTAAAATGCTGAGTTCTTTGTGTATTTGGCCTATTGTAGTTTGGATTCGGTTGAATAATTGTCGGTCTTTGTTGATTATTACTTGAATTTGGTCTAGTTTGATTCGGATTTGTTGATTGATTTGGCCTGAAATCTGAATTGAATCTGTTCTGTGGTTGTTGTACATTCGGTCTCTGAAAATTTTGAGAGTTCTGAGGATAATTCTTTCTCTGGAAATTTTGTAAAAGTTTGTAGCGGTTGATATTGTCGCATTCGACATTCATTGATCGTATGTCCTTGTCGTTTTCAAAATGAACAGAACTTTTGCGGTTGAGAGGGACCTTGTGGTTTTTTTCTGTTGAGATGAATGTTTGTGAGGATTCGCGTTTCTAGTCATAGGGAGTTTTTGTCGTTGGAAGTAACCGAGTTGAAGTTCTCTTCTAACTCTGTAAATTGCTTGGAGCATGGAATTCGGAATTCCTGCTCTGATAATCTGTCCAATACCGGGTTTTAGACCGGCTAAAAGAGTATTCAGTGACATCGATTCGATAAAATTTGACTCTGCCATTTTTTCGTCAGGGGTGAGAGGTTGTTTTTGTACGGCGGAGTGCATTTTAGCGTTATGCGTTTGTAGTCGATTAATAAAACTCAAAGGAGATTCACTTGGAAGTTGATGAATTCTTTGAAGGTCTCGAATCAAAGAAGGTAAATCTCGAGTGTCGCCGAAATGTTGGCTAAGTAATAATTTAATTTCATCATAAGTTTGTGGATTTCGAGAACTCATTAATTCAGCGGCTTTACCTCTGAGTTCGTTTTTGATATGTAACGTTACTAACGTTCTTTGATCACGTACTGCCATGCGGTAAGCTGTATTACAAGCATGTATAAAGGTTATATTGAAAATTTGGTCATCTTTATATTCAGGAATAATTGAGAATATTTCCTGCAATTTGTAGGGTTCAAGTTCGGTTTGTTTTTCTTGTTCCGTCATGATTCTTTTATTATTGAATTAAACTGGTTCACTTGTTGAAATGAAATATGTATGAAATAAGTATGCAGATAAATAAAAGAGATGATTCTTTTCAGTTTCTCACCAAAGAATTTCCATTCAGAGGATGTGATCTGGCTTCACTAGCGTTGCTCCGGGGAAGCTAGCGTGCGCGTGTTTTTCTTCCGTTGAAGTGACCGTCCTGCTGATGTTCTTCGGTTATTGTTTTTCTTGATGAGTCGTTGTCTTCTGATGCGTTGCTGAGCCTCGTAGAATTCTTTCCTCAAAGGATTGGGATCCACCACCATCGGTTAGGCTGTTTCCATGTTCCGCTGGTGTTGAAGGATCCTACCGACTGCGCCAATTTGTTATATCTCACTTTTCAACTTTGACTTTTTAAAAAATAATGTAACTTGAAAAGGGAAATTCAGTACTTGCAGGGCTATTTATAGGGTTAGACATGCTGATGATGTTTGTTGGAAACAATAGCGTCCATGGTCTCCTTCGTTGAAGTCCTGAACGTGTGCGTGGGCTTCGTCATCACATGCCTACTTGGGTAACGTGATCTTGACCAGACGGTCGTTACTTGCGAACTGTCTTCACTGACGGAAAACTATGACAGCATTTGCTTAGAGTGTTACACCATAGGTGGTTCCACTTATGTATCGCTTGCCGTTGAGGCACGATTCATTTCAAATCCTCTGGGCTTCTATCACAATTTGTCTTCGATCAGGACCTTGCCAACCCACAGCTGATGAAGGCCAAAGCCAGAAACAGCTAGTTGTCTTGTGGTGGGCATTTCAAATTGAATGCAAATTGTGATAGACCAGAGAATTTGATAACCTATTCATCAGTTTCCTGATTCATCTTGCTTCAAAGTAAATAACACTTTCTCTCTCTCTCTCTCTATATATACTTTTATATATATATATATATATATATATATATATATATATATATATATATATATATATATATATATATAAATTTATGTGTTGTTGTTGAGTTCGGGTTGAACCGCGTCTGGAGTTTTGTTCTCGACGTTTCGGCTCCGATTTTGGAGCCATTTTCAAGAGGTAAATGTGACTTCACGCTGAGGTCTCAATCTGCCTACTCCTCAGGTGTTGTCACAGGGGGCAAGGGTTTGTGACTTGAGTTCGATCTAAGGAGTAGGCAGATTGAGACCTTAGAAAGAACTCGTGACGGGACCTGGGGAGTAGGCAGATTGAGGCCCCGGCGTCAAGTCACAAACCCTTGCCCCCTGTGACAACACCTGAGGAGTAGGCAGATTGAGACCTCAGCGTGAAGTCACATTTACCTCTTGAAAATGGCTTCAAAATCGGAGCCGAAACGTCGAGAACAAAACTCCAGACGCGGTTCAACCCGAACTCAACAACAACACACAACTGACCGCGGAAACCTATCCGAACACATAAATTTATATATATATATATATATATATATATATATATATATATATATATATATATATATATATATATATATATATATATATTTATATATATATATGCGAAATTGGTATTCTGGGAGTTTATCCATTGATTTGTCGGTATTGACTTTCGACGTTTCGCCAACATCTAAGTTGGCTCCTACTTGGTGCTAGCAACTGTTGCTAGCTTGAATTTTTTTTGATGAGCAGAATTCCATTAAACGAGGAGTTGCTGACTAATTGGAATTGTTCTATCCAGAAGGAACTGTTTTCAATTTCAATACTTATTTTTCAGGTTGTATAAGGTTAGAAACCCAAAAAAGGCGAAGAGAAGATTTATCCGCCACAAAATAATATTCTTCTATAAGTTACCTTATAGTTCGAAAAATAGAAAAATTTCCCACTGAATCACGATAGAAGAGGTTGCTTCTCAAACTTCAGAAAGTAACATAGGGAAATAATAATAGATTTTCCTGAAATATCAATTGAATACTCGAACAAAAAACAGAAAAAGGATGAATACGAAACAAATTCAGCAACTCAAATGCGAAATATTTTGTGAAAATGCAAGTGAGATTGGATTTTGGTAAAAAAAAACAAATTCATTTATTTTAGGCAAATGGGCTGATGTCAAATTTTTGGATCAATGCAACTATTTCAAACAATATGCGTGATATATTCAATATCTAAGACTACACTGATTATTTTCAGCGTGAATGTGAACGATTCTATAATGGAATGTCCGAAGCTCTTCGAAATATCAACACTTTTTTTATGTAAAGCACCTGACGTTGAATATCTCTCGAGTGAGTTATACATTTCAAAATATTCTTTCACATCGATGAAGACAATAAAACGAAATAATGAACACTATATAATCGAGAAATGTAGGTACAGAAAAATGAACAGGATGTTTTCTATACACTAATTATTCAATCCATTTTGCATAATGAGCACAATTGCTCATATATATGTAAAATAGAATATTTGTTTATTTTAAAATGATTTCAGACCAGCTACCTTCCTTCGATCAACTTTGATTTGTTTCCAAGAAACTGCGATAGCGGTAAACCATTATATTATTGAGTATGTATATTTTGTATCTGAGACACTCAGTGATACTGGTTCAAGTGAATATTTCCCTCATATATAAAATGTCCCATAAGAGCAATGCAATTATCGAAAACTTACAGCGGGTACTTGCATTGTATCGAAAACTTACAGCGGTAATGGCATTGTATCAAGTCACCATAACAACACATTTGAAACCGTATCGTTCAACGTCAGTAAACAACACAAATAAATGTCAGATAGACTTCAAAAATCGAAAATCATTTCGCGTTCAGGTGAGTACTCCATAAAATCTATAGGGGAAAGTATAAATGAACAAAAAATAATATTCCTTTGAGGATTTCTTTATTCGTGAAATATTCCAATGAATCACATTCATGCATGAAAATGGCCAGATAATTTTGCATTCAAGCGTGATATCTTATACAAATTGCATTCGGTTATTTTCATATTTTGTGAAAGAGCCCTCGTCCTTCGGACTCTGGCACTTACGCGAAAATATGAGAATAAACCTGCAATTTTTAGATATCACGCTTTCTTGCAAAATTATCGGTAATTTTTATGCACTCGAATAATTATAACCGAAAATTCCATCAGTTACTAGCGTAACAGCGAAAGTGTGGCTTTATTTTTCTGAAATGAGTAAGTTGATGGAACATTCTATGAAATTGAAATGTTGAAAAATCAACTCATATCCCAAAACATTTCGATTACATAATTGTAATTCACAGAATATGTGTTTTGAAAAACACCAAGCTCTTCAGTCTCAATCAACGAACGAGGTGAAAAGAAGATGATGATATGACAGCCCGCACCATAATATGATCCGTCGTGATTTTGAGTTCACATATTTCCTTTGGATTACATTACACCCTCGTCAACTGTCAAACTTACATCAGGACTAGTCCAGGAGAATAGAAAAGTCATAAAGCAAGTATATTTGAAATTAAGCCGATTTTATACTATCACCAGATGCGGTCTGGTGAACTTCAAGAAGCATCTGCCGAGACATTGTTTCAACACCACTTAAGGCGAGCCCATAACAACGTTATTCTTCAATATATTTCTCTCGGAGCCAGCTACCGTAACGCTGCCCCCATAAAATATTTGAATATGACTACTGGTACGCTTATCCGGGTCTGTTATATAAGTATCGTTAAGTTGAATTGTATTGAATTCTCAACAATGGCCAATTATCGAAATACCAAGCTGAAATGGTTTGCACTAGACGCGTGCTTCGTCAAGAAAGTAGGTACTATTCTTGAAAAAAATCATTATTGGTGTCTGAAAATTTTAATCCAGTGTTTGATGATGCTGTTGTACTCAATGAAATGTTATTGAGAAGAACTTTTGCATCAAGACTGATAATTATTTATCTGTGAGGAAGTTGAAATGTCTCCATGAGAGTATATCAGTGATGAATTGATCAACGTCTCTCTTGGGGTTGTTAATACCAGATATTATAGGGCGAAGTGAAGTAGTAGATTTGTGAGTTTAAGGAGGGCCATAAAATTTGTTGATAACACCATTGAACCATCTTATTTTTCTGTAAGTAATTTATTCTAGATCTCAAATGAGTTGATTCGATTTTTGATTGACAGTGTTCATAGAATATCTGATGAGTACTCTGGAATATCAATTATAGACCGCGGGCATGTGACGTCACACGCATCAGCCTGCTAGACAAACAAATCGTATTTCCATAAATAACAATGATAATTCAATGGGATTATAATTTCAATTCTGAGATAAAAAATGCATAATTATACCGTTGCCCATTTCAACTTATCATTACTTAAATCTGCTCTTCTAGTTGCTTGAATCCACAGTTCACGTCTCTTAACAGCAAGAGGATTAATATTCTTTCTATTGTCGAAACTAGAAAGAAATTGATGGATTGAAACTTTACAATCACTCCAAATTGAGTTATTACCGAGAAAAACTATTTTGAAATATGACACAAATGCACAATAAGCATTTGTAGATCCGTTTGTATGTCCAGCAGGCTGGATTTACAACTCTCTGATTTACTGTCGTCTGTCAGATATGCCCGCGGTCTATAGTTTAGAATATCTTTGGTCTTTGGCTAGTAGGTCATATTGTGTGGTAGACATGATTGTTGGACATTTTGTCAGACTGTTTGTTTTCGAAATGAGGATTTTCATTTAAAAATGTTATTGTTTCGTTGAATAACGAAGAAGTAAGGTTATTGTTATAGAAATTATTTTCATTTTGAGGAAAATTTCTCTATAAATTGCAAGATTTGGTTGGAATTGAATTTCTATTCATCATTTTCGATTTATTGATAATTAAGTATTTGTCTGCTAATGAATGGGGGGGTGTGATATCTTGGAAGTTAGGTTCAATATCGAATTTAGGTCCCAATAATGAAAAATCACAGATCTCTAGCGGGATCTCATCATCAGTTGAATTTCTGAGCCACTGAGTTTATGATGTTATTGTTGTTTGAAGTTTGAATTCAGAAGTTTTCCTTAATTATTATTCTCCACCTTGGAAAACCTCCGTTTGTTTTCGCTACCAAGGGTGGAAACATAGTGGAGCAGCGATTTGCGCTAGTTGTAGTTCCGGGCAGCTCACCGCCATTCAAGAAATAGAATCATGTGATTTTTGGGAGGCAGTTGCCTGAAACTAGCGCTGTAATTGATTCTCCTAAGGTCACGCGTCTTCCCATTTTCTTCATTTCAGCAGTACTTCACAAGGTATCAATCTCATGTGTGGCTTTTTGATTTTTGACGAAAATTTATTAGAACTGCTCTAATCCGATGATTTTACAATGTCGAGATGAACTATAGTTTGCCGGAGCGAGTATGAATTTATGACAATATGCGCGGTGAATTGAAAAGCCTTCGAAAGAGAGTTTTCCATATTCCAGATGTGATATGATTTGTAATTGATACACTCACATAGTATTTACATGGTATGTAGTAAATTTAGTTTTGTGTTTCAGTTGGTTAATTTATGTTAAATTATGTGCGAGTCATTCCGATGCAGTTATGAAAATATATCATCGAAGGAAAATGAAAATGACCACCTGAATAGCCTGAAAGTGGCTGGAATGGTACCACAATGCAACTGATATTTTTTCCCACCAAAAAAAGAGCGATTGAAAGGGATTTGATTGTTATACAAAATCTCAACATTGTTATGTTGCCTTTGTTAGAATGAAGTTCTAATTCAGACTTTTTATTCTGATTATTTTATCTTGTAACTTGTTCGAATTTCCCGTTGAATGTTTGGGTAGATTTGAATGAATAGGTTAAGATGGTTTTGTAATTTTTCACATAACGTATCACTCGACCCACTTTTTATTTATAATTTTAGCATCATGGCAGAAGAATATATTATCAATCCTACACAGTTCTATCAGCTAACAATAATTGTTTTCAATGAGATGAAAAATCCTGTCAGAAGTTATGAGTAGACATTACCACACCTTCGCTAAGTGGGAATGAGTTTATACGTTGGGCCTTCCAGATGACCCATTTTGCTTCAGGTGTTTTCATGTAAAGAGCATTTTGCAGATTACGTAATTTTCGGTTCAGTTAATGATATTCAATCAAACCCAATTATCTGAGGGGAAATGTTTGATGATATTCATGGTATGAGTTGTCAAGTTATTCCATATAGAAGTATATTCCCCTTTTATCTCGAACCTCAAAAAAAAAGATTTCAATATAATAATCTGATTTCATATATACTTCTTTCATTTTCCACACCCAACTCTTAGCTGATGAAACCGGCAAGTGAATAATGTATTCGGAAAATAATGAATTTTCACAAAATATTGTCATGTTTATGAAATTTTACTCCAACTGTCTCTCAAGTTTGGATGCACAGTGGCACACATTATCTTCTTGAACAATTCGTGGGAGAATTGAAAAATTGAAATTTACGTTCTGACTTGGATCAATCATATGATTATATGTACTTCAAGATGTGAATTATATCAAATTTCAATTTCGAAAGAAACGTTCAAACCAGTCTTGATTACCTACAAGTCTGTTTTATGGGTTAACACATCGTCGAACAAATAACTACTACCTGGCAGATAGCACGAACGCAATGATGTTATATTAAACGGGTGGTGACAGTGCGGGATTCTTAACAAAAAAAATTCCTGTGTATATTTCTTACACCAGTGTCTTATTGGAGCATAATAACTATAAATCAAGTCCCAACCACCATCTCGAAATTGCTTATAACCAAAAGCATATGCAGGAGTATTTTCTCTGTCTACTTCAATTCATTTTCCTCCTTGGTATTTGGCCGAGGTGTGATGGTTTTCTGCTAGATGTCAGCCCATCAAGCCACTGTATTGGGACAAGCTCGAAGGTATCGTTTGAGAAGATGATGTATCGCCACATATCAAGAACACTCACCAACTCTGTGTATCGTGAAATTATATAAATCTCATTCTGTTTCGACCTGAAAGAATTCCTTTCAATGTCACCAAGAAGATTGGTTGAATCATGTAAACGACGGTTATTTCTGTAGACAGTTACTGCATGTTCTCATAAGAATAATTAACGATATAATTCATTTAAACATTCCATCAGTCTCTGAATCAATTTCAAAGTCAGAAATTATCTCACATTGGTAATGCACATGGTAATGGGTATATCCGAAGGATAAAAAAAAATAATTCGAAATTGGTTTTGATTTTTCATTTCATGCTATTTTTCGTCTAATATTATTGCTTAAAAATACCTTATGAAGTATATGGGGCATATTTTTTGTAGTAATATCTACATCTCCATTAGAGTGCTTCATACCACTTTTTTGATCCATTCATAGAAACTTCCAATAATCCCTTATTTCGTTGTTTAACTTCAGGCCGATATTTTTCATCTGTTTCGAAAACATCAGAGTCATCAAGTTCATTATCATCAAGATATTTTTGAGAGCCTTTTCCATTGAAACTTTTCCTAGAGATTAATTACCCCAACACCAAACTGATATTTTTGCATCTTCAGGAGAAGGAAATTGATACTCAATTGATGCTTGGTATCAATTTCCTTCCCCTGAAGATGCTAACCTTGTTAGCGAAACGCGCGTCGAGTGCAAAAATGATATCAGTTTGGTGTTGAGGTAATTGATCTCTAGGAAAAGTTATGAATCCATATTGAATTCTTATCTCATAACCCAATAAATGAAGAGACTGTGACCTTTGATATGGTATGATATATATGATATAAGTCATTTTCTAAACGTTTGCTCGAATGTGGTTGAGATTATCCCTTGCTGAATGGTAATGGTTCGGACTTCCATTATCTATATTATCGACCCTATTGAAACCTGTTGCTAAGAACGAAAGGATAAAAATACAAATCAATTGAGAAAATCAAATCCCAAACGGGGAATGGATTTTTTGGTCAATAATGAAATTAAGAATTGATTGATCAAAAAAATTATATCGCTTAAAAAAATCGATATATCGAATTCAAAATATGAGTAAAAAAATTTAAATAAAGAAATGAATGAAACATTATAAATATGTCGACGGCACGTTCAAAGTATGGAACCACGAAGATGCAGAATTGGACGTCTTTCTAGAATATCTGAGAAACGTGAGGCCCACAATCTAGCTCACAATGGAAGAAGAATCTCAGAGCAAACTGCTGTTTCTCGACGTGGAGGTGAAGAGGACCAGAAATATATGGAAAACATAATTCTACAGGAAACCAACGCATACTGGACAATACCTGATGAGCAATCCAATCACCATCAATCTAAGAAGCGGGGAATCGTCAAGTCTCTGATTGATCGGGCAATCAATCTCTGAAACACCAAAGAAAGTCCCGACAAGGAGCTGAACAACATAAGGAACGATGTTCAGAAAAATAGCTCCTCGAAGAAGCTGGTGGATTGAAGATTCGCCCAAACGAAACGAAGGAACACCAAGGAGATACTGGAACAGCAAATTCTTACCATCCCCTACGTGAGAGGACTTCCATAAAGGATCAAGAGGATCAAATTTCGATTTGATTTTCTATGAGCTTTCTTCCTCAATAAGGAACAGAAGTTGCCGTTTTGTCGAGTTACAATTCACCTTTCAACATGCTGAAACTTCTCCCTTCAATTACCCTAACACCAAACTGATATTTTTGTACTCGACGCACATAGACCAAGAGCCCGTGTCACTATTTTTGGTAGTGATGAGTTTACGACCATCGACCACTGAAACTTGTATTATCGATGTCGACGATGCTAAAGATATTTTCGCCATACATGATTTCCGGGGCGAAGTTAGGGTAGGGGGCTGACCGATCTGTATAAAAAAAGTAACCAAAATTTGTCGAAAGTTTACCACTGAGAACATTGTGAAAGCAAAGATTTCAGGAAAATAATCCGACGCTCGCTTATTGTCAGTCGCCTACATCGTGGCGTTCACCCGTCTACAACCCTCGAAATATGTATAAAAAAACAACAACATAGAGAAACCAGTTTACAACTGACAATGGGGCAGATCTTATCATTAGCATTGTAATGACACAAATTTCGCAGGCCAGCCTTATTCAATGGGGCGGAAGGGCGCTGGGCCCACCTGTTTCGGAAGAATTTCTAAGTTATTTCTTATGATAAACTTACATTTCAAAACTTAGGGGCAAGTAATCTATTTGGCATAGATCGAGATATTACCGTCAGTCACGTACCACGTGGCAAAAAGGAACTGGGCCCTTGAAAAGGTGCAAAAATATTCAGGTATAGGTACTTCAATATTATAAGTTTATGATCAAAAAATTCACACGACGTTAGTTGCACCACCTTCATCAAGAACCTGTCACCTATAATCATGTTAAGTGTGGCAAAGGCCCGATAAAAATTGAAAACATGCGTCATTTCAGTGGAAATGCGCTTCAAGCATTGTATATATGTATAAAGGGTATCCTGAAATTTCATAGATAAATTTCAACTACAGGAAGAGTTAAGAAAGTCCACACACAAACATGTGTCCATAAATGGTTCCTTAGGGAGTTATGGCCATTTGAAGGCCCAATATGTTAAAATTCTACCTAAATAAGCTACAGCCATTTGAATGTGCAACTTTCGGGATGGTTTTAATCTGAAATCTCCGAAACGGTACTTTACAAAAAAAATAAATTCCTAGAGTTGATAATCCTTTTTATCACGGATGGAAAGTATTAACATTCTTTTCAAGATTCTATTCAGGGGGGGGTCAAACCCCAACTTTTTTTCGCATGTATTTTGTTTTGAGGTTTCGATCGCAGATTATTGAATTTCTTTCATTCGATTAGCTCATTGTGGTATCATCCAGCTGTGGGAATTCAACAACACCAACTACGACTGATAATTAAAATTATAGCTACTGCAATGTCAAAACTCATGATATCCTTCGTTGATGTCGATGTTGTTTACAAATGAATAGGGTTGATATATTTGAGACGCATCAAAGACATGTATACTGAGCTACGTCAGTTGTCAATCATTTTTTATTAAATGTTCATATTTCTTGCCGGCATATTCTGGATTTCACATTCACGAGAACTCTTTTCGCTACCATGCCACTTGCCAATTCAATGCTCATCAGGAGAATCAGAGTCAGTTTCCGCTTCAACTTAATTTGAACATTGGAATATTTTCTCTGATATACCAGGACACGATAACAGGAACATCAAACCAGGTTAAAAGTTTTGCGCCGACGACATCCCAAATTTTATTCATGGACAAATACGATGTTTGGACATAAAGTTATGAAAGACGCTCCGACAAATCCCATTAACAATGAAAGCGTTTGCGAAGTTTGCGATTCACTTAAAAACCACAAGGGTTTTGAAATTGAGTAATCAGATTCCATTGCAAAACTCAACAAGAGGTGAAAGTTTGTCACTCAGGAAGGACTGAAAGCATTCTTTGAATAAAAGTGACAACAACACAGGAGAGTATTCATTATTATATATATTAGGATGGCGCATCTCATAGAGGGGTGTTATATTTTTGGAGTATTTGTCAAGTCTCACTCCATGGAATTACAAATCAGAAAACCTAGATTCTTCAAACCTTGTATGTTCATGAGTTGCAAACATCAATTTATCATCAAATGAGTATTCTAAATCCTCCACTTCTACACATTATATGATGTATATTATCGAACGTATGAAAGAACTGCACTGAGGACATATTACGACTGAATGAACACATTTTGCATTTCGCTACATTCATATAAAGTATTGAATGGAATTTATTTTCACGTCATGGAATTGTAATCTTTTCTTGTTTTGCTGGTGGACTATTGAAGCATACTCTTTTTTATGTTGAATGTCAAAGTTTCGGCATTATTTCTCGCTTTCTTCAGTGCTACAATTATCAAAAGAGGGAGGTATAACATATATGACATGACTTTGAATATAATACGTATACAACAAACAGCACAAAAACCATACACCAGAAACACTCTAAATATAACCATTCTCATTAAGCCTACTCACCTCAAATGTAATTTGAGTATTGGTGTCCATATATGTATCAGTGGCGTTTACATCCAAATTCAACAAAATTGTCATTTCCTGGGAATATGTAGCTTTCGTGTCGATTTGGAATTATAGAAAACGACACCTACTTATCTTAAACTGCCTGTTTTTTTTTCTTTGACTGGTAAGGACGGTTCTGTACTACCTAAAGGTTGTTTTATGGTTGAGTAGGATGTTACCGTGAAATTTATTTAGATAGCTGCAATACGTTTTCAAATTTACATATTTTTTTATTGCTCATTATGTGAGCCATTTCCAGGAACAATATTTTTTGTAAGAAATCCTCTCTATCTAAAATGGTTGTAGATGTGAAGTTGAACGTGTGTCCTCTTTCAGAATGATTCGAGATCAGTGTTATTATGTTATTTTTATTTCTGTTTATCTCAGAACATTCGTAATGGTGTTGTATCATCCTTTGTTTCAAATATTGTTTTATTCGTCTTATGTAATGTGTCGCAGATCGCAATGTGTGCAGAGTATCTTCTAAATTATATTGATATCGTCCATCAGATTGGTTTTGTCTTTCAATTTAAAATATACACAATTTTTTTGTGTTTTTGTGTTGTATAGGGCTATATGCGAGGTATCAGTGTTCGAACTATTTGTTAATTTGTATAAGAGCCCTACTTTGTTGGAGATTTTGTGAAATCGGCATAATGTTGTTTCGGGAATGGAACTCGCGTTGTTTTTAATGGTAAGAGCAGGAGGTTTTTGACTCAAACTACCATTCGCCAGAGACATAGGGTAACATTCAAAAGTAGTGTTTGTTTGAGATTCTTCAGATTTTTCGATTGAAATTTTGTATGACTGAGTCTATAAATCTCGTCATTTCTAGACCAGAAGAACATTCCGTCTTTGGGATTTTCAATAACATCAATTCCACTTTAGCATTCGCTATAGGAACGGAAAAAATAATTGCACTTCTTTTTTGGACATATTATTATTGAGAGGAGGGAATAACATCTGTTGTCGAGTAAGGGATTTCGAATTTGAGAAAAAAAACGGCAGTTGTGAGAGCCACTCGCCTGTTGATTCTTCAGCTGCTGGTATCCCACTCAAACAACCTTTGTTGTAGCACTTTGGATGATTTGCGGGTTTTATGTAAGCGAACAAGAAACAGCGATAGCGTGAATAGAAAGCGATTCGAAAAATTGCGAATTTTCAGAGCGTACACACTGGAATGTCGGTGCGAATGTGTCCTTTTCACTTGCTTCCTGGTAAAGGGTGTTCGTGTCACCTCAACTGTTAGGAAGCGCGAGCATTTGAAATAATGGAGAACTACCTCCAATCAGTGTGATAAATGAAAACTTGTAATTGAAGTAAAAGAAATCGTTTGAACTGAAATATAACATAAGACTAGGAGTGAACAACATCACTGATATGTATAAAAAACCAATCAATTCAGATAGACACCTCAATTTCGACTCAACACCAGATGATGAATATGTTCACTTAATGTAGTCTCACACACAATCAGTCTTACGAAATTCCAATGCAAAAATTTGAAGAAACTCAAGCAAACACTAATCTTGAATGGTTACCAGTACTGGTGAATGGTTTTTCGAGTCAAAAACCTCGAGCTTGTAGCAATATAAACAATGCAAGTTCCTCTAAGACCAAATAAATGTTATTTGCAAACGGCGCGTGTTTCGCTACCAGGGTATCTTCGGGAAAAATATCTGATATTGAATCTGAAGACTAGTGTTCTATTTATATAGTTTTCAATACAAAGTAGTGCTAAAACTACCTGCAAAGTTTTTTCTTGGTCCAACATGAATTTCGTCTGTTGACTGTCAACTATCCTAATCAATTTCCAACCATAAACTGAATATCGGGCTGAAAGGGATAAGTCATTTCTCACCATCCATATTATCATAACATTCTGCTATTTCTAGACTCTCGAATTTATCGATCAGTCTCATATTGCTTTCAAATATTGTGTGAACATTGTCCAGAGCATTTAGAACCATACTGAACATTTCTACCTGTCCGTATATCATGAGTGAGTAAGGCTCTTCGAAGCGGGTTTTTATAGTTCGTCGGCTCTAGCCAATCTTCTGGATTGCCGAGGAGCTGTTGTTATTTTCGAGAAGATTTATATTCGACTTCATATTCTTTTTATCGAATAGCTGCTCAACTTTATTTATGTTGATGACGAGTGGCCAATTCGCCCAAACATCCCGAAACCTGTCTGCAAGTGTGTCCGTCCCAACAATTGAAAATCAATTGTACCGCCGAAAGCAAATGCAGGATTTCTTCTGTGAAGAAACCTGCACTGGCGCCGGTCAGATATAATGTAATTACTTTCGAGGTAAGAGGCAAGGGAGTTGTTGTTTTCTGACAGGTGCCAGCCAAAACCTACTGTATAGGTAGATTTGAGACTGGCCCGAAGGAATTGTTCAAGAGATGATTTGATTTAACGCCAGTCTTCAAGGTATGCCCATCGACTATGTCGAATGTTCTTACATTTTTCTCGTAGAATAAGAAATGGGCGAATTCGGTTTGTTTTTGGAATACCGCGTTCACGGGTAGATGGCGCAATGACTTCGTGTTGTTCGCATCAGCTTTGGTCGGGGCTTGATACTATGAACGTTTTCGTCTTTTAATTATGGGAAGTAATCGACATGTTGATGATGACACTGCCTTTTACTGACGAGTGGCCAAATAGTTCGGAACCGGTCTGCGAGTGTGTTCGTCCCAATAATTTGAAATCAATTCCAACATTTGTATCGCCAATAACAAATGCAGGAGTTTCTTCTGTGAAGAAACCTGCACAGGCACCGGTCGGATATAATGCAATACTCTTCGTGGTATCAGCCAGGAGAGTACTTGTTTTCTGATAGGTGCTAGCGTATTGTGTAGGTAGTTTGAGACTGGCCAGAACGAATTGTTCAGAAGATAATTTGATTCTTGTGAATTTTTAACACTCGCATTGAAATGTTCCATGAAGGAATTTTCCAATTAGAATTTGTTATCTTCTCCTCAAGATTCCAGTTTTTTCAAGCGGAACGCAGGTCGAGTGCAAATAATATCAGTTTGCTGTTAGGGTCATTCATCTCTACGAAAGTTTTATTGAACCCAATACAATTCACGGAAATATATATATATATATATATATATATATATATATATATATATATAATCTTATTATCATAGTGGAAACTATCTTGCCGAGAGTTTCAGAATAGATACAAAGTGGGATGTTTTCATAATCCAACTAGGATACGCAGAGGAACAAAAAAACAATTGATTGCTCCTGGTGTTTTCGAATCTTATTCGTAACAACCGAAAGTTATATCCTCACGAGAGAAGCCCCCATCACATTCGGCTCCATACTTTTATTGCATTTGTCCCTTGAGAGTGAACTTTGAGTCTGAGCCGTATTTCTATGAAAAAGTTATTACAATATTTTTTCACGGTAATGAATTTCCGTTGAGTCCCAATGTTTGTATGTTTCGTGAATGGGAATGGGGTATGGTTCCTTCGTGTTTGTCTTCCTAATTGGAATAACCAATAACTGGTATTTACGCTTCTGAAATCTTTTGAAATGTGGAGATATAGAATCTTTGGTGTCAATCCATCGCTGCAAAAACGATGAATTCAATATCTTTCCCATCTAACACCTCCATTAGTCGAAAACCGCCTAAGGTTTTCGATTTGATGATATCAGCTAACACTAGAATTTGAAAGGAATGACTTCCTAAATATGCGATGGAGAAGTCAGTATCCTCGATAGCTGACTAGTAAAGTATCCGCCTAGAGAATGGTCGACGTAGGTTCGAGTCCCTCCGCCGTCGGAACGGATCATATCGGCTACAATTCACGACCGAGAAACTATTTAAAAACTAGCAGAAGTTTTTCAAACAACAGTTACTAGCACCAAGTAGGAGCAGTAACATTCTTGAAAATGCCCACTGAGATGTTGGCGAAAGGTCGAAAATCAATACCGACAAACCAACGGATGAACTCCCAGAATACCAATTTCGCATACTCAAGTATCCGTGAAAACCTTCACTGTAACATATATATATATATATATATATATATATATATATATATATATATATATATATATATATATTCATTCATTGCATTGCTAAGTTGCATTGCTAAGTTGACCAACCGCCCAATTGACCGCCTTCGTTGTGAAACAAATAAAGAGTTATAAATATGCCTTGATTATTTAACGATTTCTCAATTCTCCTTGTTGAAACGCCTGGCAAAATCTATTCCCGTAATGGAAAAAAAACGATTGTGCCTAACTCTGTCAATCGAAAGATTATCCATTATACGATTCGTATTGGTAGGATTCGCCTTAAAACAAACCAAACATTTTCTCAAACCGCTAAAGCGCTATATGTATAGCCCTTCTTCCATTCAGCGGCTAATACCACTAACGCAAAGAAGCTGAAATAGCTTGAGGTCCGGAATGTATATTTTGGTAATGCTCATTCAAGATAATTTATTTCGTCAACACGTGGTTGTGGGCCAAATCTATCGAATATTTCTTATCGTAAAAAATTTCAGCAGGGCAACCGCACGTTGGAGACGACATGGAGGAGAATATTTGTTGAACAAATGAACATGATCATTGAAACATAACGATGAAAACTTGATCTATCGAATATTTCTTATCGTAAAAAATTTCAGCAGGGCAACCGCACGTTGGAGACGACATGGAGGAGAATATTTGTTGAACAAATGAACATGATCATTGAAACATAGGGATGAAAACTTGATCTTACTTCTTCTAGTGTATTTTTATCCGGTTCATTGTTTGCATTGATGTTTGGCCAATGGTAATTCGCTAATGACTGACATTCGGGACCCTGCCACCATAGTGAACAATTAGCGAGTTCACTCAGTTCAATCCACGTGATACAACATCAGCAGGATTTTCTTCCTATTTCACGTGTGCTCAATAATCAATAACTGTATGATTCTGAATTTCGGAGACTCTGTATGCTACAAATATTTTCCACGTGTTGGAAGGGCTTGTAACCAGGATAGTAATATCGTGCTGTTTGTCCAAAAGTGGCTTGACGCTGAGAGTAAATTCGTTGCTTCAATCACCTTCAAATAGAGTAGAACTAATGAGACAGACATAACCCTAAGCACGGCAAGGTTACAGTCTTCAGAGGTGTCACGCGGGATTTCGCTGCTAGCAGTCTAGTAGTGAATACGCCATCACCTGACACACTTCTGAGATGAATGCAAGCGTCATACGCAGATTGTGAATTTCAATATATTTTGCATTCGGCACTATACCATTTCGCGGAATTTCAATAGTATTAATGTTCTCTAATTGTCTTCTGAATTCGAGCCTAGCGTCTACAATACTTGTGGCAGGGGTTTCATCCCATCCAACATTTCATTCCCATTATTTTTGAATCATTAGCTCTGCACGAATCGTACTTCTACTCCCACTGGAGCAAATATTTTACATACAGAAGATAATTTTTAGCGTTTCGTGATTACACTCGATAAATCTTCCACGTTCGCGTTAAAGGAAAATGTATCTGTATTCGCTTGCCACCATAATCCTCACATTTTCTTTGACAAGTCATCTGTAATGCAATAATTATCATCGTTATCAAAATTGGAGTTTTCCAGTATTCGAATATTGTATTACTGTCTCAAATAAGAGAATTACAGTTTAAATCATTAACTTTTATTTGACATGAATCTCTATAATTCTTATATGACCAATATCATGCTTGAGATTTTACAATATCATATACCAAGTACTCAACATCTTCCCCTTCTAATGGAAATACACCATCAAATCAATTCAAAAATATTGTCAATCTTGATATCGCTGGGGAGCTTGAACCACACGTCCACTTCTTGTGACTTGGATTCTATTTTCTACCAGTGTGTTTTCTTCTCCAATTTCTTGATTGTGATTATTTTCTCCGCTTCTTCCTCGATCAGAACTGTTTGCCTCTTCTTGACTATTATTTTCCTTGTTTCCTTCGTTTACTTCATTTCCTTCTGGATCCATTGGATAGTCAGAGTTCAACGAAATATGAAAGGAATTATGTGATTTTTTCAGGTGTATTGTATTTCTTCGAATCAATCTGCCATTTTCCATTTCAACTATAAATGATCTAGGAGAAGTATGACGCGCTATTATTTGGCCCGGTTGCCACGAATCGTTCTTTCTCACATAAACATAATCACCTTTGCAAAATTTTTCAGCTGAATCTCTTGCAGACTCCTCATAACTCCTTTTTGAAGCATTTTGCCTCACAACTTTCTCTGATCGGATTTCTACAACCTTAGGTCTCAAATTGGCATTAGTAATTGGCAACTTCGACCTTAGTTGTCTGCTCATCAATATCTGAGCTGGACTTGCAGTCAGTCCAGTTACTGGTGTGTTACGATGTTCCAGTAGCCCACGTTACTCTCTCTCTTTCAATTTTTTTAATTACTTTATCTTTGACAAGATGATCTAATTTCGTTTTCAGGAAATGTTGTACCGCTAATGGGACTCGCCTAGGAGCGCCAATAGTAGGTGAAATATCTTTATCAACATTAATATGACAAACATAATCATTTATCGAACCCAACCCTGAAAAAATGTCTTTATTTCTTGTTATTAGGTCATTTGTGGTTCAAGAATGAACTTTTTCTAGCAAATTCAAATCAAGGCAACCTGTCAATCCCAATATGGGCTTACATTGTTCGTTACACATATTCAATACTACAAATGTCAAGATACGTTCAATATTCCCATCGTCGCTCAAGGTACATTGTGTTTTTATTTCTCCTAAAGGTTTGATCTTCTCACCTCCATAAGCTTCTAGAATTACTCTAGTTTCAAACAACTCAACATTGTTCAGTTTTTCAAATACTGAATATGCAATGATATTGACGTTTGACCCTGTATCAAGTTTAAAATTCACGTCAACGTTATTCAACTTGATAAACTGTGTCCATTCCCTATCATTTTCGTGGGGAGTTGAGAGAATCAATGGAAAGAATCTCATTGTCTTGAACATTGAAATTTTTAAATTCATCAATTATTTCACGATCATTTAGTTCAGTTTCACAATATGGTGTACCCACTAGTTCCCTGACATTTTTCACAGAACAATAAATAGCAAAATGATTTTTGCCGTTGCAAGCTGCACAAATTTTTCCATAAGCTGGACAATTTCCAAAATCATGCATTCTGGAACAATATTTACATTTACTTTCACTCGCATTACCTGAATTGTATGAATACCTTTTGTGTTGGGAGTACTAGCTGAAATTTTATCAAATCCTATTGAACCTGTTTTCGGCAATGAATCATTGGATGAGTGATATGAAGGACCTCTGACACCTCTGCCCGTTTTATCATTGAAATGTTTCTTACCGTCAACAGTATCAACCTCAAAACGACTATGAGAATGAACAGATTTGATTTGTTCCCTCGTTATTTCTGCAGCCTTTACAAACTCAATTACTCACCTCAGGAATATATCTGGCTCGCGAAGAATTCTTTCTTGCAGTCCTTCATCATCCAGATGTAAAACAATTTGATCTCTTATGAGTGAATCTTCTTGTGACTCAAACTTGCATCTCGATGCTAATGCTCTCAGTTGTGTCAAATAATTTTCTAATGGTTGTCCAGCTTGTCGTTTGCATTGAAAAATGTATGTCTCTCAAAAACAACATTTTCCCGTACCTTGCAGTGATCTTCAAATTTCTCCACAATATCATTGAAAGTAGCGTCTGGTTTCAACTTGGATGTTTCATAAACTTCCAATGCCTCATCACCAATAAGATTAAGTAAAATAGCTTTTTCAATACCATCCGGTTTTGTCGATTTTTCCGTAGCAAGAAGGTAGTTATTCAGTTTCTTATACCATTTCTTCCAACTTTCTTCCAAGTTTCCGCTCAATTTTGATTCTGCAGGTGGTTTAAATTCCATTTTATAATAATAATAATAATAATAAACGTTTTTATTGGTAGAGAAAATTACAAACTGCATATAATAGTAATAGAAATAACAGTAACAACATCGTCTACCAAAAGGCAGAGTTAGCTTTTGTCTAAACCGCGGGGAATAGACAAATGCTCTCTTCCACCCAACCTTGGGTTCTTTATTCTGACACCATGTATTACTGTCTCAAATAAGAGAATTACAGTTTGAATCATTAACTTTTATTTGACATGAATCTCTATAATTCTTATATCACCAATGTCATGCTTGACATTTCACAACCTTGATTTCATCAATATCATATACTTACCAAGTACTCAACAAATATCGTTGGCCGCGAACTTACGGAGATGAAAGCAATATTCACCCAGTGAGTGTGACAGATTTCTTTTTAACATTTGACTGGAGTCGATAGTAGGTGAGCCGGTGAGTAGATCGTCTACATAAAAATCGGGCAATATAACATCACTTACCGCAGGAAACTTATCTAGCAATTCGTTGGCTGTTTGATGTAGGCATCTCATTGGGAGATAACTTGCCTCTGACGTACTATTTGACACCCCATTCAACTGATAGTGAGACATCGGTTCACTTATGCTGGGGCGCCAAACAATTCCTTGAAAATTTCGTTGGTTCCCATCAATATTGAAAATTCCGATACATTTTCTCAATATCGGCGGTAATCACAATTGTGTTTTCTAAAACGGATGAGAATCGAAAAGAGGTCGTCTTGTATGGTCGGCACTACCATTGAATTATCATTTAAGGATATTCCTGAACTCGTTTTACAACAGCCATCAAAAACCACCCTCAGCTTAGTGGTGCTACCTACTTGATTCATTCATAACGCCATGATGGGGCATATAAAATACATTTTTACCATCTTGGAGATTTGAATTATGCTCGCTGATCCTTGTCATGTGGCCCATATCTCCGTATTCCGTTATGAAAGCTTCGTACAGTTGATAAAATGTGGAACTATTTTCGAATTTTTGTTCAATTGACTTCAGTCTACTAATAGCACTATCCACGGAACGCCCTAAATCAGTAACGTTCTCCGGAAAAGGCAACGCTAGAACAAAGCGACCCGTTTCATCACGCTTAACAGTATTAATAAAATGATTTTTGCATTTTTCCTCTTCCGATGAGAGATTATTACCCTTTGGACATTCTTCTATTTTCCAAAATTTCTTAATTTGCTTTTCTATAGGAGATGTAGCTGTTGAGTTACAGAGCATATTATCCTTTGTTAAGAATGCATGGTAAAGCATCTACTTGCGACGAGATATGGAAATTCGGATCTGCTAAGAATATATTCGATGGAATTCTTTTTTTTATGTTTGTCTAAAGAAGTTGTTGGAAGCCTTTCCATTATTTTATCGAGCAGTAAGCATTATATTTTAGCGACATATTGTTCGTGATGTGACCTCATTTCAGATTAGACCATAGTTAGATTGTCTACCTGAGAGTCTCCGATTCTTATCACTGAAATAATTGTTTTGATACCCGAAAACCCTGAACTATGACAAAATGATTGAACGAAGACAATGAACATGAAAGAATATAAATTCATAAAGTACTCCAGCTATCAAACGGTTCTCCCAGGGTTCTTGGTGAACGTATATGTTTTCGTATATAATCACTACCTTCTGTAGTAGACAATGATATCTCAGATCATCGCACGATTTTGTTGGAGTTAGGAATTGGGCAGATCGACTGTACAGCACCGAATGTACATCGAGATGTACAATTTCGTCGTCGCTTCAGCGACGAGAATATTTAAGAATTCTGTTCGGAATTGCTCAATGAATTATGGACGGAGGTTTATGAGTGTTCTTCTGTGGACAAAGCATTTGAAACATTTTTCGAGACTTTTTTCTTTTACTTTGAAAAACATTTCAGTCTGAAAAAAGTTCGTCCTAAAGACAACTCGCGCAAGTGGATCACTAACAGAGTAAAAATATCTAGTTCCAAACTGAAAGACTTGTACCAGTTGAGGTTGAGATATCCAGAATTAGATAAAATGTATAAGAAAGCTTACAAAAAATTGATTTGGAGTTCAAAAATAGAATTATTTTCGTAACAAAATTGCCCATTCTGCTAATGAGTCGAAGGCACTTTGGCAAGGTGTATCGAAATTGAACGGTAGCAAAAAGTTTCTAAAAAACATCAGTTCAGTTGAGAACGGGAACTTAGTCGAGGACCCAGTGATAGTTGCGAATTTATTCAATTCATATTTCGTGAACGCTCCTCATCAGATTGTTTACAAAACTAGTCAGCCAACTTCATTTGATACCAATTATATAATGAACAATAATTCAATTTTCTTAAAACCATATGTTGAGACGGAATTACTCGCCTTGCTCAATCGTTAAATGAAAAATAAATCTTCCTCAGTTCCAGATGAGGTATCCATGTTTCTGTTGAAGAAAATCATTCATATTATTATTCAGCCTTTGTTTTTTTGGTGAATCTATCTTTTGTTGAGGGGGCCTTTCTGAAGAGTCTGAAACTGGGTAAAGTCATTTCAATATTCAAGAAACACGGTAGTTATTTACTAGAGAACTATAGACCGATTACAGTAGCATCCTCATTTGAAAAAATATTCGAGTATAGCTTCTTAGAACGACTTTTGAAATTAGCCAAGATGGACATCTCTTTGCATAATCAGCATGGTTTTTTACCGGAAAAATCTACGACTACAGCATTGCTGGCGTTCTTCGACAAACTCATGAATATGTTAGAGCGCGATGAATGTCCAGTTAGGGTGTTCTGTGACCTGAGTAGGGCGTTTGATTGCGTCCAGCATGATGTCCTTCGGGATAAACTATATGCGTATGGAATTCGAGGAGTGGCATTTGACTGGATCGAGTTATTCATTTATGACAGAGAACAATTCGTTAGTGTTACGACAAGAATTAGCTCATGTGTTATGCAAAAAAAGTCTGAACATTATCGTATCAATATAGGAGTGCCTCAAGGATCCATGTTAAGGCCCATATTGTTTTAACTTTATACCAATAATTTGAATGATATTGCAAAGACTGCAACCTTCATAAGATATGCCGATGATACGTCGATAATCGTCAGTGAAAAAACTGATGAGAAATTGTTCGAGTCCTGTAAGGAGAATTCAGGTAATCTGTCAGCATGGTGTAACAGAAATTCCCTGTATTTTTGAGTAATTATTGATGAGCACCTTGACTGGAAACGCCATTGCAATTTCCTCATCATCAAGTTAAATTCTATTTGCTACCTTTTCAGAAATCTAAGAACTGTACTGTCTCTACCTCAATTGGTACAAGTATATTACGCTCAGGTCCAATCACGTTTGAGATATGGAATCTGTTTATGGGGTGCTTCGGTTCAGACACCGAATGTTTTTATTATCCAAAAAAGGATTATTCGAATCATGGCCAATGTTATCAACAGAAAGTCATGCAGAGAGATCTTCAAAAGTTTCGAAATTTTAACTTTCTGTAGTTTATACATTTTTGAAATTTGCGAACATATTTACACTAATAAAAATGCCCTGATTTTGAACTCTTATACTAAACTAAGGAACTTCCATGCTCCTTTCTTCAAGTATGACATATGTGTCAAGTCGTGGCTCCATTTAGGCCTGAGAATTTATAACAAACTTTCTACGGAAGTGAAGAGAATTTCGAAACTGAGCAGTTCTAAACACTATTTAAAAATGTTTTCAATCGACAAAAACGTGTATACATTGAATGAATACTTTTCATTGTGAGATGAATGATTTTGTTCTTTGTAATTTTGTATTTTGTAACACCATGACTTTTTCTATTTGTACTATTGGGCATCCTGGAAATAAATTATTATTATTATCATTATTATTAAGTTTACGCAAATATCCTTAGCAGTGATTGGCCATTTCACTAACACTCTGAAATGGTGTTTTATACTCAATAATTCATAATCATATCTAGTCTTCAACTTATACCATGCATTATCGTAATAACTATCGATTACTTCTCTATCACACTGGAAGCTTTCCCTTCCATAACACAATTCAAGAGATAATAAAACTTCCGCGTTTTATCCATTTGCTTTTCTTGTGTACCAACACTGAAAACATATTCCTAAACTGACCCCATTTGTCATATTCTTCATAGAATTTTTTTCCAATCGAGATTCTTACTGTATAATTTTATAATCTGTAAATTTATCAATGAAAGTTTCTACCTCGTTACTTGCCTTCTTTCTAAGCGTGATTTTTTAGGATCTGCCATTTTAATTTGATTTTTTAGTTGAACCGTTTTTCAGGTACAAGGAATTTATCAAAATCACGACAAATGATAATTATTTAATTTTTTCAACAATGAAAGTTAAGGAAAGGGAAAACATGATACAGACTCACGATTTGTCCTTGACGATCCTACTGACACGATGCAATTCTTTCTTTTCATTCTTCGATAAGACTTTTTTTTCGCTTCTCGATTCCAGCAGTGAACTTGTTGACTAAGCGATAACCAATCGGCTGAAGGACCATGTGAAGGTTCGATGACTGTTGTGCTGAGTAACGTGATATTGCTAGTATAACGATTTTATTTGGTTTCTCACGAAAACTTTATTCGCACAGCAAAAATAAGATTCCACTATGAGCTTGACGACGTCTCTTTGCCAGCTGCCTGTTTCTCGTGGGGATGGCTGCCTGATACCGGAGCTGAAACTGATGTTTCCGAACATCGAAATTATAATTTCGTTTTGGGGATGCAGCCATATCTGCATGGTACTGAGAACGATTCTCGATGGCAACGGAGCCAACCATAACAGCATCGCTGTTCGGTTGTTCCGTTTATTGAGATCTTCTTTATACTTAGTACACGGAGTTAGAGTTTCTGGTCAAATCCAACAGATGGCGCTGTTCCTCAACAGATTACACCGGCTGTTCCCGATTTCAGTATTCACCATTGCATCACTAGAATATGAAGTGAATTTGTGTGTAACAGGAATTCAATCTAGATCGTGAGTTAACAAAAAAAAAGAAAATCGGGGCAATTATCCGCTTCAACACCCCTTATCTAGAAAACTAGTCTCAGGACCCACTGACATTTTTGGTGACTAGCTTGAGTACAATAGCATACCAAAGTTTCAGAAAATTTGAGCGGTCGCCAATTTACATAACAAAAGTGAGATGTCTTTTAATGATTACCTTGACTGCTATTCTTATGAGTATTTTGGATTATCATATAGGATGTTTATATAAAGATAGTACAGTACTAGTGAATATCTTTTATTATATAATTCATTTTATTTAATAGTTAGTTCAAATTTCTTTCAAAAATCGATGTCACAACAACTATACCATTACAATATATATCGGGTGACACAAGATCAAGGTACATCCCCCTTATTTTCCATGGTATTATTGTAATCAGAACATTATGGAGATTTCAGAAATATAATAATATATAGGGTGCTTCATTTCAAAATCGAAAGTTGGTATTCTGGCGAAACCGGAAATGAAACAGAAATCATTTGTATTTCAAAAAGTGCCGCCTACTATTTTTATGGAGTATCCCAAATTTCAATCAAATACCATTAAAACTAACAGAGATACGGAGGCGTAGGTACCATGATACTGTGTCACCCGGTTTATAGGAACATATAAATTCACTTATTATATTGTATTGAGTGTGAAAATTCTCGATTATTGTTTCAATAATGATTCGCATAACAATAATATTGAATGTATCAGTATCAGTATAAAAAATTAACTCTATTTGAAACGCATGCCGTGTAATCCTTGTTATAACTTCTGGGCAAGGTGACTGCTACAATTCGAGGATAATGAGCATAGTTAGTCGCACATACTGGATAACAAAGGAAAATTATTCAATTATACTCGATCAGGAGCAAGTGAAATTCAACCATAGAAAAAGAATGTGCTCTTCGAAAGAGAGTGTGAAAAAAAGAATCATTGAATCTTTCATTCCCTTTGAACCTTCGCATCATTGAAATTGCTATTCGCAGAAATTTAAGAGCCGTCTCCCCCGGGACGTCGTGCGATAAAGCTTACTAAGCCGCATGCTGAATATTTATCTTGTATGAGGGTGAGAAATTCACCGCGTGCTTAAAAAAGAACACCGTTCAGATGAATGCATGATAATAATTCTCATTTTTTAGCTACGATCCAATTCCTCGTCCCGAAATTGAAGAAGAAAGTTTGATGTGAGCAATGATTCTGAAAAAAATTATTCATGCCCTCTAGGTATGATGAAATAGCTTGATTGACTCCATATACCTTTTCGGAATCCAAAAATGGCTTCTTCGTCAACCAGCTGACGTTCCTCTATGAATGCCAACTTGTGAAGTTTGCCAGTTTGCTGAACCCACTATTCATTTCAGTGTGGAGCTAAACCAATTCCTTTTTCTTTCTGAGATACGCGAATGAACAACATCAATTAATCAAATTGCTATTAATCAGCGAGAGTAAGCGGAATATGTGTACCAGTGCAATTTCAATCATGAATGACCAGGTGAAACTGGATGAGCTCTATGTTTGCAGGTTTCAGGATAACAGCATTGTTGTTAGTTTTGAGTTTGGATACTCCCTATGAGTTCCTTGATACAAGAAGGAATGGTACTTGATTTTGATTTTTGTTGTTTTTGAGTATTTCAAAGTGCCATCAACTGATGAATGCCGATGAAAATTTCAATTAATTGACAATCAAACAATACTCTCAGGAAACCGTCTGAAACATATATTTGGATGCGAAAAAGTTTTGATAACAAAAGCAGATTCGACTTTCGAAACGTCCCCGGCACAGGTCAAATGAGTACCTACTCATTTTCGTCCGAAGTTTTCTCCGTTCTGAAGTACCACTATCTGAAAAAATAAGGGATTTAACTTGAAGTCTCTGAAAGTGAAAAAGTACAAGATATCCGCTGATATGATCAGCTGAGTGCATTAGTCATCGGACCACGCTGATCATATCAGTGAATATTTTTCCATTGTGGCATTTTGCTCTGAGTTCGGAATCACTCATCACAGTCATAAGTAGGTGTGGGTGCTGTGAATCAGAATTCAGAACCAATGAGTTATATTCAACAATAGATCAGCAAGTATCTACTTTCTTTTTTTGGCATAAAATGCTGGTAACATATTTAATTTCATTCCCTTTTAGGAAGAGAAAACTTCCAAATGATAATCGAATAGGTTTTAGATTTATGATGCAAATAACACATATTGAAGTACAAAATATCATGGATTGAGACATCAGTGATGTTGAGATATCATATATCTAAAGTTCAATCTCCTAAGGAGTTATTACATGGCATGTGGAGTGATACGCCCGGCGTGTGAACTCCAACTCCACGCGTCGTGAGAATGATGCAGCGTATCCAGTATCGTGCAGATTGCAGCATTATTTATAGAAGGGATAGATTGTCAATTTGAAATATATATATATATATATATAGAAGTTTTCCTCCTCTCTGCGGTAGGAAAAAGTGCAGCTCCGGCAGCTGTTCGTCTTGGTGTGTGTCTCAATGAAAATGTTATATAAACTCATTCGATGGTCTGTGAATCAATTTTGAAGAAGGGATTCACAGACCATCAAATCGACAGATCCATCAGTTTTATATTGTTGTTGAGTTCGGGTTGAACCGCGATATATATATATATATATATATATACATATATATATCATAATATATATCACGGTAGATATGGTAGGTTGGACGTTTCTGGAAAACGCAACTCATCATTCTTCTGAAAATTTCACCTCTCACATTTCCTCACCTGTTCTAGCGATTTAAAATATTTTCAGCATTTCGGCGTTGCCACTTCCATCAAAAAGTCCTAGCAACTTTATTTTTTCAAATGGAACAGCCCGTATATTGATGCATTTTTGGAATCGCTCTAGTATTTAATACTTTTTTGTTGACAATGTCCTATACCTATCTCTATCTGTTTTCGAGATGAAAAATAAATTGTGCTGAATATGGTCCAAAACATAGCCTTAATTGAATTTAATTAAGTCAAAATCATATATTACTCGATGAATTGAAAGATGGTGAAAAATATTATATCATGTCCCTATAACTAAATCGTAAAGTTTTTTTAATAAAGCCGTTTCTGTGGAAAAATAGTTCATGTTTTACCTACAAGTGTTGAAAGTTGCATTTTATTTTGTGAGTGGGGATTAATGCAAAACGAGCGTCAGCAAGTGGAGCAAACTCACGAGCAAAATAAAATCACTTTCAACAAATGTAAGTTTCATAATTTGTTTTTTTGTATATTGTTACTGCTGATAATAAAAAAAATATTGTAGAATCCATGAGATGTGTACACACGATCTTTGGATTACAAGGCATGTATTCCAACTACATGCGCCAACTCACGTCAATTCAAACATGATTATTGATTAGTCATGGAGAACTTTGGACTGAATACTACTTCGTCATCGTCAGAATATATTTTCACAGGGATTTAATATTACCAATGGCACAAACTGCATGTGAGAACTTTTCAAATGATTTTTTGGGAGGTGTTCTGATTGAACTGTTTCTATTAGACAGATATTCAAAGACAGTTCTACAAAAAATAATTTTAACAAGAATTTGATTATAGGTAGCGGTGGAAATATCAAGCTTTTGACAGTTTGATGATTTTCAGAAGTAAGATGCTTACAAACCCTGGTGCATCTACTGATTCGATATTGTTTAGAATTTCTTGGCGAAACACAATCGACGATTATGATAGCTTTCTCATTTTTTTATAGGGGGCGTTATGTTAGCATTTTTTTATATCACTTCATTTGAAACTATCTGATATTGTTATTTTCTTCAAGATATTGGAATTGAAAATTGAAAGACTCCAGTGAATTTATTTAGCTTACGATGAGACGCTACTGAATAAGATGTGAATGGATTTCAACTTTGAAAGAATATTCAGGAAAATATAAGAAAAACATTTATAGTTCACCCACCTTCCATGTGGTAAATTATTGTCTTCGCTGACAATGGCGCCAGACGATTCATACAATTCCTCTCTTTCTCACAAAGAATCCATACATATTTTCATTTGTAGTTGCTATCAATGATTCAATATAAACACATTCATTGGACATTCATTGGAAGTGATAGAAAATCATTTGTCTTCATTCATAAATTGCTTTCAACTTGAGCGAAAGTCCAAAGTTATATCAAGGATGAAAGAAATATACCTTGAATCTCATCTCTCAAATGAACGGATAAAGTATATTTTCTTCTGATTCTAGTTTTACAAACGGAAATAAAAACATTAAAAAGTTGCTGTTGACAGTGACAGGTTGTTAACGGTAGATTTCCACGTTACATACGCATCTTCTGAAATGATTCGATTGGCTGTCACGGCTGTCATAATCTCACTAGCTGAATATTATACAAGACGGAACGCCATCTACAATAGTGACCTGAAGTTTTCATGATTTCAGAAATCAAGCAATCAGTTTTCGCCAAGTTTATCCCAAAATTATACAGGTATAAGTCGATACACCAGGGTTTCTAGACATCTTATTTATACGTAATTGATGAACGGTTATTGACGGTGCTTCAAAAAATCGTCAAAAATGAATGCAAATATTGATTATTCAAACGAAGTTCTTATGGAATTATTCATTATAAACCGACAGTGTGATCAAATCATTGCCAGATTTTGTACAGTTCAACCAAATGTATCCTGAATTAACACCAATGATTGTGAGGAAGTTTGTAAGATTACGAAATATTATTTTTAACTATGGCTCAATGTTAAAAGTGCCTTCAACATTACCAAAACCTTTCACTTCGAATGAGGATAATACTGTTAACGTTTTGGCATATTTTTATGTATATCCAGAAGCTTCCAGTCGCAGTGCAGAAAAAGAATTAGGTGTATCACATGCTTCCGTACAACGAATTTTGGAAAATCACGGATTGCATCCGTATAAATTTATCAAAATTCAAAACGAATCTGAATTCACGAGGGATGGTATTTTCAATAGCAGAAATAAAAATTATTGGCCTTACATAATCCTCATTTTACAAAAGAAATGGGATTTCAAGAAGAATTTGAATGTTTTCTGTATTATGGAGAACGATAAAATTAGCTTTTCTGTTTATGAAGACACACTGAATGCAGAGAGATATCTCCAAATATTGAGGACGACTCTAACCGATTCTCTAAGAAAGAGAATTTGCCCTCAGAGGAATATAGGGATTCGTGGTTGTAACTGGACGGAGCGCCAGCTCATTCCACCTAGGAAGTTTCCAGGAAACTAGACGAAATCTTTGACGATCGTTGGTTCAGGCGTTTTGGCCACCGAGATCACCTGATCTAACGCCACTTGACTTTTTTTCATGGAGTGATTTGAAATGAGGGTGTAGAGTACTCCAGTGCCTAACAGGGCGGAATATTGAAGATCTGGATCCCCATGAAATCGAAAAAGCAACCACAAGTCGCGTACAAAAGAACATTTTGAAGTGTTTAGAATGTAATGGACAACATTTATTGTAGAAATGTGATATTTTGTTTACAACAAACCGTTGAACAGTTTAGTTCTATTTTATTCAACGAATTTTTTTCTTTTAAAAAGGACTTTGAGATTCAAAAGTTATATTTAGTGGCATTTACTCGTAGTATCCATTCCTTCAAATAATTTTACCATATGGTTGGCTTACTATTCTTCATATCCCTATGAACAATGGTGCCATGTCTCTTCGAATGTGTGCAAATTTGCACAGTTCTAATAAAGCACGCAGCGTGCGGAGTGACAAGAAAGACTAGGGTGAACAATCACACGGCGCGAAAACATTCGGTTGTTCAGTAGTCCACGTAGCATTGCACTGCCAACAGATGGTATTCAAAAAATGCATTTTTGAATTCATATGAACAAGAAGCTATAATATGGAACATCAAGAGAATCACGGAGACAGAAATGTTGTGCATGATTGCTGGATGCGAATCCAAAGGGTCCTCATTATAGACTGCACAGTCAACGAATTGGAAAAGAAGTAAGAAGCACTAATAAACCACCTTCCAAAAATCACACACCAAAGTGAATGAAAGGGTGTGGCTTATGTTTCCAAGCCAGCTCGAGGGGCAGAAAGAGTTCAATGGTATATTGGTAAGTTATGAAGAAACAACTAGTCCTAAAATGTGGCAAAAATTCATAAATAAATTTTCATCTTGGGATAGTATAAATTAGTTTGGATTTTTTATGTGGCACAGCTATCTTATATTTCCGTATCAGCCGTACTCTTTGGTCAATAAAGAGATATTGGGAAAATTTGTCCTCCTGTCATTTTCAAAATCAACAAAACCTCAGTTGCTTTTTTTCAAAGAATGATTTTTTATTAGAAGTACACACCCATATGTTCCATTATCCTTGGTGCAATTTATATTCAGGGATTCGAGAAAAATGTATTCCATGAATTCAAAAATGGTGCCTGATAAAATGTAAACTTTCCGCTTATTGTCAGGTACTTACTTAAAGGAACTTGTATCTGGAGGTCCTTCAGGAATAGAGCTGCCACGAATGTCAAATCAACTCGTTGAATCAGTCCGTAGATATGGCTCGATGCCAGTATATTTTGGTGAATTGGTTAGTTTGAAAATGAAACGATGAATTCTTTCGAATAATAACGAAAATAAGTGAAGTTATATGAAGCTATAGTGAACATTTTATCGTAAATGAACTTTAAACAATTATCTGCATTTCAACCAATAAGATACCATGAAAAAAGTTCAGATCAATTGATCACCCTGTATACTCAAAGCAATTAGGTATTCCACAGAAATGCATGCCAATAATGACGAGATTGAGTGTAGCTATTGAACAAGTGATTGTTATTAAGGTGCATTTCAACCAATAAGATGCCATTAAAAAAGTAAAAATTAGATCAATTGATCACCCTGTGTACCCGGAGCCATCAGGTATTGCATAAAAAATGTTTATCAATTGAACACCTCGTTCTTACTGACACGAGAGAAGTTCCCATTGTGAAGACTCACCCTGTATATCATAGGCTTTGACTAAGTGTTGAATTGGTGCACAAAAAGGATTTGAATCAATCAATCCAGTATCAAAATCATTCCTATCCAACGACAAATTACTATCCACCCTGTATATCATTAGCATGTGTGTTACCTAATTACGAAAAAGAGTAACGTATATTCAAGAATAGTCACAAACTACCTACTCTATCAAACAAGGAAAACTAATAAAATCAAATGGTATCCCTGAGTAGTACATTAAAAAAATAAACAAGAATTGATTGACCCTGTATAAAAAGCTACTACTCATTGAATATATCTTTCATATGATGTCACAGCAGAAAATATGAATCAAAAGTTATTGCCCAAAATCGTCTGAGATTCCCGGTATATGCATGATCTTTACCGGTATACTTGTTCAGTGAACTACATAATATATTTAAGATTGTAAATTTTGTTTTTACAAATTCGAATGTTGAGCATGTTTGTTCAGTAAATTGTTTTCATAAAAAACAAGTTTTCGAAAATTATCCCATTTCAGATATAAGGGGCATTTTCTTTCAGGAAAATGTAACACATTTTTCTTCCAGCAATCATTGATATCAATACCGTTGGCATTTACCTGATTTCACGATATCAGCTAACGTAATAAGGGACTCCCGTATTCAAATTGATTCATTGCCTGTGAAACTTGGCTCAGTCACATTTACATCCAAATCTTGTTCTCTCACAGCTTCATATTATTCCTGAATGCTAATCCGAGCTGGGCAATCAACCGTCCTTTCTATTCCGGAAACCACGCTTCAGCCAATTACGAATCAGCATTTTTCCGATGAAAAGGATCTATTCCAGAAATTGCTGTGAATCCTTACTACTTAACTTCAAAAACACGCTGAAGATCGTTATCACATAAGAAACGGTTGCACGTCTTCAGTTTAAACACCTAACGAATGTAAAGAAAATGGAACTTTTATTTCCCATGGATCCTGCGAAAATCATCACGAACCAAATGAGTTTTTATATTAAATGCAAAGTGCCTTCTTCAATAGTCGCTCCGTTTGCGAGATTAAAACTGCTTTTGATTTAACGCTGGGAGAGTTTATTAAATTTTCGAATTATATTTTAATCTCATTCGTCCAGGATTTGACAGAGGTGATTCTGTTGAAACGAAGTCAAGGCGTGGGTCGCGAAAAAAAGTTAATGTTTTTGAAACGATAAATTGATTGATTCGTTCATTAACAGTTCGAAGAAACAGCAATTCGATTTCTCAGTTTCAGGAATTGGTTTGAAAATGAAGTTAACACAATGAAATGTTTTCGTAGAATGAAAGGAATCATTCTCAGTTCACTGTTTCATACCTGAATCGAATATGGGCACTAGTACATGATTCGAAATACTTAGTAGTAGTATGTTTGAATTTGTATACACATTCACTGGAAAACATGGTCGTGTACGGTAATAGGTTACCATTTTTCATAATCAAATAGAAGAAAAAGGTGGATATCGATCACGGTAGTGTAGAGGTTAGCATGTTCGCCTTCCAAGCGGAAGACCGAGGTTCAAATCCCAACCAGGCCACCGCGCTAGGTCATCGCATGTTAAAAGGTGAGGCCTCGTTAATCCATTGCTCGCACAAATTTAGAATTCTGAAGGTTGGCATGTTCGCCTTCCAAGCAGAAGACCGGGGTTCAATTCCCAACCAGGCCACCGCGCTGGGTCATCGCATGTTAAAAGGTGAGACCTCGTTTATCCATTGTTCGCACAAATTTAGAATGCTGAAGTTTGGCATGTTCGCCTTCCAAGCAGAAGACCGGGGTTCAATTCCCAACCAGGCCACCGCGCTGGGTCATCGCATGTTAAAAGGTGAGACCTCGTTAATCCATTGCTCGCACAAATTTAGAATGCTGAAGGTTGGCGTTTGTCAGCTGGTTACCGGAACGAACAATTTTTTTTTAGAACAACAACTAGCACGGACGTTAGCGGCACATATCAGGACCAACCTTGCATTTCTTTCTGATGCGAAATGATTCTGCAGGTGAGTATAAGGTACCCATAGGTAACATTGAAGAAGTGGTGCCCCGATGGGATGCGTGGGAAGCGGGTGCCTACCTCCCAGGGGCAAAATGGCAAAATCCTTCCTTTTCGGTTCCGTAGGTCATGAACGGGAATATGAACGTGTAATCTGAGGAAACATGGATTCGGTACACACAGAAACAGGAGCTGTACTGTATTCTTACAGAGCGATAGTTAGCTACAAAATTAGTAGAGCATGGGGTCGAGGTTCACCAATTGGCTATATTTACTTAATATCGAAGTGAAACAATTGAATCTGGACGCCACCCATTTCTTTGCAAGAGATTGCTCAGATCCTGTCCGAGAAGGTAAAACAAAATACAAAAAAGTTGGTGTGATATTTTTGAACATTGAATCACTACCGAGAGATGAAGGGAGACTGAATTCAAACAAATACCTCCCTTAAATATTATGTAATGAAAAACCTGACATTCACAAAAAAGTAAATTACAGTCATACATTCCATTTCGTGAGAATGACATTGCGATGTTAAATGATGATTTCAAGTCAGTTCAACCAATATAGATTATAAATTTATGAAGTGATGACCTTGTTCAAGTGTTTTGAAAATATGAAACACAAATATGATGTATATATAAAAAGGAGGTTGTTAAAACATGGAAAATGTTAAAGTTGGTTTATGTGTACTATCCTGTATGGACTATGCAACGAAGTTGGTTGAAGCCAAAAATTGTACCATCTACTCCAATCAGGTACATCGTATCCAAACAATAAAAAAAAGACGGCTAGGGAAGTCACCATAACCAAGTGAAAAATGAAGAAGCCAATGTCTGAGGAAAGTAGTTCGTCTGGAGTGGTTGGGCTGTAAAGTTGAACCATCTCCATTTCGTTTTTGGCAAACAAGAAATGAAGAAATAAAAATCCTGGATCCCCATATCCAAGTACTACCCAGAAAGATGATTCGAGTAGGAAAATAATAAATCATCATTGGAACATCTCGTTGAGAGAATTTAACAAATTTTCATGAAAATGCCTTCAGTCTTGTCTGACAAAATGGTGGTCACGGCCAACGGGGTGACTTCCACCAGTAAAATAACATAAAATCAAAAAGGGAATCTTCTCTTACTTTGAAGATCAACCCAAATGGAAGGGCTGGAGATTGTTCAGAAATCCCTCCTCCATAAAACATTTCAGAAACGTGTCCTAGCAGAAACAAACAAAATAGACATAATGTCCAATATCTTAGGAACATTCAAAGCCATGACTATTCGACTCTGCTTCACTGCGCTATTTTATTCTTTCCATCGATTTACCCTTTTGCTAATTGATGTGTTTTTTGAACAGAGCTAAGTTGTACGACTCTGTAAACAAGTGCCAACGAGCGTTGTTTTCGGCTTCGAATCGCTCCCTCGAAGCTATTTCTCCGACTGAAGACTATTTGACCTTGGCCATTGTGAGGGATTCTCACCGGGAGCTGGTTTGGTTTGTGGCCTTCGAACCGATTAGCCTTTCGACATGATGACTTTTTGCCAAGTTATTCGAATTACATTGAAAAAGACGATCCTGTTCCTCAGCCTCGGATAGACGACACACCAGTAGACGAAAAGCCTGCACCAGAATCAGGAAATTCACAACTGCAATGTAAGTCATCTTTTAAAGTGACGCATGCTCATTATCCTATCATAAAAATCCTTTGCAGATAATCTACCAATATCCAGTGCCTCAAAAAACAGGTCTTTCAAGTTCATGTACTTCGCCGCTGTCTTGACCTCCTGAGATTGTTTTATCGAGAAGCGAGAACAGAGAAGGTGCCTACATAAATTTGGTAATCAATTATCACACCCAAAAATAATATTCATACTTTTTTAGACGAACCTTCAGCCTCTAGCAACGTTATTACTCCAGAAATTGTTAGGCCCTTTCCCCAAGCAACTGTTAGGAAGATAAAGAAGAAGAGTAGAAAACTAAAGTCTAGAATTTTCACGACTACGCCAGAAAAAAATCGCCTGGAAGAAATTGAGAAGGAAAGAGAAAGGCGAAATCGAAATTCAATGTTAACGAAACCAAAAACGGCTGCTGAGGCAAGTGTTTCCAGAAATTAAAAAGGCCAAGATTGCAACAAAAGTTACGGGTGAACTGAGCACAAGTTGTTCAGATTCTAACGAATCCATTGTTCTAGAATCAGAGGAAATTTCTGATGATTTTAGTGATGGAGAAAATGTACATTTCATAACAGATGAGGATGAAATCAATAAAAATGACTTCGCTTTGGTAAAGTTTTCTCTGAAAATGACTGCTTCTTATTACGTAGGAAAAGTCATAGCAAGTTTGAACCTTAATGAATTTAGACTTAAATATTCACGTCGAAAGGTACTAGGTTACACATTTTGTTACCCTTTAGTTGATGAAATACCTACGGTTGACCGCCGTGATCTTGTTTTGAAGTTACCAGAACCCAATTCAGCTGAAACTGCAGAAAACTCTTCTTTGCTGACTTTCAACATCAACTTATCCTCTTATCATGTGGAGTCAATAGGTTTATTCATTATGTCCTCGTCTTGTGCTCTCCATGCGAGCCGAAGGCAAATAAAGTTATTATGCATGAATATGTGCATTTTCATTTTACTAACGTCTTGGTTTGAACTGCTCCTGACAGTGGTTGAATGTACCTCACCGAAGGGCCACCATTTGCAGACATTTCTTGAATTCCAAATTTTCATAGTAAATAATAAATTCAGGAACATACTATTCCAAGAGGTCAATACTTTTTCAGACTAGGACAACAAAGACAGCATACGCAACTACTCTTTTTACTAGATGTCAATTTTTGAAAAATGGTTGAATGTGCCTCTCTTTTCTTTAATGCAAATCGACATATGAGATATAAGTATCTACATATCTCTGAAAACAGCAAGGTTTTTTTTTATTTCTTTATTTAACGTCAGCCTATTTCCGCTACCAAGGCCAATAACCGACGCCGGTGAGCACACTTCCTCCAGTCGTAAATTTTGCTGAACCCTCTGGAATTCCAACCAGAGGTAGGGATCTTCAACGAGCTCAACATCCATGGACTCGGGACCGCCAGCTTTACGTCTCCTCTGAAGGACGGCATATCCTCAATATATCTTGTGCTCATTGATATATTGCTGAGCTATAATATGCTATTTTGCTGCAGCTGTACGGGCTTTCGACACGGTATTTCCCTGCATGGTCGCCCATACAAGTACTAACCGCGCTCGGCGTTGCTTGACTTCAGTAACAGCGAGGTTCTGAGTTCGATTTTCGGCGTGAACACTTAGGAATAGCAATCGATAATTACATCTGTGAATTTCACAAGATTCACGGGTTTGACGGCTCATTGACAACCGTACGGAAAGTACTTTCCGCAGTAGTGTTACTTTCTCATGTGCTCTTAGGAAAACTAATATATCGTACCTGCGTAACGATTATATAATATGGAGTGTGATGGGGTGAAGCAAGAAGAATTTTTTCACATTCGTTATCATGGCATCGAGACCTTAAACGAAGAAATCGTGCAAATCAAATGATCCAAGTGAATATACTGAATTCACCTGGTGATCAGTATCTCATACTTATACAACCGTGGAATCATTCCGCAGAGTATCTCCCCAATAAAACAAAAGTGAATCTGGAATAGAAAAATATATGCTCCGTTGGATTCGAACCGACGAACTCTCGAGCCTTTTAGTCATCCCAAGTAATACATAGTAGCCAAGAAGGCAGAGTTTTGTGGGGAAAGGAAAACCCACTTGTACAATTCTTTGCATATTTGTTATTTCAACCTCAGAAATATCCGGATCACCTACGGTAATACAGGGTCGGTTGGTATATCACATCAACAGCGACCTCACCTAGTGGCATCGGTATCCAGGCAATCGACGAATGTCGGACAGAAGAAAATATGCCTTAATCCGGGCGTGAACCTGCAGTAAGGAAAGTTAATCGAATACGAGCAAATCCTTGCGTAATGGGACCCCAACCGACCGAAAGTGGTTTCCTTTGAAGAAATGGCAAGTGGCAATGAACTTCTCGTACATTTCTCACCAGTACCGTTATTCCATATACCAATAATATCAAAATTCCCTCGTTCAATACACAACATGAACTGGATCAAATTCGCTAAATTTGTAATGCACAGAAGGGCCCCATTGGAAATTGCTATGATGAACAGTAATAGCCTTTAATTAAAAGCCAGGTTGGGTGAGTCCCAGGATATCATTTATATGTGACGTCGGTTGTGTTCACCCGAATTCATGTAATTGTTGCGATAAAAATTCACTGGGGACTGGGAAATTGAATTTAGAAGAGAAATTAGGTTATGTGCAGGTGGATCGCCGTATACTCCTGAAGCGTAATTTTATGACGAACGAGCATTTTCAACTGCTCTTTTCATGATGTGGTAGAAAGAAACAGTTGTAAATATTTGGATTTGCTAAATTGTAGGTGAGGGTTGAACGACTCACCTGAAGAAAGTTCAATCCAAATTATACGAGGTTGGTTACTTCCGAATCGATCACCACACTAGTAGTATCTCTATAACTGATATGCGCAAATTGAAAGAATTACTCACCATGCCCCCATCCCACAATACCTCACTCGAATATCCAACAATATACATCGCGATGATATCGCTTTTTTGCGTCGAGATGACAAAAAAATATTATATTTTTTCGATATGGGTGTGTCCCTCTATTCGGATGTGACTAACCTCGTACAATTTGATTTGAACTTTCTTCAGGTGAGTCGTTTGATCCTCAATTATACTCCGGTTGGTTCCATCCGAATAGATCACCTTGTAGATGTTCAAATAATTATTTATTGATAGGCGATTGAAATTCTATTCAGACTGATCTCAAACTGATTCAGTAGTCTGAATGAACTGTTTATCCTTCATATAATTCCCAGCTATAAACTGAGTATTTGTTACAGACAGTATTTGCACAGTAAAAGAAGTTTACTGTGGTATTTGATTGCTGATACAATACAATCTTTCAATTAACCAGAATACTAACACTCGTTTGATATAATTGCGAACGTAATCCACAAATATACCGTTTGTAATTATTGGTCTATCGTAGAATTCACCGAGAGTATTTTATTTTTCGGACCAGCCTAAATTTGATCGTATGGTGTCCGTGCTCATACCGATTCGGTAGGCCACAGAAGTGGCGTCATGTCTTGTGTTGTGGCTTTCGAATTGACCAATATCACTACCAAATTGCAGACTAATTTTCAACGGTTCAAGATTTGAATTGTAGCTGGGTGATGAGGATTTTACTAAATTAGAATGATAAAAAACTTCCTTTCGATGTCGAAGTGAATGTGTGCGTTTTATATAATTAATAGGCATGGATACTATACACAATGCAGGTATCTCCGTGAAAATGAAAAAAGAAATATGTTTGCGGTTGTTGCTTTCTCGGTCCCAAACTTTTGAATTAGGTCAATGATTTGGTTCTCGGCAGTGCAGAGGCAAACAGGTCCGCCCCTCAAGCGGAAGACCGGGTTCCAAGTACCCGCCGGCTCATCCTGCTGGGACTCACACACCAAAAGACAAGGCCTCGTCAATCTATTGCTCACAAAAGCCTCTCGACCTCTGAATTTTTTGACCAGATTTTTGATGATGTAGTTTCCTAAACAATATTCCTTTTCGAGGTGATACATCTTGAACTTTGATCTGCTACAAAATAATATTTTGAATTTATAAATGAGGTGAATATCACTAGTTGAGGAATCAAAATACATAAATGACAATTTCTATGAAAGAAGATAAAGGAAAAAAACATTTTGAAAATACATCCAATGTCAAAATACCCTCGATCTCCCTGCAAAATGGTGCCTCTCAAATAAGTTTGTAGACAGCCACCCATATTCAACCACAGTTTTCAGTGAGGAGCTGTGATGAATTCATGCAAATGCTTCAGCTTTGAAATCAATCTATAGCTACCAGTAGACTCAAACCTACGATAATATTTGAACAAAAATTGCTCTTTCCATTGGCTTGCTGATTCAATGTCGTGAAATTCCAGTGATATGGCTAACTCTCATAATAGAGGTTTAGCTGACTTGGTGGAATTGTCGGAGCCTAAGGTGCTATTTTTGGTAAGGTGGGGTATCAAAAACGATTTTAAATCCCTGAACCCATTCAAATGTAGGCGTTTTTGGTTATGGTTTTCCGTGTGCTGCGACCAGCAATATGTTATCTGCTCTATTTGAACCTTCCTCCCCGTTTTCTTTTTTATCTGCTTAAGGTATTCCCCCTCACCTGATTTTTCGAAAATTTCTATCAACTTCGTTGGGCAGAGCCCTCGAGGTTTTTTGAAGGGGAAGGTTGAGCTTTCAAGTCTTTTGCAATCAGGAATCTCCTTTGGTTTGAAATCGAGGGATGGACGTTGCATAATACTTTATCAGCACCGGCCAAGTCAGACAATTTCGTCTTGAATGTCTCAGCATATTGATCACTGATTAGACTGGTATTAGCTGTACTGAGGGCTGATAAACCTTCGCCCAGTGTGATTCGAAGGACAATTGGAAAACCTTTTGTTATTGCCTCGGATGCCGAAAATAAGGTCTGAACTTACAGATTCAGTTTGAGTGAATTTGCGGTAGTATGAATAAAGGTCAGCATTTTCTAACACGTGGCAAGAAATATTGAAAACAAACACAATTACGACGAATAGAACGGAGTTGTTTCTCGAGTTTCCTTAGGTCCTTCGTTTTCGTTCTTCAGTCCTTGTGTGAGATAGGTATATCACCGCAGTGCCTAAACATTGGTGTATATAGTTACCGGCGTTATCACTACGAAAAGATTCACTACTTGTGATTCTAATGTCGAATCTGGCGACGAACCTGCGCCAACAAAAGAGGAATTGTTTTTGTGGGTGAATCACTTTGCTGGCACAGTGTGCCATGCGAAAACGGCGTAGGATGATGATTATTGTTCAGCCGTATATAGATCTACAAAGTAAATTGTCCCTGCCGATGATCAATGATTAGAAAACATTTTCAGTCTCACCTATTTCCAATTATATGTCCAATAATTTCTCTGTTTCCGTTCTGAAACATGACAAAATTATTGGAAACAAACTAACTCACTGGACGAGTAGGAACGGAATTTTTCCTCGAGTTTCTTTAGTTTTCGCCAATTTTTTACTTTGTCTCTACTGAGCATGGTTATTTATCCATAGTATGGGACATTTCTCGAATTCACTTATTCGGATTAAGTTCACACAAGTTTTACAGAAACCAAAACATACACTTGAGTACTACCTACTATTATAAGTAGCCCAGATGACACACATTTTCCTTAGGATATCCCGATTCCATCATTCATTTTTACCTAAGGTGCTCTCATAGTTCATCCCCTAAATGTCCGTAGGATATTATAACAGTGTTCATGTAGCACCGCAGAACATCCTGGCTTACTGTTCCCCACCCTATCCCAAGGTCGATGTCAGTCACTCCACAGGATATAGTTAGTTGATATCCAGTTGAGATCCCAGGGATATCCGATTCCATCACAATTGACTATTGTAGGACTTCTCGAGTAACATTACGGTGTTACGTCCTCAAGATTTCCCCACGTTTTCCGAGTGCAGTGTATATAGATACCAGTAAAAATGTCCTCATCTTGTCCTCAACGTATCCTGAGTTTATCATTGGACTACATTGTAACAATCTATTTCATTGTTACAACAATAGTCCATCCGTCAGATTTCCGAAGCAAATCCTCATTTATACTAACTATTGGCCTACCTGGTATTATACAAACTCAGCCGTTGTATTGGGAAGTTCATAATTTTATGCGACGTCTGGCGGAAATATAACGCACTGCTATAATTTGACAAACAAACGGCTTCAATTTTTTGTGTTTAAATTTATTGAGTTCTTTGGTGTTTGTTTAGGAAATCTCATCTGAAGTTGTAGTTTTTTCGATTAATAATATCGAACAATCATGGATGCAGATCGCTCAGTGAGCCTTATAAAGTGTTTGGTGCCAAGTTGCCGCAACTTCAGGATTCGAAGTCCAAAGTTGACTCTCCACACGTTCCCAAAGAGAAATACATCTTTGGTGGAAAACCTTACGGAGAGTGGATCGAAAGAGAAAATAGACAGGTTCAAGGCTTGGAAAATTAAACTGAAACTGCATAAATCACCATCTAGAGCGGCTTCAGTGTGTTCCTTGCATTTCAAAAGAGATGATTTCTTGTTACCAGGTGAGTCTGTCTATTTTTAGGCGAAGTTATGGCGCATTTCATCATCCATGTAATAAAAGCCTCTTTGGTTCACTAACTCTGCACTAAAACTAAAAAATGTCCTGGAACAAATATTATTAGATTTTGAAACACAATGAATCTATGTTCACCTCCAATGAAAAGCATTGTGCGGCTATTCAAAGCATCATGAACACAGTTATATTAACCTTCACGAGAAAAAATTCGTCCAATGAAAATATAGCAATAAAACCAAAATCTTGTCTAGCGAGGGCAACTGATGACTGTTTAGCGCATTATTTCATAAATGTAAACAAGACCCGTATTCGGGTTCGCAATAAATACTCATCTAGGACTGTTCAAAATAGTCACCCATCCAATTATTAAAGATATATTGAAGACAAACCATTCACGCCTCAACAGTCCAACTATTTCGAACCGTTCCTGGACTGTTTTTGTTGTGAACCCGAACACACCTATAGTAACTATTTCAAAATGGTGGATATAGTTTGACCACCACTAGCGCCCTCATCGGTCGATATTCTTCCCTATTGTCAGTTCGCTATCTCTGCGCTCCTGCAAACTACAGAAGAAGAAAAACTGGAATCGTATAGCAGGAATATATGGCAAGCATTTTTCATTTGTCGCTATCGAAGGTGATTGATTAGGAGAAATATTTGGTTGCGAATCTTTTCTTTGGCAGTCCGAGACACTTTTATCTGGAATATTATTTCAGCCGTTCTTGGGATTGATTGTGTTCAACTAAATGCATTTTGAGCTATGTTCACGTCGTGTTTCGATCTATTTGGAGTGATAAGGAGATCAGTATCTTCATTGAAGGATTTGTTTCGGATCGTTAAAAAAAGCAAAATTTCATTTTGTGTTTGAACGAAATTCAGTCATTTTTTATTTCGAAAATGGCCCTCTTCTTGAGGTATGTAATTCTTTCACCAGAATAGCAGAAGTCTCACTTCAATTCTTATTCTCTTTTTTTTTTCTAATACACTTTTCGACTTCCAGGGTTTTATGATTTAGTATTGCTGAAATACTACGTTCTCACTGTGACAACTTTTTGTGTGAGCTTTATCAAATTTCGCATAAGGATCTGATGTGATTTTTTTTTGAAGGACCTGCTCATGCTGGTGCTTTTTGCCGTGGATAACCAAAGAGGCCATACAGTTATATTTGATTCCACAACAGATGCCAACTGAACAGATAAGCCTTAGACTAGGATTTCATTTGGGATTTTTTATTAGCTCATTTGAAAGAGATATAACATTTTTTCACATACTTATATATCTGTCTTTTGCCAAGTGAGTAGAATAAAGAGCTGTTTTTTACTTGATTCATAAACTAGAGTCGTTAAGAGGAGAGCGGGAAAACTTCGAAGTTCAGATTCAAATTGAAAATAATTGTCGCACACTATTTACCTGGCTTACAGGTGACATTATTTAAATATGATATATTTATAAAAATATGTATGTTCTGTGAACCCTACATGCGCATGTTCGATACCAAACTCTTATACTCAACATTTGAGCAGCATTCTGCAATTATTTGAATTCCCTTGCCAATACATAAACTTTGCGATTGAACGATTAGTATTATTGTTTCTACCATTAATAATATACCCATATCCCATCTGAAAATCTTGTTTCTAATAAATAAAGTTTCAAATTACTCTATTCCTCATTGAGCCTGTTGTAATTGAATTGCCTGGTTATCATCTCAGTTGAAAGACGAATACTATCGCGATTTTCACCGTAGTAGTAATTTTCCTTTTTTTTTGCTACCGAGTAGGTCCCAAAAGACCTGGGAGCTTGCCAGTTCGAGCTGCATTAGAGCTGGTTGCGCCCTAAATTGAATTTGACCAACTACCCACCCCAAACTCATGACTGATAACCGTGCATAACCCTGTGCTTCTATTTTTTTGCGAGTGCTTATTATGCACCTACTCTGAGTGAAAGAAAAAAGCTTTAGATACATTTGGAAGAAAGACACGTCGCAGCATTATCTCTCTCTGTGGTAAAAAAAATTATTCAGTATAGATCTCATTTGTATTATAAATCCCAAGTCTTTCGTGATAAAAGTTCAAACAATCGTACAAATTAAAACTCTACAACTTTACACTCTCTCCAACACAAACCCGATATTTCCTGCAATCCAAGTAAACGAGCTATCGTGATCGGTTTTCTTCGATTTGAAATTCGTTCATTCACTTGGGGAAATACGATCACCAAGTATTCACTTAAGGAACGGAACACTTTGAATAATTCTTTTACAATATCTGTAGACTCACTAATGCTTCGAATCTTTCTTTGAAGATATAAGCCATACTTTCGCAGCCCTTTTGTTTCAGCTTACTTCTCCATGGCACAGAATACGAACTCTGTCTCTGTTTAGCGTTGAATTTGACAGTTTGCATAATATGGAGTGAAAAATAGCGTTGGTTCAGTTGCTTGTGTATGTAGTAATTTGTACTCAGTTAATAATAATAAAATGTGATAGAGCATGTCTTATGAGTATCAAACGAGAAACAGATAGACTATTGGAGCTTGATAATATCATAAATGACGACATTTAATCAAACTCAAATATCAATGTAGAAGCCCGACATTATATTAACAATCACAATGAATTCAGAGCATCTAATTATTTAGTGGACACCGATTATCCTTTATTCCAAAGTGAACATAGGAATGAATCATTTGCATGGAATGACCAGGTGGATATGTCTTTTGATGAGGGTTATGATAATATGTATTTCAAAGACTCATAATTTGGAGTTACTATCATTGTTTCACTAAAAATGTAATCAAATTCCAAATACTTGCTTTCCATTCTAAATGCTGAATATTCTGATTTCAGAGGGCATAAAAATACAATCTCTAAAAAGTCATACAGAAGCCTCGTTGGAGGGTACAATTAAGAGCTGGCTATGCGTCATATATTGATCCTTCATTCAGTCCAAGACTAATGCGTACATGTACAAAAAAAAAAAACACATAAAGATAAAAGATATCACAAGTAGCTGAAATAGCAAGTACATGAAATAAACTCAACTAAAATACATTGGCCACAAACAGACACCAAGAAACATAGTCAAAAAAATAAAAAACAATGAATACCACTGTCAAGGGTTGCAGTCAGCCAGCATGAGGTTCTTCAATTTTACCTTGAATACAGGTAGCGTATTGGAATTTTTCACTTCATCTGGGAGGTCATTAAAATGACTCAATCCCTTGAAAAAAACGGAATTTTGTGATTTCTTCGATTTAATATGCTCAATAAATAAATTATTTCTAGATCGGGTGTTATAATTATGATGTTCAGAAACGGAAGATATTTTTTCTCTCAAATACAACGGGGCATCGCCTGTTCTTATTTTGAAAATAAAGACCATTGTTTGGTATAAGAACATCCTATCAACTGGAAGCCATTTCAAAGAGCTTAACATTTCATGGATGTGCGTTCGTTTAGGGCAGCATAATATAGTTCTCATTGCCCTATTCTGTAGTTTTTGTAAACGGCTAATTTCATTTTGTTGTAGTAAATATAGAATGGTAGAGCAGTAGTTGAAGTGAGGAAGTAACAGTGTGTTGTATATAATAGTTTTTGACCATCTCGAGAGAAACCTGGAGCACCTGTATAGATGGTTAATTTTGAATGAAATTGTTTTAATTATATAATTTGCATGGTTTTTGAATTTCAGTTCTCGATCAATAATGACTCCTAGATATTTGAATGTATCAACCACTTCAATAGACTCGTTGTTTACTTTTATTTCACAATCTTTTTCCATAAACTCACTCATTCATGAATTTAGTTTTACTTGTATTTATCTTGAGTTTGTTTACACAACACCATTCATATATATTTTCCATGGTTTCATTTATTGTCTCTACTACAGCCAAAAAATCTGAATTCGAGAAGTGGATCAGAGCGTCATCTGCAAACAAGTGAATCCAACATTTTCCACGACATCATCAATATATATCAGAAATAACAAGGGACCAAGCACACTACCTTGGGGGACTCCTTGTTCATTCAAGATTTCATCAGATAATATATTATTCAATTTAAGTTTTTGTCTCCTGTTGTCTAGATAATCTACTAGCCAAGCCAATGCACTTCCAATAATACCGATGCTTTCTATTTTTCTTACCAACCTATCTCTATAAACAGTTTCAAAAGCTCTTTGAAGGTCAAGAAACATTATACCTGTCATAAAATTTACCAGAGAAAGAACAGTTTATAAGAGAAGACTTCAGTGGATAGTTGAGATTTATTTCATTTTTTTTCCTGTGATGTAATAATACATTTATTATTGTATCCCAAGTTTCTTGTATTTTCTCGGAATTTTTATTTGTGTTGACGAATTATATGTTATATCAATATAATATTCCAGAATGAGAGTTCGGATCTTTGTTTGACTTGTAGAACATTAGTAATGAATAAACTTCTGTTTATTTGTTTATGTTTCCCTTCATCCCACAATACTCCTCATATAGAGGCCAGAAATGGTAAAAAATATGAACAATGTATTACAGGATATCCAGAGGACATCATATTCCTAGAGGAAATGATCCGGAGCTCAACCTGACGAGGTCCTCTTCATATTCTTCAGACGTATACAGGATCTCCTGAAAATATCATAATTTGATCTCCAACATATCCCATAAAGCCCCCGTTTCATACTGGTGATTTGTGCAGGACCTCTTGGGGACGTCCTAGGAAGTAAGAATTTGGTAACATTTCCGCTTTCTAGTGACAAGATTGGGACTCCCACCGGTATCCTGCGGACGATTTAACGTTGTCCCCTATAGGTCCCAAATAGGTCATTGTGCTATGGGGAGGCTATGGGAGGTGACATGTTGTATTAGTCATATCGAAAACAAGGATCCCAATCATGACACGATTACGAACGGTTATGCATGAGTTTTCATTGACAATGTTCCTTCTACGCGAATAATACTTGATTCCGGCAATGAATACTATATCATTGAATCTGCACAACTCATTTCTACTTCAAAAACCTGGAAGTGTGCCTACCATGGCGAAATGAACTGAAGATTTTCGACATCTCAACAAAAATGAACAGGAAATGTTCAGCAAACACTGTCTGTCGATATGTGTATATAATTTATAGACATTTAATTCATTCACACAAAGGAAAAAGAGTCAAAACAGCAACTCTCCTCTCTGAAAGGCGCACCATAGAGACAGGAAAGTAGTTGTAGTTGAGAAAAGGTGTAGAAATTTTTTAATCGAAGGTATACTCGAAACTTTTTTCATTTCGATTCAATGGCTGAAACAGACCATTGATATAAGTGTAGGTACGAGTTTTATTGAATGAATAGTTTATAGTATGATTTTCACTTGACAGATCACGAAACCTCCACACGTGCTTCACTATACCATTCTTTGACAGGTTTTATAAACTGTTCAGCGTGAATCACATATCAAAGTATTTTTTATAACGTTATTATGGATGTTCATCAAGTATTGACCAATTCCATCAGTCATTCATTACAAGTTCACCCACTTTTATCGATTGATTGATTAATTGATCACTAGGAAAAGTTTCAACTTTTACATAAGAGGTTCCGATCTTATCGTTTATTTATAATTCGCCATAAGAAGTGGCGAAAAGATGCTGATTTTCAGATGAGTTGCTTCAGGATGAAATCTAACAAATCTTTGGCATAAGTTCCGATAAGAAATTTGTCCCCGGGAAAACGTGCTTTCATCTGATAGTTAGCCTTGATAATTATTCGATATAGATGGTTGCAATCTCCCAATTAATTAGTTTTCTTGGCGCAGTGCCTGGTACAGTTGCTCGTAGGATTGTATATAGACTATACAGCATGACTCACGGTCGAAGGTAGGCTAGACGTTTCTGGAAAACGCAACGCAAAATGTCACCCCACATTTCCCTACCTTTTCCATCGATCTCAAATATTTTCAGCATTGAGGCGTTGCCACTTCCATCAGAAAGTCCTAGCAACTTTATTTTTTCAAAGGAACACCCCGTATATTAATCTCGTGCTTCCTAGGTATGAAAACAATACTACTAGGGCTGCCCTTTTACAACATTTCTTCCTGAGTACAATGTATACAAAATGAACCTCATAGGTTTTCTATCTACCTTTGTTAACGCTGAAACTGTAGAAAAAATAAAGGAAAGCATGGTTGGTGGAATATAAATAGTGTACATAATGAGCGTTTCCACTGCGATTTTTATGTAACGCAAGTCCAAAGTTATAAGTGCGCCCGTGCAATTTCCATAATATGAAGCCAAAACAGAACATTCCGACCCCGTAAAAACATAAACCACCTTAACGTTCGCTATATTTCCAACAGAATGAATTCGACAATAAATTTATTGCATGTCACCAATAAAGTTGTATTGCATGAAAATTGTATGCCGTAACTCGCGTAACTGGAAAGACTTTTCTTTAATTTATGCACCAGGGTTATCACACTCGTATTCTTAGTTTCACTTCCCAAGCTCGTTATGTTAAATGATGGTAATATTTCACATTACAAAATAGATTAAATAATTATCATCAACTGAAGATATCTACTTTAAACATTTGTTCCGTAGTTTTCTGGGTATTGTAACCTACCACAATCTGAAAAAATTAGAATAAATATTCACAAGATATAATGGGATTTGTACAGGAATCCAGGAAAATATATATATATATATATATATATATATATATATATATATATATATATATATATATATATATATATACATATATATATATATATATATATATATTTATAAATATATATGTATATATATATATATATATATATATATATATATATATATATATATATATATATATGTGATGAATTGTGTTTTCGGGTTTCATTCCGTGTTCTGTGGTTTTGATCCTCTGAAGGATAATTGTCACAACGTTTCGGCAAAGTCTCATTTGCCGAAACGTTGTGACAATTATCCTTCAGAGGATCAAAACCACAGAACACGGAATGAAACCCGAAAACACAATTCATCATACTTCGTCTGTGAGAATCTTCATGCTAATATATATATATATATATATACATATATACATATATACATATATACATATATATATATATATATATATTTATATATATATATAAATAGATTATCAAATTCTCTGGTCTATCACAATTTGCATTCAATTCGAAATGCCCACCACAAGATAGCTAGCTATTTAAGTTCTTATTATTTTTTTATTTTTTTGATAGGCAAAATTTAAGTTATACGAGAAGTTGCCGACTAATTGGACTTGTTCTATACGGAAAGAACTGTTTTTCAATAGACGCATCAACTTTTCGGGGTAGATTGGAAATCTGCCCTTCTACACTTGTATAGATTCAAATATTATTTCTTATTATTTTACAATACCCAGAAAACTACGGAACAAATATCGATCCACCACAAGATAATGACGTTCAAAGAGTACTGTCAACATGTTTTAGAAACAAAAGATCTGTTTGGAATCAAATTAAACTGACAATTCAGATATTTCAATAGGAATCATTGAATAGCGTTTTACCACAAACGAAAGACGAACTTTATTCTATAACGAGGTTTTATAACTTCGAATCTGTCAGTTATATCCCTACAATAGATATGAACATTTGCTAGCAATTTGTCTCTCGACATTAAAAAAAATAATTTATGGTTCAAAATTTAATCCGTGTATTTTTATATTTCACCTATTCACATTGAATTATGGGAGTCCTGCTCCAACTTTGCAAGTTTTAATATACTCTCTAGGGGGCGTATTTGTCACTTATTCAATAGGTATACCGTTTTTTGTCTAGATGGTGCTCGACTTTGTGTGAAATAGCAAATGCATGTACTAAATAATCTATATAATGCTTGAAGTAAACGAAAACGTTCGGTTGAACGACATCACATACTTTGCTGACAGTGAATCAAGTTAAAGTTCTCGTAGGATATACATCAGGAACAAGAATCTCTTTTTCGAATATTTATCTCGGAACCGTATATATTGAAATAACAGTACTTCTCCGAGAGAAAAAGAATCAGATCAATAAACAATACTCTCTGTTCATAGATAGATGTAAGTCTTTCATGGATATCTGATTCTTTCATAAAAAAGGTGAAAATTTATATAGACCATTTTTTAATGAAGTACACTCGAAAATTATTCTAATAAATATTCGTTCAGCGTATACATCTGAATATTCCCCAGTGTGATATTGGATTATATTTTTTTTCTAATATTCTATGTTGCATAGAACGTGGTGAATATATTGATGTTACCTAGGTATTACCTATTTGAAAGGAATTGTACCGGTACAAAAGATGTTGAAAACTCTCCTGACCAGAATTTGGGATTTTTTTTGGATGGAATTTGCGAATATATTACTTCATTCATAGGATGATGAAAATTCACTTCACTTCGTATCTAAACTGTGACTACCATAATTGTTGGTACAACAAATGGGCAAAAAGGATGTTCAATGAAAGGATGCATTAGTTCCGTGAAAACACGAAATAAAGTAAAACCGTGTTTTTCCGAGCTTCCATCGGTTTTGTTTGCTCCGCAGCGTGTAATATCGTGTTCCGGACGGAAATCTGCATACAACATTATCTGTAGCTCAACAAACAAAAGCTCACCTACCGAGCACGGCGAAGCGACGAAATGACCCTTTGTTGCAGTTTTGAATAGATGTGTGGTAACTTTCCTCGTAATTCTGCGGCTTTCTCTTTCTCGACTCTTTGGGAGGTGTTGGTGGGATTTATAAATGGAAAATCAATAGTTTGGCGCTCAAGTTACGGTAATATTTAGGGTGGCGTATTCAGAACTTCGTTTAAGGGTCTCGGTAATGGACGCCGCGCAGGTCGGACCATTTTTTCAAATGATTTCATTTCATTCGAGTGTATTGTCTTTCATGTTATACACTGGGATATTTCACAATCTACAATAAGATACCATTGGCATCTCAAATCGCTAAATAACTTATCTCGAAGTTCTTTTTAAAAACAATTTATTGAATACAATGCAAATACAGAGACAAAAATAGGTTTTTACAGTATGAATGTTGGAATCTGACTGACTGGCGAGCCGTTGAATCAACGCAAATCGGCCGTATCTACCAGTAATCAGGTTCAGCAATTCAACAGTTTCCCATGAGAGTCGTGTAAGACGGTGATATAAACCCCCCCCCCCCCCATAAAATTTAACTCCAGAGGGTTAGCGAGGGAGTTACACATAGGAAAGTTTTATGTCTCTTTCTGCATCTGGCCTAGTTGGTCCTGGAATGCGTCGTCCAACCACTAATCTTTTAAAAACAATTGTGTTTAGATACTGTGATCAAAATTAGATGGATCACTAATAGGGATATGTGATATTTTCGAAAATGACACATCTGATTGGTTATTGATGTTGAGTTCAAGTGTCTCGATTTGGGTTTGGTTAAAAAACATTGGGTTTTGTTTGAACGTCATTATTTTGTGGTGGATCAATATTTTTTCCGTAGTTTTCTGGGTTTGTAACCTACCACAATCCGAAAAATTAAAAATTAATATTGGAATCTATACAAGTGTAGAAGGGCAGATTTTTGGCTTATCATTATAATAAGAACGATAAAATTAGCTTTTCTGTTTATGAATACACACTGAATGCAGAGAGATATCTCCAAATATTAAGGACGACTCTAACCGATCTTCTAGAAAATTTGCCCTTAGAGGAATATAGGAATTCGTGGTTCCAACTGGACGGAGCGCCAGCTCATTCCACCTAGGAAGATTCCAGGAAACTAGACGAACTGTTTGACGATCGTTGGTTTAGGCATTTTGGCCACCGAGATCACCTGATCTCACGCCACTTGACTTTTTTTCATAGAGTGATTTGAATAAGGGGGTAGAGTATTCCAGTGCCTACCAGTGCGGAACATTGAAGATCTGGATCCCATGAAATTGAAAAAGCAACCACAAGTCGCGTACAAAAGAACATTTTGAAGTGTTTAGAATGTAATGGACAACATTTCTAGCGTTCATTGTGAAAATGTGATATTTCGTTTACAATTAACCGTTGAACAGTTTAGTTCTATTTTATTTAAGGAATTTTTATTTTTAAAAAAGGACTTTGAAATCCAAAAGTTATATTATGTGGCATCTACCCGTAGTATCCATTCCTTCAAATAATTTTACCATATGGTTGGCTTACTATTCTTCATATCTCTGTGAACAATGGTGCCATGTCTCTTTGAATATCTGTGAATTTACACAGTACTGAGAAAGCACGCAGCGTGCGGAGTGACAAGAAAGACTAGGGTGAACAATCACACGGCGCGAAATCATTAGGTTGTTCAATAGTCCACGTAGCATTGCAATGCCAACAGATCGAAGTCAAAAAATGCAAAATTGAAAGTTTTGAATCCATATGAACAAGAAACGATAATATGGAACATATAGTGGTCTCGGTAGTGTAGTGGTTAGCATATCTGCCTATCAAGCGGAAGGCCGGGGTTCGAATCCTCGCCGGGCCACCGTGCTGGGTAATCGCACGTTAAAAGGTAAGGCCTCGTTGATCCATTGCTCGCACAAGTCTCGACTTCTGAGGGTTGACGTTCGTCAGCTGGTTAAGGAAAACGAACAATTTTAGAACAATTTTAGAACAATCTATACAAGTGTAGAAGGGCAGATTTTCAATCTACCCCAAAAAGTTGCTGCGTCCATTGAAAAACCAATTTGTCAGCAACTTCTCGTATAACTCAAAATTTGCCTATCAAAAAAATAATAAGAACTGATATATATGAAAATACTTCTGTCTGTTAACGTTTCGGAAACTGAATCTGCTTCCGTTCTCAAAACTTCTTGGCAAATTCCTTTTCAAATGCAAATATCTTGTCTAGACAATTTTTGTAATTTGACATTTGTCAAATTATTTAAAATTTTCCAATATTGATTTTTATTTTTTCAGATGTGGTAGGTTACAAACCCAGAAAACTACGGAACAAACATTAGGGTTTTGTTTGTTATTTCCGAACACTTGGGAGTTCGTGGAAAATTTTTGAGGCTGATTATTTGATTTCGGTTGAATAGTAATAGGTTGTGATGGAAAATTATTTTGATACCGAAAATGATTATTTTGAGTGTGATTATTGAAGGGCACTCTTGGTGTTGCATTGAGGAATGTTTGCAGATTTGATTGATGAGCTGCCTCTACCTATTGTTTGGGTTCTGCATGTTGTATTGGTGTTCTCACTGATGCTTGGTTAACTCTGGTGAAAGTTCTGTCTGTATTTTTTGGAGATGATGGATATTATCTTCTTGAATAACTAGTTGTAGAGCTTCGTTAAGCGATACAAAAACAGTAGTGCCTAATGATTTTCTCAAAACCGACAAAAAGGTTTTTGAAAGCCAAGTTATTGGAAGGATTTCATTTCAAAATTTTCGAAGCATTATTAGCCTCGTGTAAATCTACATAGTAGCAGAGTAAAATGGGTATATTGAGACATCTATCATATGTATCATATGGTTGTTACCTCGACATTACCAAATCTAGATTAAGACAACTTTCGTCCCTATGGTCCACAAACTTCCAAAGTAGCAAAAGTAGCATTAGGATCATTTATCATTATCAGAATATTCATTACGAATCGATCCCGGATATCCTACCGACTTCGCCAAATAACTTATCGAACACTCGAAGTCCTTTTCAAAAACAATTCATTGAATACAAACTGGAATACAGAGACAAAAATACGTCTTTACAATATGAATGTTGAAATCTGACTAACTGGCGAGCTGCAGAGTCTACAAAAATCGGCCTTATCTACCGGTTCCTTCAATTCAGCAGTTCTCTATGGGAGCCGTGTTAGACGGTGATGTTGTTCGCGGAAACTAATGGAGTCATTTGGATTGGGGCAAGATTGCGAAATAATGTAACCAACAAAATACTGTTCAGATAATATTTTGATGGCGAGTTCCTCCGAATATATTCGGAAAAGACTGATCTTCGTTTTTTCCTGACTTCATTTGATGAAATATTTCAAACCAAACTGCAGTTGTTCTAATTTCAAAACTACAGAACACGGAATAAAACCTGAAAAAACAACGCATCATATATATATATATATATATATATATATATATATATATATATATATATATATATATATATATATATATATATATATATATATATATATATATATAATGGAAGAAACAATTCGCGGGTATTCAGTCTGGTTTCTTTTTAAAGGAAGAACTCTTTCTTACTTTGCTGAGCTTTCGATAATTTCATTGTCTTTTTCAAGGCTTGAAAATAAAGTGATGAGTATACAAATATCTTAATGTGAAGAATGAAAAACTTACAGTAAATAGAGTTATATAAACGGATATATAAATAAATAAAGTGTAAAACTTAGGTACATTATATTAATAATATTGTCATATTGACATACATGAACGTAAAATTTTTGATCGTTTCTTTTTGTTTCTATATATAGAGTGTTAATAATGTACTTCAAAATTCAACTGTCAGATTCATAACTTGATAATGATTCAGTATTAGTTTTTTAGAAGGAATGAATATATTTCACTCAATTGATCAATATCTCCTCTTTTATTTATACAATTTTCTTCTTTTTTGATGGCTACCATTTCTGGAAAAAGTCTCTTTTGTGAAATCATAATATCGTATTATTCATATTATAAAATAACTCAAAATAGGATGTTGTCTTGTATTTATGCATGAGTGACTTTTTCTACTCTGATTTCGAGGTGAGTCCATACATTATCGTAAATCAAACACGCCTGAGAGTATTCAGGGAATCCCACAATTACATTTATTTTGTCGAGTATATGAGACTCTCTCCATTTTTGTGATAATAAATTAAAAATGATACCACTTCCATTCTGCCTCGGTCATTTCACTTCGAATTCATCCCCCAACGCGAATCAATGAATTAAAATACATTAAATTATCTCAAAAATGAAACAGTTCAATGCTATCACTACCGGCATTATATTGGATATATAATCCATCTATCGCTTATGGATGATACAATATTGACCTTTAGGTTCTTTTCACTATTTTCGTTTATATATTTCCTCATCGATTCTTCCATATAACACAATATGATCTGTAGGTGGTTGGCCGCATTCATCTTCTCCATTTTATGAAACTGCTGCCCGTTATATTTCATCCTGCTCAGCTTGACGTAAAGTAATAACTATCGATTTCATCTTAAAACTTGTATCGGGAGCATGATTTATGTGTTCATACATGGAAGTAATAGCTCCCAAGCGATGATTGCATATCTGTGTCCCAATCTGAATTTCCACAGTCATTGATGTTATATGAAAAAAAATAGTCTCATGTTTCAATGAAACTTTTTGTACACGTTGAAATCGGAATCAATAAATCAATTTCGCCATGGATCTGAATAGAAAATATAATCATAATATTGAAAAGTAGCATTCTTTCTAACAATTCAAAAATATCAATAAATTACATTGAAAACAAATTGAAAACACTTTCACTACATATGCTTTGCGCTCACCTAGTGTCTAAGTTTTCTCAGGATAAAAATTGGTCCAATTTAGAGTTTATCACTATCAATATCTTCACCTGACAACGCTCACTTACATAAAAAATCGCGCGTCCAATGCAAGTGTCTTCTCAATTTTGTATATTTCTCTCCAAAGTTTTAAATTTCACTTAATCAAAACGTTTTTCGGAATGTAAACCGCTCCTTTGAATTTTTTTCCACACCAATTTTTTTCTTCGTGGGTGGATTTTAGCTTCAACTCATTGAATTTTTTGTGTGACCAACCATGCATAACAATTCCTTCTTCTATAGATTCATTCTTTAGGTCACCGTTTCTCCCTTGCAATGTTTTTGTTTTGGATGATAGTATTTTTTTATTTCACACATTCTATGTTCATTAAGTGTTGATTTTCCTATTTCTTCTCAAAAAGCTCTATGTCAACTTCTCTGTTTGGATTTATGGATATATTCAATTTCAGTTTTCTGATAGGTTTGGACAGAATAAATGCACAGATTTCTCCACTGTCTCACTTCGAAGATGAAATCATCATTTATTGACCTTATAAAAAAAAACAAGAATTAATCCAATGAACTTCTATAAGGATTTTGAGGTGAAGCAGAACTACTACTGTTTGATAAAAAATTCAGATACCAACAAACTCATCTTATAGAGAGCTACTGGCCATTAATTCCAATGCTATTGGTCCTTATGGTATAAGCATTCGAATGCTTTAACATTGCTGTCCTAGTATCATTTCATTAATTACACACATTTTCAATACTTGTAATGAAACTTCTGTACATCCCGCTATCTGGAAAAAATCCAATGTATCCCCTCTTGCCAAAACATCTGTCCCTGAAACTTTCAATGACTTGCGACTAATCAGCATTTCATGTGCTATGTCGAAGGCCTTCGAGAAAATGATCAATTCGCAAATATGGAACCATCTTGATGAATTCGATATCATCCCTGCCTCTCAATCTAGCTTCCGTTCTAACCACAGCTGTACCACTGCCCTACTGCAAGTCGTAGATGATATCCATGCTGCGATATATGATTAGAAACTCCCTATCTCAGTACTGATTGATTATTCGAAGGCTGTCAACAGAATCAATCATGAACTTCTTCTGGATTTACTCTAATATGTCGGATTTTTCATCCATGCTGTGCGTTAACTCAGGGAGTATCTGTTCGATCGATATCAGCGTACCTTCATTTCGAAATAGTATGTCAAGTTTTCGGAAAATGAAAAATGGTATCCCTCAGGGTTCTGTTCTCGGTCCACTATTGTAGATCATTTACACATCACAGTTTCCCGAATGTTTGCAACACGCGAACATCCACAGTTATGCGGACGACACACGACTGTATATTCAATTTGATGGAAATCGTTTAGCTGAAACCTGTCAACAAATCAACAGTGATCTTGAATCACTATTGGGTGTTTCGAAAAAATACTGCCTTTCTGTGAATCCCCTGAAATCTTCTGTGGTGCTCTTTGGCCGACAATCTTCGAAGAGACGCAACTTGAACGAAGTAAAAATCTTCGTAGAGAAAAACACACTACCTATTGTGGATCAAGCAAAGACTCTAGTGTTAATACTCGACCATTCTCTCAGATTCTCCTCCCATGTTTCTGAAATACTAAGGTGTGACTACTGTAACTTGAAACGTATTCACGCTAATCGAGAGATATTGAATCAAAAATTAAAAAAAAAATGTGTAATGCTCTTGTTCTCTCCCATGAAAACTATGCCGACGTGGTGTATGATCCTAATTTACCTAGCCAATGTCGGGTGGTTGAACATGGAATTCAGACGTATATTACATGCTTAAGCACTATTCCATGGAATTGTTCTCACCAAAAAAACCCAGTTATCTTCATCGCAAGATCAAATTCCGTACCGATGTCCACACCTTGAGACATAGAAATAATAATAAAAATAATCTATTGCACTAAAATACATATCAAAAGATGTACAAGCCAGTCAAAGAATGAGCAAAATATGCCAGAAGAGCACCCGATTATGCCAAACATAGCAGCTATAAATAAAAATCAGTTAAAAAACACAAATTGGAGGTATTCACTTACAGTGTATGGCTACAGGTCAACAAGAGTCGCAATAAGTGATTTTTTTATTTTGTCAGTTTCCATTGTTCTTAATTCTACATGGTAAATGATTGAAAAATTTGATACAAGAATAAAATGCATCTCTTTCAGTGCCTGATAGATGATGATAGGGTATATTATAAATACATGTATGTCTTGTGTCATATGAATGCGTTGCTTCCAAAGATACAAAAAAGTGCCTATTTTTTTACAAAAATTTGATACATTCATAAATATATAGAGCTGGCACTGTCAAAAGTTCCATCTTTCTGAAATAACTCCTGCAGGAATCTGAAAATTTTAAATTGTTCATAATGCGGATTGCTCTTTTCTGGATTCTAAAAACTCTCTCAGTTTCAACACAGCCACCCCAGAGCATAATTCCATATTTGAAACGGGAGTAATAATTTGAGTAATAAAACATCTGAGTCATATTTATGTTAGAGTTTTTATATAGTATCCTGAGTCCATAACAGGCTTGACTGGGCTTTTTTGAGATATAATCAATGTGACTCTCATACTTCAGCGTTTCATCAAGGAAAATTCCTAAATATTTAGAATTCTCTGAAAAATGTATTTTCTGTTCCTTGAATGATGAATAACCTGAGGTGGTTAGACAGTGTGTTCTAAAATATATAACATTGGTTTAATCCGGATTAAGGACTAGTTGTGAGTTAGTAAACCAGTTCTGTATCAAGATCATGGATTCACTAGCAATTTTATTTAATTCGGGAAAATTATTGGCTGACACTAGAATGGTGCTATCATCTGCAAATTTAATTATAATTTCATTTGATTCAGAAAGCATTGACAAATCGTTGATGAAAATAATAAACATGAGAGGGCCCAAAACACTACCCTGTGTTTATTTCCTTTATTTTTACAGCATGGGTTCTTCCATTTGAAAAGGATTCGAACCAGTCAAGTGCTACACCTCGGATACCGTAACGTTCCGGTTTCGTTTCCAAAATTTTGAAGTCAATGCAATCAAAGGCTCTAGAGAGGTCCAGAAACAGTCCGCATGAGAGATTGCCTTCTTCAAGAGAGTTATATATATATATATTGTTTGTGAGTTCGAACAGTGCTGTTTCAATACTTCTTCCAGCTAAGAAGCCGCGCTGAAATTTGCTGAAGAGTTTTTCACTTTTGAAATATTTTATAACTCTAGTATATACCACTAGTTCAAATAATTTCGAGAATACACTAAGAAAGCTTATAGGATGGAAATTTTCATATTGATTAGGGTCCCCCTTCTCAGGCAAGGCTTGATGACGCCATATTTCAAATCGTGAGGATATTCCCAAGTTTCAAGCGATTTATTTATGATTTCACACAATGGTTCCATAATGCAATTACAACAATGCAACTGTGATATTTCATCGTACCAAGAACTTTTTTTATTTTCCATCTTATACACCATTTCACATAATTCATTCGGAGTTGCGGGTTCAAAAAATAAACTGTTTTTGTGATTGGGAATATAACATATATAATTGAATTTTTTAGGTAATTTCTCAGAAATCAATTCAGTACCTTTTTTATTAGAATAGTGATTTAGTGAATTGGCACAGTGAACTGAATCATTGCAGCTTGGTTGCTTGTACTGTTTTCTTTTTTTTTCCAGTGAGTTCAGTAATTATTTGCCATGATGTCTTAGATTTATTCATGGAATTTGTAAGTCTTTCTCCATTATATTTATCTTTTTCAGATTTGAGAGTATCATTATAAACCTTTTGTTGCAGCTTTAAAATTGTCTATGAACTGCGGATGATTCAGAGAAAGATTCTGATAGAAACGCATTTCATTCCTGCACTGAATAATTCTGGGATTACTGAAACTGGGACCCAATTATCAACACTTCGGCATCATTTTCGTGGCTCCTTTTCGTTTTATACTACTCGGCTATACAATAAATTACCAAATTCTATGAAACAATGAGCCTTGAATAAATTCAAATCGGAACTGAGAGATGATTTACAAAAGGATATAATTTTCAGTTCAATTGGTTTCAGAAGCTGATCTCTGGATATTTTGTATTTCGAAACTTCTTCTTTCGAATCTATTGAGAATTGATACTTCTCATTTTTTGTAATGTGGGCATGCGTATGCCTATGATATATTCTTTACAGGCGTGCGCATGTTTTTTTTTGAGGTTGCATGAAAGAGCATGTTCCCGCTGAGCCACTTGTGGTTCAGTTGGAAATTCAATCCTGCCTTCTGATAGGATATCTGTGCATGAGCTTCTTTGAACTACTTTTGTCTCTTACGTATCAATAAAAGCCATTATTATTATTAATTATTTCATTTTCTGATGTATATAAAAATCAAACAAGATTTTTTGAATTCACAACAAAAGAGAGCACAACTTATAAACACCTTGGAAAAGGCCAATCCTGATGAATTATCCCGAATGCATCAACTTTCCTTTTCAATACTTTTCGATTTTCCTTATTTCACATTTTCAAGGGAAGATCGTCACGCGAGATGCACAAAATAAAATTTTTGTTGAAAGAAGTTATTTTGACATCTACGCCCAATCTGAAGCGCCTTTAAATACAAGAACAAACTGAAAAGTTAATAGGCCCAAGTCCTGAAAAATTCCAGAATTAAAATCCTTGCATTATAAATTGAATTCAAATCTACCAAGCAGTATCAATCTCATTCATTTCCACGAGCAGAAATTATACGAACATTTTTCAACGGTGGCATTGATCAAATACACCAGCAAATAGTCCAATGAATAAACGATTCGTAATAAAAAATGACAATGAAAAATTGCGAAACGGCAATTCATGTATCTCCGCTATATTTTTCCTCGTACCACAAAGACGCGAAATTTGAAAATTCGGGAAATCTTGAACTCATTTCAGCAACGGGATAGGAACCATTAATCATTGCCGCCTCTGATATTGCTTTGGTATAGAACACGTTTCATTTGCACTCCGTACGTAGGTTTGTTTTCGAAAGCGATCCACGGTTTCACGAAATTCACAGTCCCAGTTATTTCTTCAATTTATTGACGTAAAACTGTTCATTCGGAAATGGAATGAAAAAATTTCGGAACAGCATGAATTAATGGCTTGTATACTTTCTTGATATTTCTGATTTGAAAAAAAGGGCCTTATTTTCTGGTAACTGTGTCAGGATAATAGCTCGTTCGTTTTCGACGTCGCATGAGAAATGTATCTGAGAAAAATGTTCATAAGTCGAGATTAAGTCAGCACGTAGCCGTATAGGCGAGGGATGTTGCATCAGTTAATGATCCCAGCAGATAGGATCCATAGAATGGGTCTACAGACCCAAAAATATCGTCGTTTTTCCGGATTTCCTTCAGTTGAAATGACAATCCTACCTGCCGTATTGATCAGTATACCGTTGCTGAGCGCTACGGCCCCCAAGAACAATATCCGTCTTCAACCGCACAAGTCTCCGCCCATGTAGATGTTGAAAAATGTTAACATTGAGCTTCATTTTGATGAATTCGTTTGATTTACAAATTATGCATAATAAATATAGGATATGATTATCAGAAATAAGCAATGTATTCGTTTTATAAGAGCTAACAAGTGAATTACTGTGTCATTTCCAGTGTCAATGGGTTTGTTTTGAAGATTATTCAATTAGTTTTTGATCTGATCAGCTAGGTGTTCTATCGACTGAGTATCCTTTAGAGAATCGAAGAACTTTTGTCAAAAAAAAATTGGTGCTACAACGTAATTATCCACAGTGCCGCCCCTTACATCGTGACTCCATTTATGTTGATGATGGTTAACATTCACTGTTCGAGATTTTCCGGTATAATGATGATTGTAGTTCTGCCTATTGACAAATCCATTCCTGTGCAAGCTACTTTCGTCGTTAAACATGATGCTCCCCAGGAATCTTTTATTTTTCAAAATTTTTCTCTGCATCCATCGTCCGACAAATTTTTGGACTGTACAAGAAACATCCTCCAAAAAAACTTCAATTTCTTATAATTTCTGTTTTTAGATTGTAAAATGAATTACGAGTGTGGTTATTGTCGGTTCTTCTGTTTCGAAATTCCAAATGGTAAACCGGTATTCATTTCCTCAATTTAATATGATCTTTCAAAGAACGCAAATAATGAAAGAACATGTTGATAAATATATTCATGTAGAATGCAAATGTTAACTACTAGGCAGAATGTTTCGTTAAGAAAAATCGCATATAGTTCAACTGAGATAAAGGAAAATCAAAGCAGCATTTGAGGGATACTGTGAAGATGTAAATGTTCCTAAAACTCTATATTTTCTCAAAGGATTCGAACAAATCATAATATATGGGGCGTTGATTTCAAAAAATATAAGTTTGGTCATTCACGCACTTAAAGAACCCCCTGTATATGTGGAAGAATATTTCTGAAACATATCTCTCTTTGTTTTTTGAAACTTTCATTGAAACATTTTTGCCCATCTGGAGTTGAAAAGTAGCTATGGTCCTTCCACGCATCGTTGATAAACCCTGTATGTGTCTCTTAAATACCACTTTCAATGTCTTCGTCATGAGACTTTTGAAAAGTTAAATAGTCCCAATATCATTTTTTGTTAGAGCTCTTCCTTCTCCTGTGATTATTTCGTTACTTCCAAATTCCCTGCCACTCGAAGAAGCTACGAATTTTTAGGAAAGAGCGCACCGACTTCTAATTACATTAACAACAAGGCAGACGATCGTAATGGAATGAGTTTCTCGAAAAAGTTTTCACCCTGTTACGTGTTTAATGGTCCATGCCTGGGTTAATCAAAATAAGTTGAAACGTTCTGGCCTTACAACAACAATAATTGTAATCCAACTGACCATTCGAACAAGTTTCTCGTTAGGCATGCATCGTTGAAGTCTACCGTAGTGTCTTTAATCACACTCATAAACAGTCATGAAGGGTGCAATCGATTGCGTGCATTTGGGTGTTTCTCTGTTGGATGATCGGGATTAACTGTTTCCTATATGCAATGTGTTTGTGCTACTACAGGAAATTGATTCAGTTGGAGTGATGTATCTGTTGCGCCTCAGCATACGGATTATTGAACTTGAACACACGAAAAAACGGGGCCCATATAAATGATTCTGTACTCAGAGTGATCAATTGATTACCCGATATTTCATTCACTTATATCCAAATGAACAGAAAAGAGGAAGCATATCCTGATAGCTCAGTTTATTCAACCGATCTATTTTTTTGATAAACAATTCTGACTTTCATGAACCTAATTGTAGTATATATAAATTATCTTGAAATAAAATACTATTACTAAAAATAGATTTTCATAGCTTCATGCTGTCGCATGTCGTCGTCGTCGATTGTGATCATATCTGATTGCATAATTAATAGAGCAATGTCAACATTCACATTAGTGATAGAAACTGGTATACAGGATGGAGTCACTCAGTGTTGTCAGAAACATGCTGAGGCTAAAAACGAGTGCATGCGAAATCCTGATTCTTTTGAAGCTGCAAAGCATTCAATGTATTTGGATCTGAAAAGCCTCTATGGATGGGCGATTTCCCAATAGTTGCTTTACGAATAATTTGAATGGACATATACTGATATAGATATCACATCGATTCCTTATGATGATACTTCCAAGAGGTTGATTTGCATTACCCTGAATACCTTCATGATAAAGATAAGGGCATGCATTCCTGTCTGAAGTATTGGAAAACCACCCAGTTCTAAATTACCCAAACTTATGACAACTCCATATAACAAATGAAAGTACATTCTTCATTATTGAAATTGAAAAAGGGCTCTTCTTTATGGATTATAATCAACGGAAATTCAATCAGAAACCGTACTTGAAACCGTACATTGAACTCAATACTAGGACCAAAACTGTTGCCCCCAATGATATATATATATATATATATATATATATATATATATATGATGAGTTGTTTTTTCGGGTTGTTTCATTCCGTGTTCTGTGGTTTTGATCCCCTGAAGGATAATTGTCACAACGTTTCGGCAAAGTCTCATTTGCCATCTTCTAGGTGATGATTGACTCGACAGTCGAGTTCGGAGGACGAAACTCAATCATATATATATATATATATATATATATATATATATATATATATATATATATATATATATATATATATATTGGTAGTTTTGGGGATGCAGTCAGTAGATTTTCCTTCAAAGAAAACTCTTTGTTATTTCGTCAAGCTTTCGAAAATTGTTATTTTCTTCTTCAGGACAACTACAATATGATACATTAGGATTACAAACTAACAAATACGGATGTACAAGTACTTACATGTTAATGATTCAGACCACAAAATGAATTATAGTGAAGTATTTTATATTACGAAACTAATGAAATCAAACGAAATCAAAACAAATCTAGAGATCAATCTTATAGTAGTACTGATTCACCTGGACATTATTCCATCGAAAAAGAAGAATATCGTTCCCCTTGTAAAAGATTTTCAGATACCAGTGACTCAAAGTGACTTCTCATGATTCCCTCACAAAATTTTCATTTCTCAGGTTAAGTAAGTACTTGTACATCCGTATCTGTTAGTTCGTAATCATAATGTATCATATTGTAGTTGTCCTGCAGAAGAAAACAACAATTTTCGAAAGCTTGACAAAATAACAAAGAGTTTTCTTTGAAGGAAAATCTGACTGACTGACTGCATCCCCAAAACTACCAATACACTAGATATTGCACAGTCAAGATCATACTCGTTTTATTTATATATATATATATATATATACATATATATTTCAATAAGGAACAGGAAAATAGTAGGAAGTCATACAGAATAAAAATAGCTCTTGCAGCCGTTACATCTGGTGTTCTACCGTTGGGATTATTTTTCTCAAAGGAAGAACTGCTTGAAGAGTAATGAAGGAAATAGAAATGATACCAAATGATACCATATTCATTATTTCATACATTTGATATGAGAAACAGTAGTGAGAAAGGACTCGTCTAATTATTGTGTTGGTTTTGAAAATAGTAGCATCGAACGTTGTTGGAATTCTGGAAGCATCGATTGAGAATTTCATTATTTTATTTCATTTTTCTTGTGAATGGAGAGAAAGTGTGAAATATTTTCTGATCAATAAAAATAATTTTTTTTGTTAGCTATTTCTGAAGTTTTTCATCTGGGTGAAGTGATTATAGTTTCAGAGTGAAGTAAAAAAAATTGTCTCATGGCATATGAAGTTGATTCGAATTTTATCATTCAATTTGGAAGTAAATATAATTACAGAGTGGAGTGTAGGTAATTTTCTTGTAGTGTTCATGAAGTTGATTCCAAGTTTATTCTAGTTCAATAATATGAACTTACTTCTTGACACGCTTCAACGAATAGATAAAAGCTCCAATTTTAATTATCGGAACTTTTCAACAACCTACGAGGTATCCTCAAATTGTATAGTAGATGCAAGTCTTCAAACCATTTCAAAAAATTAATTTCCGATTCATCTGGCACTTGCTTATCCTAACCTATTCTCAACATCCAGGTATTCTGCAGAAGAAGTCTTGTAGAAAGTTCATCGGGTACAGAATAGTCGATTAGCAACAGATGGTTCTTTTCGTGATATTGTTGACATTCAAATCAGTGAACCAATCAAAGTTCAAACTTGAACAATCACTTGATCTATTTTCTAATTCAAGTGGAGAGGATGTACCCACCCTCGAAGATCAAACTTTCCTTTTGAAATATGATGGATGGATGAAGAAGTTTTCCTTCTTTTTCCTCACTGCCAACACAATCATCAACATAAATATTCTCAGACAATCTCGAAATTGTAGGGAGGGAAAATCGATGATCTGCTGGCCAATTCTCACGTGCCGGAGACATTGATTGTTGAACGAAACCGTAGTGACGATAAATTGAATTTCATAAGAAAAGAACGGCATGTGTCAATTTCAGTATGTCACAAACTGTTATACATCATTCACATGGATGTATTGTGAAGGAATTCTTCTCAGGTGTACCTATTATAATTTGAAGTTCTTCAATCGCGAGAATGACAACAATTCGAAGGGTATACTGCGAGTTTCTTGTTTTCACATGAAAGTACTTCGCAGCGCGTAAATTCTTTGTCAGATTATGCCTTGTTTCAGCTTCAAGTATCTTTGTCTTTGAGGGCATTCAAAATTTTATCTAAAAATCTGTCACTGCCGCTCAGAATCCAATTTAAAATGGATTTAATGGTTCTCGAAAGCTCCTCAGTGGCATTCACAACACCTCATCTTGGTGTCTTTTTTTATGGGACCTTATTATTTTCAAAAAGTGAGTCTGTTAATTTGTAAAAATGGTAATTTACCAGGAACAATTAACACTAATGTCCCTACTTGTGAGCATCTGAAATCATGGTGATGTATCCTCTACTTTTTCCGAACGAATGGAAATATTCAACATCTTCTCCAGGTTAACACATTTTGTAGAGATTAATTATCCTAACATCAAACGGATATTACTCGCACTCGATGCGATATTCGCTAACAAGATTAGCATCAACGAAAGAAGTGAATTGATACCGAGTCAGTTTTTTTTCCCACGACCAGAACCTCGTTCATTCTTTTTATAACATCAAACTGAATAGCGAGCTTAATGGGATATGCCCTTTGTCACCATTCATATTATTTTGATATTCTGATATTTCAGGACACTCGAATGCATCGAGCAGCCTCATGTTCTTATGAACATTTTATATCAGTTATTGGTCAGATTGCTCTCACTAACTTTGTCATAAATGGCCAGTGCATGCTAGGCGACGTAAACTCTTCTACCCTCCCGTATCGTATGTGCACACCTTTTAAGGTATGTTCAGTGTTTCTCTTAGATAATTATGCATGTATCATACATGTGAATCTTCCTCTTGAATCACCCTATCTATTGGAAAATACGCATTTAAATCCGCGTATTTTTGAAGATCTCAGCGTACGTAGGGACAGACACAGCGCGTAGCGACTCTGTTTCATACTATGTGATGAGTATGTATGTATGTATGCATATATATATATATATATATATATATATATATATATATATATATATATATATATATATATATATATATATATGCGAAGTTGTGGAAGTTTATCCGTTGGTTTGTCGGTATCAAGTTCAACTTCTGCCTGTTTTTAAATAGTTTCTCGGTTGTTAATTGTAGCCGATATGATCCGTTCCATCAGCCGTCGGGTCAATTATGGTTGTCGGACCTTTGGCTAATGACTGTTCAGGTAATAATGGTCGGTCTGGTTTGTGGCGACCTGCATCCACCAAAGGACCATTTTCTGAACTGTTTTTTTTGTTGATGAAGGCCCTCCAGACATTTGGTATATTTTGAGACTCGTCTCTTTTGTTTATTTCTCCATGCTTTTCTCGATGGATTTCCTAATTTGTCGTGTTCTGAGATGGTTCACCTGCGCTATTTGCTTTGCTGTCGAAATCTATTTTGTGACCCGTCTGGTGGTGGTGTTGAAAGAGGGCGAAAGATGTTCGTTTTGTCCTAATGCTATTTTTGTGTTTCTGCACTCTAGCTGACATTCTCCTATTCTTCAATATAGTCAATATATTGCTTATCACAGTCCTCGCATGTGATGCTATATACTTCTTGGTTTTCGAGAGGAATCCTGTCCATTTCACGTGCTATAAGAGCGTGGAACAAGTTTATGACACAACAAAAACTGTTATGGGTATCACAAATAATCTCGATGAACTCTTTCGAAATAAAATGCTCCCGAAACTACAATAAAAGTTTCATTAAAAACGAGTAGGTACGTATAACGCTGCCCCCATTAAAACTGAATTATGTCGTAGAAATATTTCCGATCTTCTCCTGAGAGCCCAATAAACGTCCTCGATAAATTGGGTGATCAAAACTTCCAGGTTTATGCTGGAAGCCGAGATAAAACAGGAATGGATATCATTTCAACAATAGGAAGCGTTTTGTACACTGACCCAATGGGATTTTGCTAAGCACAGCGTGGTCTGTACGTGGATTATGGATGACAGTTTATTCTCAATTCTGTTGAATATGACTTCTCTATTGAACATGAATACTTTATCGATGAATTATCTTCCGTGCAAAGTGTAGTGTACTAAGGAACTCCTACCACTTCCAACGAAGTAGGACCGACAACGTATGTGAACCAAGCAGTAGTAGGCAAGCTGACAATCATTGTGTAATTCGGCAGCTATACTCTCACCCCAAATTTTGATTTTTCTTCTATGAATCGGGGACATAGATAAAATTATTGGTGATACGTGATATCTCCAATCTAATTTTACATGCAGCTGAATCAAAGGCCCCTCGAATGACATGGAAGTGTACTCAAGGCGATATGAGGATAATATACCGTCTAAAGATATTCGTATGTTATCCCTTTAACTATAGATTGTTGCTTCATTCTAAACTATATTAACTTCAAACTCGGAAGTATTGTAGAAATTTTTTTTTCACCCAACAGAGAAGATGCCGAAAGTCATGGTCATTCTGGTGAACGGGAACCCGTGCCGCAACCAGGTTGGAATTTGAATCGAATATTCCATAAGGGGAATCAACCTGAATTGACTTTAAGATACAAATAATCTCTAACTGGACCAAAGTTTTTTTTCTCAGAATTTTTTGTTGGTGTGTAGTACTTCATTGAAAAATGGCCAGCAAATATTTACAAACGATCAGTGAGAGCTTTTTTGTTGAATTGTGGTTTGTTTATTACTGCTTTCGAACGTATACACTGCTCTTCTTGAATGTGTTCTTTCACTTTTTGAACGGGCCAACTCAAAAAATTGAAACTGAAATTGATGCATGAATACTATATCATGGAGTTGAATTTACCCATGAAAATGTCAAGATGGCGACTGGGCGCCTTCTGGGAAAGAAATTATATGGAATGGGGATTCTTGTGATACATCATTTTCAAGCTACTCACGAATACTTCGCAACCCTACAATATGAAGTCAATAGTTCACATACTACAAAATGGAAATGGAACATTTAATAATCACCTGGATACAAACACATCAATATCGATAGGTATGTTCGACTTACGAACTGAACTGTATCAGAAAGCAGAGGGACAATAATTATTGTAATGCCAAATATTTCGTGCGAGTTCAAACTGAATTCACGGATGGACGACTAGTTGTGAACGATTCAGAACCGGTCGAACCAAGAAGTCTAACAGACCTGATATTTCTGAAATTATTCGTTTTTCTCTGCCATATGGCAACTCCAACATCCCGATGAGGTCTGATAGGTTATTTTTGTTCATAATGAATAGACAAAAATGTCAGTACGACGAACATCACTGTTCAGTTCAAATATTTTCATTTAGGTTTCGATTCTACAAGCAGATCTCCAAAATGGTCAATTGAACAAAATTCAAGAGAAAAACTGTATTTGAAGATTTTTTTTCAACTACTGTTGATCCTCTAATCACCGAAATCGTCGAAGTGAATCCTAATGAATTCGACATGGATATTATTTTTCCAACAATATGGGGCATAACCACATCATCCAGACAAGTAAGAAACTATTTCGATAATAATTTTTATGGTCAATGGATTGGCCATCGAGGTCTTAAGGAATGGCCAGCTCGCTTGCCAGATTTGACACTGAACTGAACCTGCTTCAATATTGAATATATATGACAGAGAATAATGAATATTTGTAGAAATATTGTCGTCGCTATGTTCGAAAATGTTCAACGTGAAAGATCGGATAGGCTATTCTTATGTCAAGACATTGAAGGCAACCGTTTCGAGCATCGAGCACTCAGCTCATTTACTTAAAGTAGGAGGTTGAACATTGATGTATTCAGGCGATTATTAAATGTATATTAAAAATATGCCTGAGTACCTGAGTATACTTGAAGACTGGCATTAAATCAAATATTCTGAATGAACAATTAGTTCAGACCAGCCTCAACTCACCTACACTGTAGGTTGGCGGACTAACACCTATCAGAAAACAACTACTCCCCTGGCTAATACCCCGAAGGGCATTGGATCACATCCAACAGGTGTTAGCGCAGGATTCTTCACAGAAGAAATTCCTGCATATGCTCTTGGCGATACAACTGCCGGAATTAAATTTCAATTATTGGAACAAGACACACTTGCAGACAGGTTTCGGGCTGATTGGCCTCTCGTCAGTGCAAAGCAGTGCCATCATCACCATAAGTCGATGACTTAAAAATCATATTCGAACAGAGTATCTTCTCTAGACCTAGGCTGATACAAACAACTAGCAGAATAGCCGTTGTTGCGCCATCTCCCCGTAGACTAGGTACTAACCAAGAGCATATCGGCATGGCCCAATTCCTTTTACTAGGAAATGACGAATATTAAAAATATTGAATTGGCCTGAATTGTTCATTCAGAATATTTAATTATTAAATGTTCCGCCATTTTTTAGTATGTGAAGATGTTGACTTCATATTCTAGGGTTCTGAAGAATTTGTCAGGAGCCTCAAAAGAAAGTATCACAAGAACTCCCTTTCTTTTTTCTCCAGGTGGCGCCCAAGAGGGCGAGACATTAAGGAAAACCACTGTATATTTTCCATATATTACTGTAGTTCAATATTTGTATCGCTAATTCTTTCTAAACGAATAGTATTTGTATGTTAGGCAATCTGTTAATGAAAAGATCTCATCTGTCGCAATATTTTGTTGCTTGCAGATATGGATAGGTGTGGTTGGGAGTTTTGTTCAATAATTGATTGAATACCGAAGTTTCATCATATCACAAAACTGAAGACACTTGCACTCGATACATGTTGGTACATTAGATGAACTTGTCTGGCAAAAAAGGCGTCGTTATTTTGTTTGGTTTTGTGGTGATTGCTGTTGGAAAATGTTTCGAAAAAGTTCGAGTCCATTTAGATTTCGAGTGGAGATGTCACCAAGTCATACATATTATTTTCACCATGATCATTATCTTCCATAAAAATTATCTATTAGGTATTCTCTAAGGATGAGAACCCAGAAAACTACGAAGAACAAATTTGCTATCTTCTGAAATTCTCACCTAATTCGCAATAAATTTAGCGTCTACCATATAAGTAGGAACAGTTGGGAGACATGTTCTCACCTCAGCGAGTTATTCTAGTGGCTTACTCAATTTCCTCAGGAAGAGTTGCATTGGAATCGTGCCAAACATTTCGTTCAGAATGAGTGTTGATATATAATGAGCCGAGAGGACCAAGTACCATATTGTTTATATTCTTTTCTACTCTAACTCATGAAAAATTCACAATCTTCAATAAAACATATCCAGTAAGTTCTCAGTTCAATGGGAACAAGAATAATACAATAAACTGAAAACAATTATTCTGAATCGTCCACTATTTTATCCAACTCACATTGGATTATGGATTTGAATATGAAAAAAAAACTCTACAAGACGAAGAGCAAATAATCAGGACAATGGAAGAAGTTGCAATGATAATGATATGAACATTTACAAACACGAAATGAGTGTTCGTTAAGTTTGAAAACGATAATGGTCGGTATTGTTTGGTAATGGCCTGGATTCATGATTGTTTTTGGATTAGATGTTGAATTACTCTATTTGATGACTTCGGAATTACAGTCATAAAATGAATCGTTCAGCCCAGAATATCTGTATGAAAACAAATAAAATGATCACCCACCAATTGCCTGAAAGTTTCATTAGGGGCGGGATACGACTTTCTCCTACCGAATAATATTTTTTTTTATATGTAGATTCACACGAAAGGGAAGCCATGTTATGTTCACAGAACGTCGCGTGAATCGAGGGACAGGAAATACGAATTTACATTTACTTTGGATTTCTGAAATTTGTAAGCCTCAGGAAAAACCTCTTTTGGCAAGGAGTTCTGAAGCTCAGCTGTTCTGTTGAAAAATGATCCCTGAGCAAGAGAGGTTCGACAGGTTTTCAAATTCACAACAAAGGGGTGGGAATTCTCTACTCGTCGAGTCATCCGTGTAGATATTGCCAAGGGGGGAACGATTGATAACAATTTGGAAGAGCATCGACCGTGAAAGTATCTATAGATGAGAGACAAGTCTACGACCCTTCTACGATTTTTCAATGAAGTGAGCGAGTCTGTGAGCGAAAAATCACCAACAAGACGAATTGAACTCCTCTGAATGGAATCGAGAAGCCTCAATGAATGTTTTGGTGCCGAACTCCACACATGAGGACTGTATTCCATAACAAGTCGTATCTGAGCCTTGTAGATCATTAGAAGCTGACGAGAAGTGAAGTATTTCTTCGCACGAAATAAAAATCCAAGTTTCTGGGAAGCACTTTTAGCGATCGATCTCACATGGTTTTCCCATGAGAGATTATCGTTGATCGTGATTCCTAGCATCGAGATACTTGATTTTGTAGGAATAGTTACTCCTGACATCTGAATATTTGATGATGATAGATCGGCTTTTTTTGAGAAGAGACATGCCTGGATTTTCTTAGCATTAAATTCCACCAAATTCATGTTATCCCATTCTATTATTTTTGCCAAGTCGTCGTTAATTTTATTGACGTGAATGTTTCTTTGAATTTTTGTTTCGCGAGCTTCATTGATATGAAGCAGAAACGCCAGAACTGAACCCTGTGAACACCTGCATTCATTGGGAGAATATTAGATGATACTCCATCAGCAATGGTTAGGACAGTATGCCATTCCAAGAGTGTGTGATAGTGATAGTACTAACTGAAAAGAAAGAGTCAATGTGAACCCAAGAATAGCGTCCTGATCCATTCGAAAAATTAGCCGTCATTTTGTACGAGTAGGAAACTAAATGATTCAATATGATTAGCAAGCCTTTCTGAGGGGAAAACAATAGAAGATACTTCCCAATAACAAGTGCCAAAAAACTACGATTTCCTTCTCTGCTTATCGAAAATGAGTCACAAATGGTTTACAGTTCTCTCCTTGTTTCTCGTTGCTCGTCTGTCTCAGAAAATTGAGATAGGATTTTGTCTTTCTTTCCGTTACTTCCTGACTCATTTACCATTCGAAATGATCGTGTACATTCACATTGTAATCACTTTATTTTCCATCATTCACTATATATAAGTATAAAACAAGGCTAAAGAGAGTTATTAGTGGGTACCCGAATGGAATGGAATGGAATGAAAAATGGGTGTTTGATACACTTACTCTCATTAGTATTTATTATTAAAATTAATCAATTATAAATTATTAAATAATTAAAATTAATTAATTTCATCTCGTTCTGATCTCGCATCGTCCCTGCCGTGATACCATTGAAACGTTCAGGTCCCAACGGTTCGAGACTGGCAGCCTTTCTGACTAGAGAATCGGTGACGTGATTACCCCTTCATGTGGCAGCTTGATGTGGTCTCTCTGAACATTTTTCAGATGGTAGGGTCTTTTCTAGAAAAAAACACGGATTTATTTTTTTGAAAGTGGCTGTTTGACAATGAAGAATTATCTCAATGACTCGAGAGAACAGTAACAGTTGGGTGGAATTCTGTAACACCTAAATATTATCTATCACTCTATTCGATTGGGTATAGTTTCATTATATTGCATTACATCCTGATAATGACCACTGTGGTCCCTTACAATTTATCAAATCATTTTTGTCAATGCAATATTGTTCAGATAGCATGCAAAATTGAAATTGCATTGCTTTTCAAACTGAGTGATTCATTCTCATATCTGATTGGTACTCAAACTGTATCAATGCATTGGATACAAGTCACAGACGATTCAAATTATAATACAAAATCGAAAGATATCTGCAAATAGATGAGAGTGTAACATCTGCCCTGTTCAAAGCACTAATGACGCACTCAAAGAAATGGAAATAGGATATATTGCTGTGAATGCAGCCTCGAGGTTGAGTTCTGATTTGAAAGCTCAAATTATTCATGGAAAGAGCGGGCTTTGGTTTGTGATTATCATCTGAAAATTCATTATTTTCAGGAAGGAGAGCGATGAGACCAGAGGCACCCTATGTCATCATTAGACTCGATGAACGAATACTTGGAAACAATTGCGAAGTGAATAGCGACAATACAGGAAACAAATACTTTTACGAAAATACCCAAGTTCCTAATTATCAGTGTTATATTTCACATAGAATAATACTTCCGAAAATCATCGTCCTGAATATTTCAATTTCTTCGGAATATGCCAATAAATTCGAATACTCCAACTGGAATGTTTGTTCATTTACTCGACAACTGCTTTTGTTGCAAACGATGAGTTTGATGAGTTTGATACTGAAAATTAATATTGATTGAGTATCAATTTTCTTCTCCTGAAGATGCTAACCTTGATTGCGAAACACGCGTCGAGTGGAAAAATATCAATTTGGTGTTAGAGTAATTGATCTTTAGGAAAAGTTTCTGCAAATCTTAGTATTTGACATTTGTCAAATATTTTCAATTTGACATAACGTTTTGTCCATCAGGACAACTTAGAAGAGATTTGTACAGGAATTTGCGTATCAGTTTTGAGAACGGAAGTGGATTCAGTTTCCGAAACTTAACGATATATTTATATATATATATATATATATATATATATATATATATATATATATATATATATATATTAGTTCTTATTATTTTTTTGATAGGCAAAATTTGAGTTATACGAGAAGTTGCTGACTAATTGGACTTGTTCTATCCAGAAAGAACTGCTTTTCAATAGACGCAGCCACTTTTCGGGGTAGATTGAAAATCTGCCCTTCTACACTTGTATAGATTCAAATATTAATTCTAATTTTTTCAGATTGTGGTAGGTTACAATACCCAGAAAACTACGGAACAAATATCGATCCACCACAAAATAATGACGTTCAAACAGTACCCTATAATACTTTGGTAGCGTTTGGGTCGAGTAAAATGACATTGTCATTGAAATATAGTAGTCTTCAGTCCCCTGAATTCTCCAAAGTATTATATTTCTTATATGATAATATCAAACAATCACGCACAGAGGATATGAAGTAGATATTCATATCATATGAGGTCTATTGATACCTGTGATGCATTCAAACTTCTGGTGTGATAATATTAGTTTCTAGTATTGTTGGGGAGTTCATGATAGATTGAGACAGGAAGTAATTAAATTATAGAACCACTTCATCTGTTCTATGAACAAGAATATTATTTTTCACTGAATAGTAATACCATGGTGATTTGAATATGTAAAAAGGAATAAATAGTGACGTCGAGTTCTCTTTCTCTGAATCTCAAATATGTAGATATTAAATCAGATAATAAGTGAATTGGTAGATGATTCACTATTCTTGAGAGTCGACTCAAAATTACTACGTCGACACAAATTAGTTGTCACCACATGGTATTTAAAGGGTGTCAAAAGAGTATCGTATTGAAATATAGGAAACTAAAAAGTCAGTTGAAACATAGGTACCATGTTACCCAAGAGTTATGAATGCAAACAAAGGTAACTGACTTCTTGTTAGTAATAAACATAATATATAATGAACGGAAATATCATTCAATAAAAACCACACCATTACTTATTTTTTATGAAACTAACATATGTGAAAAATCCTATGACATGATGACTAATTCTCAATTTTTCAAATATACGATATTCAAATAACTTCAAATTCATTCTTCTCACATTTGTGAATATAATGCGAATCGATTCACAATATGTGGCCGACTAAATTATACCAATTGAACGTAATTTGAAAGAAATTCTGTTGGAGACTGGAAGACGCTTTCATTTGAAAAGAAAGCGTAATGAAGGTTTTTTGATGTGTCAACAGAACGATACCTCTCTGCATTATATATCGGTTATATAAATTTTCTGAAGTATTGAATGGCCTCCTCGGACAGTGGATGTGTCGTTTCTCAATTCATATATAAGAAACATCTGAATAGTGAAATTTTCAGAACATCAACCTCTACAGACTATATTCGTCAAAGAAATGTTTAGGAATACGTGAAAACGTTTCGAATGGATTCTCCTTATTGTATGAACGCAGGTTTACCTCACTATGAACATTCAAACACCAGAATAGTGAGTTATTGAACATGATGACGAAAACATTCAAGACATAATTGTTTCAAAACTATTGATCGAAATTTCAAAATGTGAAAACCACCGTCAATGAAGGAAATTTCACAAGCTTTGAGATGATATCTCACTCGACCCCAATACCATCAAAATATTTTGTTGTGATTTTTATTTTCACTCAAGGGATGAACATGGCAGTGTCGAAAATACCCCTTCAATCGGAAATTGACAGATTTTTGTCAAGCCAACCTGTAGTTGGATCAATGGCATCATCATCATCATAATGAAGGCATTTTCCTTCCAGGAGTTTGTCTGATCATGATGAGAAATCATATTTATGTTCACGAAAGTGCGAAGTGATAATTTTCAAATGTTATCGAATGGTACTTGTTTTACAAAAAATATAACAATAGCATATGTCGAATGTTTTCATTAATTGGACCACTTCTTATCCGAAGTAGTATTTTTCATCACAAAAGTATTCTGTGGAACTAGAAACATTTGAAAACAAGACTCGACTGAAACATTATATACGCGAGATAATTCTAAGTATAAGGCTTGAGCTTTCCAGCAGTTGATATTTAATTATGTTCCAGGAAATAATTCATTTAGCAATTTGGCAACATCGTATTTGTCAGCTTCAAAGTCCTCCGGAGGGTGCTCGGCAGCGTGTTAATGTCTTTTATAAAAACTCCTGCATAATCAAGTTTAATTAACAGACATTAAAAATTCCTCTATTTGTACTTGAGATTTCTTGCCACATAAATTTGCGAAATTGAAACAGGAGGATTTGCATTTTTCTTCTCGAGTTGAAGTACAAACTAATTAGGTTTTGAGTTGGTAATATCTCATGTTGGAGCGTTTCGGTTTAATTCCCAAGAACGCTGTTACGCAGGATATTAGAATCTACTTGGATTTTTGTTTTGTTACGAGTTATGTGTAAAAAGCCAACGATTGTTCTATCAGTGGGGTCTTAGTTTTTAATGCCCTGCATACATTCCCAGTCGAACAAGAGACCAACCTATCCTTTATATCTTTATAACCGGCCATCCGCGTACCAGTATCGATGAGCGTCAAGGGAAAAAGTTGGAGATTGATAAGGTATTATGGGTTTTCTTTGAAAGGTCTTTCTTGCGTTCACGAGGGCCCTTTGTTCGAAGAAGACCGCGTAAATCAAGGGACAGGAGATACGAATTGATACTCACTTTGAATTTTTGATGTTTGTAAGCCCCAGGAAAAACCTCTCTCGGCAAGGAGTTCCGAAGCTCAGCTGTTCTACTGAAGAAAGATCCCAGAGCAAGAGAGGTTTGACAGGTCTCCAAATTCAAAACGAAGGAGTGGGAGTTCTGTACTCGTCGAGTCATCCGTGTAGATATTGCCGAGGGTGGAACGATTGATAACAATTCAGAAGAGCACCGACCGTGATAATATCTGTAGTAGAGAGACAAGTTTCCAACCCTTTTACGATGTTCCAATGAAGTGGGCGAGTCTGTGAGCGAAGAATCACCAACAAGTCGGATTGCCTTTCTCTGAATAGAATCGAGATGCCGCAATGAATGTTTTGGTGCCGAACTCCACTCATGAGAACCCTATTTCAAGACAGGTCGTATCTGAGCCTTGTAGATCATTAGAAGCTGGCCAGAAATGAAGTATTCCCTCGCATGAAATAGAAATCTAAGTTTCTGGGAAGCACCTTTAGCGATCGATCTCACATGGTTTTCCCAAGAGATGTTATAAAATGATAAAAAGGAACGCCACTTTGTACGAATGTTTTATGGATCTCTTACAATATTTCAAGGGCAGTTACCACCCAATCACCCCGTGCAGTTACCCCTTTTGAAAATGGTTCATCCCTCAGCTTTAACTCGGCCACCAAGGCCGATAGAATGATGCGTTTTTTTTTAAAATGGTGAGAATCGATTATCTACTCAAGGTTCGTATCTTTTTGAGCGTCCTCGGATCAAGGGGTTCCTCGTGTCAAAAAATTGATATCAATTCGTTCGAATTCACCTGGTTTTGTTTCATTCCCGTGCCGTGTCTAGTAGCTTGTTTAACACGTGGAGGTCACCAATTGATCTGTTACATAATTATTTTTGTTGCGAATACTGCTGTCACATTATCATGAAAATGACAAATTCATCCGAATTATGCATCACACATAGTTACTTGAATCAAATTCTGCTCCTTTCTTTACTATCATGATATACTTTTCATATTCATATTCGAAGTTGAAAAAATTAAGGAGAAACTCGTGAAGTTTGGGAGTATTTTACTGATTTGGACACTTTCATTTGCACCTCTTTCCACGAGCAATAGACCCTTACAGACAGTGGTAGAAATGCACTACTTTTCAGCGACTGGGAGAGAGCAACACAAAGCTCTTGCATAGCTTAACGAAAAACTTGACCTATGTACGATGCACGAAGCATATGGAGGAATGATGTGTCCTCTGTTGGTGGAGCGTTGTCTATCAGTTTGTTGGCTTGGAAAACGAAGTGCTTGCGGCGAATTACTGCATCTGCTCCGATATCACAAAGGTACCAACAATAACACAAACGAACAGCCAATTTGGTGTCTGCAATTTTTTCTTTGGGTAGTTTTGAGTGCAGAATCCATAACTGTCAGATTTGTTATATGAGATTTTGAGACACGTAATATTAGCGCTTTTTTGAAAAAAAACAATCCTAATTTTATTTCATATACATTTCATAATATGACTATTTTATTATTCACTCCTACTACGGTACTACCATATAAAAACAAAAATATAAGTTATAATATTATGAGTTATAATTATTATCTTCATTACATGAAGACATGTAGAAGCAGGGATATACATAAATATTATTCATCACTTATCACTTGAGAATTTTCCCTATCTCTTTTACGATAGAAGGTAACATTAGATATAGTAAATTCTCTTCAAGTAATTCAGAAGACTGCTTGAAGAGGCTCAGGTCTCTAATATAGTCATTCGATTCTTGTTTATTGAAGCGTTGGGGAATTGCTGTATCTGCTTCAAAATCGATGTATCTTCTTCTGAGAGTGTAGGTAGACTGATGAATATTGGAATGGGTATTTTTTCCGAATGAGGTACAGGCCTTCATACTGAGTCTATATAATGATATGTCCATTTCTGTCTACCGTTTCGATTGATACCCTTGATATTTGCGATACAAAAATAACAATCATAGTGATGGTTTCTCGATTCCCTCCTAACTATTGGTACTCCAAACTTCAGAGACGTCGTTTATCCAGTTGACCATTACCAAATGTGGAGCCCACGATTTTTCTCGGTCTCACAAGTGGACGTCAAAATACCAGATCAGCTCTCTTCACAAATTCAGAAACAGGTTTCCTACTTTCTTTGAAAGTGTATTCACCACATATATAACAAAACACGTTTGGTTGATTTAAACAAATTCTACTAGTGAATGCCATGCCTTTAATTTAATATTCGAAAAACGTACACAAAATAATAAAGCAACCCTACCTACAAAAGCAAAAGCAAGAGCAAACTGAAACCTTTGAGGGTAGAAATATATAGAAGGTATAGAAAGGTCTGTTTTTACAATCATGAGTAATAACAAGTATCTAAAATGGAGTAAATACATTGACCTGAAAAGATATCATTATTTCATTATTTTCACCTGTTATGAGAACTAAAATTGATTGGCCTGTATTTGAAGAACAAGATCTGTTACGAGGAAATGCCAGACATTTTTGAAATCAGCACATCAACAACATTCAGAATCACTTTATAGTTCACCGACACCAAAAGAATAATATTATTTCGTTGGGTTGTGTTATAATAGCATTTATTATATTTGCATCGTTTCGCACATTTTATATCTTCTTCACTTTCTTTTAAAGATATTTACATCCCCTCCTGAGGTATTGGATATATTTGTGGCACTGTCAGAGAGCAAAGTCGAAGGAACTTACCGTGTTCTGTTCAATTTTGTTCAAGTGTTGTACAGCATGTGAATATTTTTGAAGGAGAAACAAGAAGATGATAAAGGTGCCAGACGGTGATATGATAAATATTATTATTGTTCGTATGTTTGTGATTTCAGATCAGACTAGTTTTCATCAATCTTGGAGTGCCACAAGTCAACAAACTGCTGGACAACGTCCCACCCGCATTATTTCTCCATATGCTGTGCGCATTGTAAATGTGAGAAGTTTTTTGTCAGGTTATGGAGTCGATGCAAGAGCTTTCATCGCCTGGAGATTGGGGCTGGAAACGAAGCTGCGATGGTGTAAGATGAGAAATTAACTGGCGCACTCTCCCAACCACCACAAAAAGAAACATTTCTACCACTGGCTGCAAGTGCGCTACTGAGTGTTGCGACAACTGTGCATTTATGATAAAGGATATTGCTTGTGGAAAGAGGCGCGAATATAGGTGTCCAAGTGAGAAGAATACGATTTTTTTAAAATTTTCAAATATGAAAAATTTACCGGTAGTCTAGATATGATCACGGCCACCTATCAAGCGGAATATTTTCCACCGGCGGTGCTGGGATTCACACGTTATATGGTGAGGACTCTCTGACTGAATGCTCGCACATGTTTCGACTTCTGAGGGCTTCGTGTTCGTCAGCTGGTTAACGGAAAAACAAAAACCATATAAGGCATATGTCAGAATAGTGAAGAAGAAAGCAGAATATGATTCAAGTAACTGGCTGTGATGCGTAATTCAGATAAATGAACATGTGATTTCATAAACTCATGCGATAGCACTATTCATAACAAAACAATGATATAATTATATAAATATCCTGAAATAATTGTCACATTCTGGGCGAATGCTTATGCAATAGAAAACCATTGTTCAGGTTTACATTATTTGTTTTATAAAAGAGAAGGACAGAGAGGAGAGGAAAGAGAAAGAGAGATACCGCTCTTGTTTTTGAGCATTTTAGGCAACCATACCATGCCGAAATATTGCCGCAAATCTTGCAGGCCTTCAGTCCTTAGCGCGAACCTTGGACAACACAGTGTTATACTTGCTACATTGAGAATATTGAATTTCCGAAAAAATGTACACGTTGTTCGAGCGATTTTCGATGGCGGTTGACAGGCAAATTTGATTTCGAAGCAATGCGTGAATTGTTCGGGATAAAAGATTTTCAAGTTGTCCATTTTGGTCTCGGAAACATGACCACTCGGCAACTTTTAGTATTCAACCTCTATCATCGAGTATTTGCTCGAATATGCCTATATTTTCGGTGGATCTACATGGAATTATACGAGAAATATAAAATCAGCTGATTTATTATTATTTGCGAAACGGACTTGTCTGTCGAATATACTAAAAATGTTTCGAAGTACAGCTTATCCAATCCATCTTGGCACAGAACTAACAATAACCCATATGCCTAGCAGTCTCTGTGAAGTATACTGAGATAAAAAAAAACACCTTTTATATTTGTTTACTGTATTCACATGATCACACACTACCAATCTGCAGCTGAAAAAATATCTTTCTTTGCGCCAAAATATATTGGATAACCTGTATATAGAATCAGGTTATATGGAAAAAATTACAGATTCCGAATTGAAAATTTTTCTCTCATATTAGGTATGTTTCACATGCAAGTGTGTTTGGATTCAGGAAAAAATTCTTCTCGGTCAAATTATTATCCATTCAATCCTGGGAGAGCTAAACAATAGCTACATGCCCTGTGGAATGAATAAAAAAATTGTTTTGTTTTCGTTTTCGTTAACCAGCTGACGAACGTCAACCCTCAGAAGTCAAAACTTGTGCGAGCAATGGATCAACGAGGCCTTACCTTTCAACGTGCGATTACCCAGCACGGTGGCCCGGCGAGGATTCGAACCCCGGCCTTCCGCTTGATAGGCAGATATGCTAACCACTACACTACCGAGACCAAAAAGCGTATCATTATGTTTTCATTATCTTCACCGCTCATTTATTATCTGGTACAAGCAAGCCAAATGAATCTGTATGTATTTCTGATCTCGCATATCTCTCGTAAACAAAATATTCACCCGGAAGCAATATACTCTGCAGATATTCCATGTTTGTCTTCAAAACCATGCATGTGTATCCTTATTTGTCAGGCTCAAATATTGAATGCTGAAATTATATCGCGAACGGATTTCCTTTGTTTGTATACATTTCACTCTGTGGGGAGTTGATCATCATTTTCTCAGAATGATTAATTCCGGTTCATAATCATTGAAGTACGACATGGATGCATAAAGAAAAAATCAAATTATATAAAGATTCATTATCCTCAATTATTGCAAATTTCTTTCAGGTTGTCGGTTGAATCATCCAAACTTATACTAAACCAAGAAGCATATGAGTAACAGCTTGCCACTTCTGATAAGGGTGTCCCTCGGTTTTCAAATTGTCAGAGATTCACATAAAACCGAATATTGTAAAATTTGTTATATTGTTCAAAAAAAGCATTCGAAAGTATAGGTATGGTTGAAGACATAATTCGGCTGCTGTGTTCTCAAAAGGTAACTTGTTGAAACCGGTTTTCGATGTAGTAATCTGAGCTCTCGGTGTCGAATTCTCAATAAATCCTGTTGCTTCTTGAAGAACACGATGTACTGGTTAATTTATGAGTTATTTTTCTTGCTAGATAACCGGTTTTGCGGGAAAGCTCTCGAGACCGAAAAGCTTAGATAATAAGCTATCGATGTGAACTTGAAACTCTTGTTATTGAAACTGGGAACTGATATGTTCGATTCTGGAGAGAAGGAGCAATCGTATCCTAAAGAACAAGGATTACAAGAAGATAATAGTGTTGTTCAGATGATTACTAATTGTTCCAAAATCATCTTGACCAAGTGAAGATTAGTCAAGAGCTTGGGCTTGGGGTTAAGGAGACTTAGGTCTCGCCAAGAAGTCGAGAAGTCTTGAGAATGGCTCCAAAGTGGGAGCCGAAACGTCGGCAGGAGAACAATTCCAGAATTGTTCTCCTGCCGACGTTGTATATATATATATATATATATATATATATATATATATATATATATATATATATATATATATATATATATATATATATATATATATATATGATGAGTTGTTTATTCGGGTTCCATGCCGTGTTCTGTGGTTTTGATCCTCTGAAGGTAATTGTCACCACGTTTCGGCAAAGTCTCATTTGCCATCTTCTAGGTGATGTCTAGAGTTTCGACCTCCGAACTCGACTAATTATTTCGAGTTTTCCTTCTCAATATAAAGGGGTGTTCATTGATGATCTTTGATCTGGGCCCCTCCCACTCTCTTCGTTGGTCCGACTGCATTCGTCATTATGTGTGGTAAGGTCCGACATTGTTCCTCTGGTGTCATCGGCTTGTTTTTGTTTAGTGATAGGATGGATTTCCACGTTCTTGGTAATCTTTGGGCGTCGTCTCTCTTGTTCATACTACTCGGTTTCTCAATTTCGATAGCCTCTCTGATTGTTCGAGAGTAAAAGTTTTCATTGCTCGCTAATGTTTTTGTGTTTTCGAAATTGATGTTATGTCCAGTCTCATATACGTGTTGGAAGAAGGAAGATGTGGTGACTTTTCCTTTCACTGATAGCTCATGTTCATCCTTGCGATATTCTTCCTTTTCGATGAAATTATGTCATGTCATGAACCAGTACTACTATACGATTGATCTCTATATAGATTTGTTTTGATCAAAAGTGAAAATATAACTCTAGATCACATTAAGGTTATCGAGGTCTGTTCTTTTGTTCATACTATTGATGTTTCCGTTGATATGAATCATTTCCAAGAATTTTCGTTTGATCTCATTAGTTCCGTAATCTAAAATACTCGATTCGCTATAATTCATTTTGTGGTCTAAAATTCAGACGACGACGACATTACACTACGTTATACGAGAAAATGTTTCGGCCACATTCAAGGGAGTCGAGGCAGGCTATCATAAAGGAATACAAGAAAAAACTTAAACAACAGACAAGTTTTTTTTTCTGACTCTGATAAGAAGTGCAGTATTGCCGCCTGGAAATTGTCAAAGCAAAAAAACCTTTCAGTGATGGAGTGCTCATCAAAAACTGTGCAATAGAAATGGCGAAACAATTCGATGAATTGAAAGTGGCCAAAAAATTTGAAACAGTCTCAGTATCGCATCAAACAATTGCAAGACGGGTGGACCATATCAAAGAACATCTATCCAAAAAATTGCGTGACGTGGTTGAAAAATGTAAATATTTTTCTTCGTGCCTGGATGAAAGCACTGATCTCTTCGACATTAGCCAGCTTGTAATTTTTATCCGAACTATTCAAGACGACTTCAGTGTAGCAGAGGAGATGCTTATTCCTCTCCATGGTACAACCAAGGGTACAGATATTTTTGAATAAGCTGGTGTCAGACTACGAGGGATTTGATAAATGTTTCTGTATTGTCACTGATGGCGCTAGAGCTATGACAAGGACTGAAATTGGATTTGCAGGACTATTGGAACAAAACGGTATCAAGTGTCCTATGATACATTGTATCGTTCACCAAGAGAGCTCATGTGGAAAATCTTTACGTCAAATGAATGTCATGAAAGTGGCTCTTAAAATAACTAATATTTTTAGAGGAGGCAATCGTGCTTTGACTCACAGAAAGTTTCGTGATTTTTTGGCCGAAGTGGATGCTACATATAGGGACTTGTTACTTCACACAGATGTTCGTTGTTTAAGCGCCCGAAAGTGTCTGCAACGATTTTTCGCTCTACGCAAGGAAATTCCTATTTTTCTTGAAAATGAAGTGAAGTCCGACACTACGGAACTGGAAAATCAATTGCCAGATGCACAATTCTTAGCAGACCTTGCATTTTTAACAGACATGACATCTCACCTTAACGAATTGAATTTGAAGCTACAAGGAAAACAGCAGAATATTGCCAACTTATTTGGACACATAAATGGGTTTAAGAATGAAATTAAGCTTTTCAAGTTTTCATTACAAAAAAATGATTTTTCATTTTTTCCAAGTTGTAAAAAACATTTCGAAGAAATGAAGAATTTTGAGGAAGTTTCATATTTACCTCATATAAAATACATTGACACAATTGCAGAAGAATTCAAAAATCGATTTAGTGGCTTTAAAAAAATCGAAAGCGACATTTCAGTGTTTACTCAGCCACTAACAATTTCTGTTGAGAACGTAAGCAGAGCAGACCTTCAACTAGAATTGTGTGATTCACAATCAGATCCTTTCTACTAAGGAAGAACTGAAACTGGCTTGGACTTTTTTGAATTACTGCCAGGAGAACGATATCCAACTTGCGAAACTTGGGATCAATGATGGGAAGCACGTATCTTTGCTAAAGCAGCTTTTCCAACATGAAATTTATCAAGTCAAAGTATAGATGTTTCCTCCCTGATGAGTCACTTACTCAGTCACTTCGTTCATCACCAACAAATATTAACGTTAACATTGATGCATTAGTATTAAAAACCCAACATCCTCAAATGTCCCACTGATTTTTTGTAATTTCAAATTTTTTAATGAATAAAAATATTAGAAAAACTATTTTTGTTTACCATATCCATATAGTATTATAATATATACCTATTAAAACTCAGTAACAATGTTGTATAGAAAGATTTTATAATGCGGCCCTCCAAACTGCATTTTTTTTAAGTGGCCCTTGGGTCACTTGAAGTTGGACAGGCCTGGTCTGAATCATTAAGATATCTTGATAATGCACATGAATTTAGATCACGTCTACTGTCAGTTTTGTGGGATATTATTCTTCCTTGCAGAAGTCTAGAAGTCTGACCAATATGTACTTCATCGCAATCATTACAAGGAATATTGTAAATCACATTGGATTCGTGATTGATATCAATTGGATATTTGATTCTTGAATAGAGTCGTTTATACATGGCAACAGTAACGTTTCCTTTATCACTATCCATGATATAAATTTCAGGATGTTCTTTCGAGAATTTCACACATTTCTGAAAACTTTTTGTGAGAAAGTGATTGTTAATTGGGGACCTATGAAAACAATTCGTTAAAATATTGCTGAATTGAGCTCTGTTGATATTTTTAGAATGGTCGTCACAGTCATCAATTATATATTCCAAGTCTGCTAAAAATGTTCTGATATTCATATCATTCGATCTGGGAAAGAAATTGAATTTTTCACCTAATGATAAGATTTGTAAAATATCTGGAGGAATTTGAATGTTAGTCAGATTTTTGAACCATTTTTGTTCATACTTAATTTTTGTTACCTCATGCAGCCTTAGTTCTTAGAATTTACGAATGTTTCTCTTTTTGATTTCCCGGAATTTTCTGTTGTATCTGATATTGGTTCTGTTTTGAAATTCAACGAAAATATCATTGGGAATGAGACTATTCGATTTCACTTCACTCAACTCGAGATCCTCAGTTATTCTTTTGATGTCAGTTATAGTAATACTGATTTCTGAATTTTATATCTTTTTTTTGATGTTGGGATTGAAGTTGTGAATGTGTCGCCCTGTTCTTCTACCTTCATGTTGTATAATACTGTCGATGTTTCGAATACCTTGACTGATGTGGTTTGAAAAAACATTGGATTTTCTGCAACGTAGGAGAAAAAGCTTTCTATTTCTCAAAGATGCCAGCTTCATGAAATTGTTGGACCAGAGTTTCAAAGTTTTGGTAGTGGTAGATCCGTTGTCTTATCACTTGGTAAAACCCCATACCTTATGAAACGAGTATGATCTTGACTTGACTGTGCAATATCTAGTATATTGGGAGTTTTGGGGATGCAGTCAGTAGATTTTCCTTCAAAGAAAACTCTTCGTTACTTTGTCAAGCGAAGAACTTTTCGAACACGACGGTTCAAGTGGAGACATACCAACTATATCAAAGACGTCTATTTGAGGAAATTGGGCGGAAAACTCTCCGAACGCGGCGCTATAATTGGAGATATGCCAACCTTATCAGAGACGTCTACCTGAGTATGTCAAGCGACGGTTCAACTGGATATATGCCACTAGTTCAAAGACGTATACCTGAGGGGTGACATATAGAAAACCTAAGACGTCTACCTGAGTATGTCAGGCGGGGATCTTGCCGAACACAACGGATCAATTGACGACATGCCGAATATATCGAGGACGTCTATCAGAAGGTGTCAGGCGAAGAACTTGCCGAACGCTGCGGTCCAATTGATGACATACTAATCATATCAAAGACATATACCTGAAGGCGTCAGGCGAACAACTTGTCAAACACGACCACTCACTTGATAATATTCCAATCATATCAAACAAGAATACCTCAGTGCGTCAGTCGGAGAACTTAGCAATGCGGCGGATCAACTGGATACATATCAATCATATCAAAGACGTCTACTTGAGGGTGTCAGAGGGAAAACTCGCCGAACGCAGCGGTTCAATTGGAGACATACCAATCATATCGAAGACGTCTTCCTGAGAATGTCAGGCGAAGAACTTGCCGAACGCGATGGTTCAACTGGATACAAACCAATCATATCATAGACGCCACCTTAATGCTTCAACTGAAGAACTTTCCGAACGCGACTGATAAATTGGTGATATACTGTCAAATCGAAGTATACCTCAGTGCATCCGGTGAAGAACACGTCGAACGCGACAGTTCAATTGGGAGACAAGCAGATCATATCAAAAATGTCTACCCGAATACGTGAGACGTATTTCTGGCCGAACGCGACAGTTCGATTGGATACAACCCGAACATATCAAAGACGCGTACATGATTCGTTCCTGACACGCATCTGACACATACCTGACTCGTATCTGACTTGCACCTGACATGCATCTGACACTTATCTGACACACGCCTGACACGCATGCAACAGCAACACACACTTGAAGACGAACTGACAAGAATTTTCCACTTCCAAGGTGCTACGCTGCAACCCTCCTTTACACAATAGAAATCAATCCGGATACTCTGATGAGCGACAGGTGACACTCTGGCGAATGTCAGCTATCACTCAGTCTCAGAGCGAGCGTCCCGAAGTATAATCGTCTGATGAGCGACAGGTGCCGCTCTGGTGGACGTCAGCTGTCACTCAGCCTCAGAGCAAAAAGTACACACGATTGTTCTTCGCATGAGCGTCAGACGTCGGAGAGTATTCCATGCGTTTTACGCATGTTCCTGTCCGAGGTGGGAAATTTGAATGTCCTCAGATGTATACTTCGTGTGACTTGTCACATGACGTTTGAGCATGAAGAAGAGGGAATCTTGAAATCGAGTACGAAGTCAGACGTATGAAAACTCCAAAGTACATATCAGATCATTCTGCGCTTGAGCGGCAAATGTGTCATTCTTGTGCCATTTTTGGCATGCAAAAACGCTCCATTTTGATGTGTTTTTCGACGAAAAAAACGCATCAAAACGCACCATTTTTGACGTGTTTTTCGACACTCATTTTCGATGCGTCGAAGTGACAGAAAAACGTCATTTTTCACGTGTTTTTTAGCTACGCTCATTTTCGATGCGTGAAAACACGTGAAAAACGACGTTTTTCTGTCACTTCGACGCACCGAAAATGAGCACCGGAATATCGTGAAAAACTGGTCGTTTTTCGATGATTTTTGTGCGAAAATGAGTCGATCAAAATCGCCAGTTTTTCCCATAAGAATACATGTAAAATTGGATGAAAATTGTGCAGTTTTCATCGACTGTTTCTCGCCCAAAATTTGTCATTTTCAAAGTGACCAAAATACGTCGTTTTTTGCCTGTTTTTTCGATGCTCATTTTCGGTGCGTCGAAGTGACAGAAAAACATCGTTTTTCACGTGGTTTCACGCATCGAAAATGAGCGTCGAAAAAACACGTGAAAAATGACGTTTTTCTGTCACTTCGACGCATCGAAAATGAGTGTCGAAAAACACGTCAAAAATGGTGCGTTTTGATGCGTTTCTTTCGTCGAAAAACACATCAAAATGGAGCGTTTTTGCATGCCAAAAATGGCACAAGAATGACACATTTGCCGCTCATGCGCAGAATGATCTGATATGTACTTTGGAGTTTTCATACGTCTGACTTCGTACTCGATTTCAAGATTCCCTCTTCTTTATGCTCAAACGTCATGTGACAAGTCACACGAAGTATACATCTGAGGACATTCAAATTTCCCACCTCGGACAGGAACATGCGTAAAACGCATGGAATACTCTCCGACGTCTGACGCTCATGCGAAGAACAATCGTGTGTACTTTTTGCTCTGAGGCTGAGTGACAGCTGACGTCCACCAGAGTGTTACCTGTCGCTCATCAGACGAGGATACTTCGGGACGCTCGCTTTGAGGCTGAGTGACAGCTGACGTTCACCAGAGCGGCACCTGTCGCTCATCAGACGATTATACTTCGGGACGCTCGCTCTGAGACTGAGTGATAGCTGACATTCGCCAGAGTGTCACCTGTCGCTCATCAGAGTATCCGGATTGATTTCTATTGTGTAAAGGAGGGTTGCAGCGTAGCACCTTGGAAGTGGAAAATTCTTATCAGTTCGTCTTCAAGTGTGTGTTGCTGTTGCATGCGTATCAGGCGTGTGTCAGATACGTGTCAGATGCATGTCAGGTGCAAGTCAGATACGAGTCAGGTATGTGTCAGATGCGTGTCAGGAACGAATCATGTACGCGTCTTTGATATGTTCGGGTTGTATCCAATCGAACTGTCGCGTTCGGCCAGAAATACGTCTCACGTATTCGGGTAGACATTTTTGATATGATCTGCTTGTCTCCAATTGAACCGTCGCGTTCGACGTGTTCTTCACCGGATGCACTGAGGTATACTTCTTCGATTTGACAGTATATCACCAATTTATCAGTCGCGTTCGGAAAGTTCTTCAGTTGAAGCATTAAGGTGGCGTCTATGATATGATTGGTTTGTATCCAGTTGAACCATCGCGTTCGGCAAGTTCTTCGCCTGACATTCTCAGGAGGACGTCTTCGATATGATTGGTAAGTCTCCAATTGAACCGCTGCGTTCGGCGAGTTTTCCCTCTGACACCCTCAAGTAGACGTCTTTGATATGATTGATATGTATCCAGTTGATCCGCCGCATTGCTAAGTTCTCCGACTGACGCACTGAGGTATTCTTGTTTGATATGATTGGAATATTATCAAGTGAGTGGTCGTGTTTGACAAGTTGTTCGCCTGACGCCTTCAGGTATATGTCTTTGATATGATTAGTATGTCATCAATTGGACCGCAGCGTTCGGCAAGTTCTTCGCCTGACACCTTCTGATAGACGTCCTCGATATATTCGGCATGTCGTCAATTGATCCGTTGTGTTCGGCAAGATCCTCGCCTGACATACTCAGGTAGACGTCTTAGGTTTTCTATATGTCACCCCTCAGGTATACGTCTTTGATATAGTGGCATATATCCAGTTGAACCGTCGCTTGACATACTCAGGTAGACGTCTCTGATAAGGTTGGCATATCTCCAATTATACCGCCGCGTTCGGAGAGTTTTCCGCCCAATTTCCTCAAATAGACGTCTTTGATATAGTTGGTATGTCTCCACTTGAACCGTCGTGTTCGAAAAGTTCTTCGCCTGACATCCTCTGGTTGACGTCTTTGATATGATTGGTATGTTTCCAGTTGAACTACCGCGTTACCAAGTTCTCATTCTCTGGTAGATGTATTTGATATGATTGGTATGACTCCAGTTGAACTGTCGCGTTGCCAAGTTCCCATCCTCTGGTTGACGTCTTTGATATGATTGGTATGTTTCCTGTTGAATTGTCGCGTTGCCTAGTTCTCATCCTCTGGTAGTCGTCTTTGTTATGATTGGTTTGTCTCCAGTTGAATGGCCGCGTTGCAAAGTTCTCAGGCTGGGTCCCTGGAGTATACGTGTTCGATATGATTGGAAAAAATATCAATTGAGTTGTCGTGTTCAACGAGTTCTTCGCCTGACACCTCCAGGTAGATGTCGTTGATGTAATGGGTATGTCTCCAGTTGAAACGTCGTGGTCGGCAAGTTCTTCACCTGACGCACTCAGGAAGACGTCATTGAAATGATTGGCATATCTTCAATTGTACCGACGCGTTCGATAAATTTCCTTCTGACACCCTCAGATAGACGTCTTTGATATAGATGGTATGCCTCCAGTTGAATCGTCGCGTTCAGGAAGATTTTCGCTTGACACACTCAGGTATTCGTTTTTTGATATAATTGGCATATTGAAGATTGTACCGCCGCGTTCGGAAAGTTTTCCGACTGACACCCTCAGATAGACGTCACTGATATGATCGGCATGTCTTCAGTTGTGTTGTACTGTTCTGCAAGTTCTGCATCTGACGCTTTTAGATATGATTAGCATGTTCCCAATTGAACCGCCGCGTTCGACAAGTTCTCCCACCTAACACCCTGAGGTTGACATATTCAATATGATTGGTATGTCTCCAATTGAATGTTAACAATTGAGTCGTAGCGTTCGACAAGTTCTTTACGCATGAACCGATTTCGCTTTTGCGGTATTCAAATTATTTTTGTGATGGCATGTGAATTCGTTGAGATCGTACACGGTATTTCAGATATATCGTTGAATGGGGCTATTTGATTTCTGTGTGATGTAGTGTTCGAAGAGTCGAATGCTATACTGTGGTTGAGAGGCGAGCTCCTGATGATCTATAGATGTAAGAGCTATCCTGTTTATCCTCAACGAACTGAGTTTTCTAGTTCAATATGAAGACGCGTGAGACTTGGAGACGCCTGCTTTCACGCAAGATTTTTTATTGGAATTTGTCGCGCGCTATCGCCTGTACGTGACTTCGTCTGAAGAACGAAAATCATTTCTCATTCGGAGTTCCAGAGCATTCATCAGCTGATGTGGTGACGTCATATATCTATCGCCTACAAAGCAAATATCGAATAATCTGTTGACGAAGGTCGAATACCTACAATACGTTTATGACCCAGCTGGCCGCGTTTTGTCGGTGCGCGGCGGTGTTCATTTTTCGACTCATCGTATCCACTACCTACCATTTCAACAGGTGAGATAGCCTAGTCGGCTGACGCGTCTGCGTCATAAGCAGCTGATTGAGGGTTCGAGACTCGCTGGCGGCGGAGGCTTTTTTATACGGTTACCGGCTTGAGACGGGTATGTGGGTATACGGCGGGTAAAGTAGAAATCTGCCTTACCGGCGGATGGGTCCCATTTAGCTAAGATACGAACCATGCTAGAAATTTAGCCTGGGTGCGAACCAGGCAAAGGGGACAAAAAATTACCAGCTTGGACCTTAGATTTCCTTATGGCAATTTACATGGAAAAACAGGCATTTTTGAGGCCGTACTGTCATAGCTCATACTACTCTTGACACAGTAACAAAGAGTTTTCTTTAAAGGAAAATTTACTGACTGCATCTCCAAAACTCCCAATACACTAGATATTGCACAGTCAAGATCATACTCGTTTTATATATATATATATATATATATATATATATATATATATATATATATATATATATATATATATATATATATATATATATATATATATATATATATATGATTTATAATATAAACTTACAATTTTTAGCTTTAGATATTGTTGTTTTAGATAGAGTAGTTTTAGATTTTATCTGATGTAAGATGTAATATGTAAGATGTATGTAGTAAATAGTAATAAGTAGTTGCCCGTAAAGTATAGCTCTATAGATATTAATTTTCAGATTGCCAAAACCATATACTTACTCTTTATCTCTTTATTTCACCTTATTTCATCTTTCATCTCTTTCAGGTTCCACAGCTACTCAGTCGGTGCGCCAATACATGAGATTCTCTCAATCTTCAGGTTGGATTCCAGGAAAGGGTGTTGAAAATATATATTTTTGTATAGAATGTGAAATAAATTGTTTCAGAAATAAGTGTGAAATTCAATCAAATTTTACATTTATTATAGATTCATCAATTGAAAATAAACACACAGCTTTATCAGGATGTTTCATGTAAAACCTTACTCTTAAATCTTTCCTATTCCTGCGAAAAATAACTTAGACTCTGAAGTAGCATTTAATACCGTTTTACCTCAAAACCTACATCTGTTCAGTGTTGTAAAGTAAGTGGAATATTAGCCACTAACTTGGATGATGTCATTTCATATGACTTTATTAATTCTAACTCTGTCCACCGTCTAGGTGTAGTTTTGTTGAGGTTAAAAATGATAATTACTAATACCAGATAAAAATTGTTCAAAGTTCGTGTAAAAGGGACTATTCTATTAGCACTAGTTCATGGTATTACTCTTGAATGTTCAATGATAAGGACGGTATGAAAAGTTCAGGTGGAAGTAGAAAATGTTTAAAAAAAAAAACTGGCTTTAAAGATGCTTGGTGTTGTGCTTTTGTGAGTAGCTAGTTGGATTTTACCAGGATACACAGAAAACTAACAAATACCTTGTCTTTCCGCTGGACTCTAAAGGCTTGAAGGCTTTGTGTTTGCCTTCTTGTCAGGAACACTCTCAGCTTGTAAAAAAAAAACAGAAAAGGTGGGTCTGCTTTTTACTCTCACTTCTTCATAAACAATGTTTATCAGGTTTAATACTCTGGAAACTCCGTTTTTCTTGTATTTTTGATTAAAAATCACTTTTTCTTCCTCTCCTAAATTTTCTTAACTTTCTTTTTTTGGCGTTGTTATCTCGACTCCTCTTGTTTTCCCTCGGTCTCCAAGGAAATGTTCACAATTTGCACAAATACCTTTGATACTTCACTTCAATTTACCGCACTTTTTATATTTATAACGTATAACTAATTAAAACTATGTACAAAACTCTTATATCTAATGTCATGATTTCTCCTGTGCTTTCTTATCATAGAATATTCAAATTTTTCTGTAATTTATTTCTTTTTGCTAAAATTTCTCAATTGACTCTGAGTTTTTGACAGCTATTTCGATTTGTTATTTTTGATGGATAATACTTGTCATGGACTCTTAGATTATTTCAATGTACTAGGTGTTTCCAAATTAATTTATTCCTTACTGGTGATTTTTGTAAAAATTTTTCTTTTTGACTTTTTTCTGACTTTTTTTCAAATTGTTAATGTTCCTCAAAGCTTATAAATTCATTTCAGTTGGTCAAATATATTTATTTTTGTTGAAATAGAGTCATTCTGGGAAAATTTTGATCTTTCCGCAGAGTTGTATCGTACTGTTAGGTATTATTGATACACCTTGAAAACTGACTATACTTTTGAAATCTGAAGTAGAGCAGCTTTATTTATGATGATATTTGGTACAGTTTAGTAAAGATAAAGTATTGGTTTCGGTTTTCTAATGAACTCATTTGATGATTTATTGAAATTTCTTGATAAATATTTCTATTTACTACATATCATGACAATATATATATATATATATATATATATATATATATATATATATATATATATATATATATATATATTATACGGTCACCTGAGCTTCTGTGACTTTTTTACACGAATCTGAAATCCAAACCTAGTGCTCGCCCTTCGTTCAGAAGTTAAGGCCGTTCGAAGCTCGTTTTTGCAACAAAAACCAAACATGAATTCGCACGATTCTGATCACCACGTCACCTTTACACCTCATTTCAACTTTTTCACCACGTTTATGAATAAATACAACATTCTCTCCACTATAATTGCATTTTTTCACTTAGCTTTGTTGCAACATGTTTGACATCATTTTAGGTTAAATTTGTTATTGGCATGACTGCTTTGCGCAAACCGAGGCCACTGGCGTTCGATCATATTGTTACGTTTTTTTTTTCTGGGTTCGAAAACAAGTGACAATTGGAACTGCAAAATCAAACAACACTATTGCAATGAACACAACAAATCACTAAACAGCTGATTCACAACTCATTAATTCACTCAAATAACTACAATGTTTCGCCTATATATTTAATTGATCACCGTCTGTAAATACCTCACTCCTTGCTGTCTGCTCTATGTAGGTCCTGTAACGGATCATTTCATTTTCTGGTTTCCTCTGATTAAAGTTCTATTCGTATGTATAATTATTATATAACATAACCTATATATCAGGCCGCGAGAAAACAGTAAATCGCTTTATAAATTGAACATGTGTAATTGAAATTTCAATCCACTTTGAAGCAGAGTTGAAAGAAGTCATTCGATTGAGCCTTTCTAAAGATGCATTCCGAACTAAAACCAACATGTTTTCCTTTGAAGGGCCACATAAGACCTAATCGTACGTATAGCTAACCTAGTATTATATTGATTGTATTCTGAGCTTGGATTTCTTTTCAGGCCTTTTCACCTTTTTGAGTCAAATAAAATATTTGTTGAAATCCAATTCCATATTCCATATTTTCCAAATTATTCTTCAACTGAACGTCCATTGCACTCACAAAAGCAGTTCGAATATCACTTCTTGTTTTGTTGAGGATGAAATATTCGATCAAGTACATCTGTGATTTCATCATCCAAACCCAATATCTTGGAGGGGTATTTTCCTTTGAATGAAATTTCGTTCGTTCGTCTCCTTGAGCTAGAAGATAAGGATGAATATTCTCGAGGATGCTGTTCGAATCAGCCATCCAGTTACAAATATGATAAAATTGCCTGTTTCATGAACATAAGTTCCCAATGGGTTAATTACATTCGACGATAAGTTGATCGAAAACATTTCTGAATTTTTCAGGTTTGTTGGGATGAGTGTTGCCAAAGTGAGAGAAAATTAAATTTTTGGGTGGCTTTCATTGATTTTAACATCATAGCGTTTTCTTATATATTTCCCATCAAAAATCGATTTTTGTGTGCATTTTCTCCCAATAACCCATTGATACCACTCAATTTTTCACTTCGACGCTGTCTACTGCCCACTGCCCTTCCACAAGATTCTGTTATATGTCCAAATCATCTATCACTAACCCATTCAAATAAAATATAAATCCTGGTTTATTCGTTTCACAATTCAATTATCTTGACAATCAGTATTTTTGGCCTGGCATTAATCAGAATTGTTTGCTTTCAACACCAGTGTCATAAAATGGCATTATAGACACTGACAGCATGCGTCAAAATTTATACTCAAAAAAATGTTGCACTGGTGCGGAAGCACTAAAAAATTCATAAGGTCTCCAGCGTCAAGACAATCAGAGCTAATGCACACCTGGAAACACGTTGTACTCTTTGTCAGACCGTAGTAGAATTCCGGGGGTGTGACATCGTTGGGGATTCGCATCACGTCACCAGAGTAAATAGGCAATCTGTGACTACTCTATGGTGCTGGTAATACGTTAAGAGCACAAGGGAGCTCGAAACTGCTATCGACATAAGATTTGTACAATACTGCGCTCATGATGTCTCTAAAATGTGCGATCGTGCAATTCAGAGAGGTGAAATAAAATGCGATTTTCACTCACCTGCTTGGGGTACGGATAGTCATCGAATTCATCACATCAGTGCGCAAGAGATGGAGTAATTTTCTGCGGGATTCGTTAATGAAACATTCATCGATGCAATGTTACTAATTTGCAATCCAATTCAGTTTCAATGATGTCGCTATATCTCCAGCTCAAGACAGAGAAAAGGTTCACTTACCGAATGCCCTCGTGAAAGTGAACACTGAAGTATCAGACATATCAAGAAATAAGGGAACAAATGCGACCAGAAAATCTGAATGATCAAAAAACGGAAAACAGAACCCTGATAGAGATTTGTACAACAGAATTTCTCGTCATCACAAAATACCTCATGAATGAACCCAGCGAAAGAAAGGCTGAGGCAACAGTTGACTGAGTTGAACATGAACACTCTATACTATGAAATGAATGATAAAGTGTACATTGAACAGTCTCAGGTTGAAGATGAACCTGAAAATTAATTCACTGGACCGTTCGGAAGTCTTGAAATTTACAAGAATCCAGCACTCGTCAAAAAGACACAAACAAACCAAAATCAAATGTCACCAGTAACTCAGATAATGATACTAATCGCAATACTTTCGGTCATATCAACGACGAGAGGACATCGTACATCATCGTTCTTCACAACAACACCATCGGTATTCACCACTATGAACTGGAGATCATATTGAACTCTCTAATGATAAGTGGACACTATCAGTTTCTTAAAATTGTTCATTAGTCAATTTTCAGAGCATAATGATATTTTACAAGGTTTACTGATTTTTTAGACAGAAAAAAGTGCAAATGAAATATTTTCATGCAGTAGTGAAAACAAACATAAGTCTTTCAGAGGAGATATCTAATTTTCCCAAGCTGAAATTACGAGAAGTGCTCACCGAACTTCCTTTTTCATTTCATCGAGAATGAGATCACTTGGAATTTATCAACGGAACTAAACCTAAAGTAGGCACGAGAAATCCATATATATTCGACATCGTATTTTTACCTTTAAGTCCATAAAAAAAGGAAGTGAAAATTCAGAACACTAAAATTACCAACCGATGAATAATTTTGTTAGCAGTACCTACATTCTCATCATTATGGACAGTACCAAAAAAAACTTGATGTGTCAGGAACACAAATGATTCTCCATCAGATGAAGACCAAGAACAAATAATTCAAGACCGGTATCAGAATGAAAAAATGATCCCACACAGAGAAATAAACAAAACTTCACGAAAAATATGACGAATATATAACCGGGAAGAAACCATACGCAAATCAACGATAGCCTGAAATGACCTCATAGCACATTGATGAAATTGATTTGAGTTTATAAAGATGAAGTCCTAACAAATACTTTCTCACTTTCTCGCAGTCATTCGTTACAACAGCACAAAAAGAAAAACACACAGATTAGTTCCCCTGAAAAACTCTTCTTTCAAAAGGAGTTGATGGGCAAATACATTGGGTATTTGAACAACAGAATTCTTCATTAGCACTATCAGCACAAACAGCATTGGTTGATCAGCTTCCTCTCCGCTTTTCTTTTTTCCCGTCGAGGTATGGCACTAAAGATGAATATTGAAAAGAGTCCTTCCGGAAATTAATCCGTGTGCGAGTTGTTGGCAATATCTCAAAGACTTGGCTCTCTTCAAATTGCTACAAAGAAATGAAATCAAGCTTCAATGTTGCTCCAGATCCTTCATTAAATGTCTTTGTTAAGGCGATGAGGACTCTATTCTTGACATTTTTATCATGATATTCTGGCAGAGAAGTTATGTACAGACTTTCATCTCTATCAAAATTGTTGTGCTTTCCCTCGAACAGGTATATTGATTTTTTCTTGTAAATAAAAACGAGTGTCACAAATTACAAGTGTGAATATATGAATATACACTCACTGATTAGTTCTTGATTCCTATTTTCTTTTTGAGTTTCCACCGGATTTTAAAACCACTAAACGACTTTTTTATACTCTTTTCTACCGGTCTTCCACAATACAAAAACCCATGAATAAATGATTCAAAAATAGAATGCCTGACATTTCCCACAAGAATTTGAAATCAGTTTTACCTGATGTTTGACCCACTTCTTCTTCTTATTTCTGAAATTGCTGGTTATGTCATTATCTATTGACATTCAATGGAGTTGTAAATATCAAAAGTAACCAAATTATCACTGGAATTGGACCAACAATAAGTGTTGCGGCAATAAGTTATAGGTTCGGACCCATTGTCTGCAACCGCAATAATCATTGCAACAGCTGACTTCCTACTGCGCGTTTGTGCAAGAAAAAATTGCTACAATATTTTCAAGACTTGCGAACTGTAAAGCGGCCCTAAGAAAAACTTTTAATTTTTCTAAAAGGAAAAAAAATTAAGTTCGAATGAACTAGTCTTATAGAAAGACTTCTGTCAGCAAAGTATTTGGGAAATTCACAAGATTGAACTAACTTCCAAAAGGAGTGTATTTCATTCTTCTCAATGATTCAATTTCAAAACAAAAGGAGGTAGATGAAATTGTGAAAATTTAATGAAATATTTCTTTGGATTTGAGGATTCATTTGGTAACATGTTGCAAAATAAATCACAACGAGCCCGGAATGGGGTTAATTCTCGTGTTTTCTTCGTTGGCACTATTAGCATATTGGGTCGGATGATACCTAACACGAAGTTTGAATGAAATATTAACAACAGGAAACTCCTGGCCTAAAAATGAATGATTCTAAGAATGAACTTCTTCCGTATGGGGAAGGATTCACTTTTATCTATTTGTGGTGGCATCAATATCGAGTAATATCCATATAAGTTTCTAATTTGCAACCTGTCATTTTGGTGATTCATTTCTGGTCAGCAATTATTCACACCTTTCTAAATTTTAATTCTTGATTCAATTAGGACAACTCATAAAAACGCATAAATGCAAGTGTGTATTTACACCATATCATTTAAATCCATTTTAAAATTTTTTGGTTGTTCATTCGATGAGACATATCAAAATGTATATACAATAATATTCGGTCCCATTCTTGTCAATTTCAAATATCAAATGAGTGCACTGCTCACTTTCCTCAATATATGTGATTGTTAATTTCTTTTTTGAACTTTTCCGTCAACCAGCAGGCGCAGGCGTTGCCAGAAATAGTAAAATGTATCCTTGTCTGGACCATCGAAAGAGTAGGGATACATAACGATCCGGCAACATACTTCAACTCGATATATTCTTGGGTTCAATATTTAGTTGTGATACCAGATATATCTTCGGAAACAAAGATAGCAGGTACTAACTGTTATGAGGGTTCATATATTATAAGATAAATATTCATTAAAATATACCGTAGCGCCGTCGCGTCGTCGGATTAGTTTGTCAAGCTGAAGTGAACCCCGACCATAAACTTCCCCTCATATTGCAGAGGCGCCTTTGGTCCTTTACTTTCCAGCTTAAATGTGATTCTTTCAATTTCATTACATACTCTCGCTTCCATTTTCTCAACATGGGTTGATCTGTTAAAATACCTTTCCGACATTTTTCCTACATTAATCTAACGGAGTGAGGAACAGTGATGTTGATACACTAGAGGTGCCATTAAGAAAAGTACCTCTCAGTTCATTGCACTGATATGTAAGACCCTGTATAGTTGATGTATTACCTTTATCACTACGACATTGTACTGAATAAAAAAAATCAAACTTTGAAACGAATTTCTTTTGGAATCATGAATTTTTACGTTACTTCCGAAATACCTTGTACAACACCATTCATTCTAGCAACTTCAGATTTTAGTCCTCATATTTCAATAAAACGAATTCCTGATGATTTTGCCTCAAGAAATTTCAATAGAAGCATTTCCTTTTACTTCGTTCACGTGACCCCAATTGGACGTAGTTATGCAAAAAAGGACCAAGTGACGATCGTCGAAACCGAGTTCTAAAAATGAATCAATTTTTGAATAAACATTTCCGTTTAAATATCCCTCTTGTGGCGGTCAAAATTGCAGCATGAAAATGGTGACGATATTGAAGTGTGCTCCGCATAACCATCTTTCTGTGAAAAAAGTTACTACGCAATTTCCGATTTCTGGTCCTGATTACCTCCAAATCATTGTAGCACTAAAGAAGCAACAAAGTCTTTCACTCTTCTGAAGATCACTACAAAAACATGAAAATTTGCCACAGATGAAAATTTACCGAAAATCGCTAGGAGATTTTAACATTTCATACAAAACTCTTAAAGAAAATGTCAAGATGTTAGTATTCTACATAAATTATTGAAAACAGCTTCCGTAGTAACCCAAGTAGGTAATAACATAACGAATTTCAAAGCACCATTCATTTTTGAATGAAATTATTGGCGATTTTTTGAAAATTATTCAATATTTTTTTTAATTCATCTATATTTATCTAAGAAACAAAGAAAACTACAAGTAGTTTGACCGGTAAAAATTACTTTTTCACTTTGTAATTGAAAAACCACATCTAGTCCATCGTTATGTGACAATCGGGAGCTTTCCTCGAATCCATTGTCACTTTTTGGAATATATTACTTTTGCTTAAACATTTCTATTTTTCTTTACAAGTAAGCCAATTTTTGGAGTCATGCAGCATCTCTTTTTCTGAATCCCATTCAGTGTGATGATGTTCGAAGTTTACCCGTCAATAACTCACATTTAAAATTTCAACAAAATGGCTATTTTCTGATGTCCTATATAATCAATTGAATTTAAAACCATTTATTTTGTTAGAAAGATCAGAAATACGTTTGTAGTTGACTGACGTGGAGATTGAAGGCTAGCTTTATAAAAATGTTTTATCCGTATCAAGAGAAAATCCCTATATATAGCTGACACCATTCAAAATCTGTTGAATTTTTGAGTACACTCTAGCCATATTGTTATAGAAAATTGTGAATTTTCATAAACCTTCTTTGTTGGTAGGTACGTGTATATTATTCATTTGAATGTGGAAGCTTATTTATGAAAAAATCCCTTCCTAATTTTTCAATAGGGAACTAAGAGTTATATGCCCTTCCAAAGGTTTTCATACATTTTCAATAGCTACATCCAAACTATTTCAAAGAATCGGGATTCTGTCATATTTATAAACTGCAAATACCTACTGCGTTCCTTCATAGTACGCATAATACCTATATCCAGTACTGCAATATTTGTAAGCGTCGTTTGCGAGCTCTGTTATCTTTCATCTTTTGAGAAATGGCACTGGCAGATGAATACTTGACTTAAAATTGTTGCAACACGATGAAAATGAAAATCTGACTGTAGATTATAAATTTAATTTACTACGTTGTATTCAACTCAGCTCTCTAACAGCCATTGAGGGAAGCGAAGGGACATTATTATCTTGATCTCTTTTATTATAATTGATTGAAGATATCATCAACTATTGGCAGCGATAGTGTTTAACTCTTTTGGCATTTTTACGGAGAGCCTGAAACAGACTTTCTATAGAAGCATCAAAATGCACCGTTTTTGATCATTATCTAATTCAGAGTACCAAAAATACTTAAACACAGAACTGTCACTTTTGATTGACAGTCGTCAATTGGTAAATAACAGACTTCATACAAATTGCGGCAACATCGGGATTGCTGCCGACCAAATGCCAAAGAATAACAATTGAATATTAAATTCAATATGAATATAGGTAGAACGAAAGAGTCTTGTTTCATACAAAATTCGGTGCAGAAAAATAATGGCCTTCAAGGTGGCATTTTTCAGAAGGAATTTTTCTTGTTGATATCGTTTATGAGATAATCCGCATAAGAATATTTCAGTTTAGATCTACCCTCAAATAAATACCGCCCCAAAACTACACCAATATTCCATTCACGTCAAAAACACAACGAAGGTACATCAGATATTAAAATGGGTTGGAGCAACGACACGCTCTTAGCTCAAAGACTGCCACGATCAGCATTTCCGACAAAAGAATATTATCGGAAGCCATTGACGTCATCTTTCATAAAAGAGCCCTCTAAAAGCAATCTTAATGCATGAAAGGAAGTTGACAGAAATCTTGTTCAGTCTAATTATGGAAGCAGTATCCGCTGATCATATAACTCCGAATAAAAGAGGCTGTTAATATAGATTGACCTGCATGTAGATCCCAGTTGATTAAATACTACATTCGTGCTGTCTATAACCATATTATAACGAAATAAGGCGATGAATGTTATTCGATACCCAAACTTGTAATGAGATGTATTTCAGCAGATGCATTTGTAATATTCTCTTGGTACTCATACTATCTGTTGCCACTATTGAACACGTAATAATAACATAGCAATTGCATTCTTTGATGTGTGTGAATGCTATATATTTTGTATGTTAAATACGAATTTTTCCAGAAATTGAATCGGAGATACTAAAGTATGAATGTTCCGCGACGGCGACACTGACTGTATATATTTTCAACAATAACTTTTCATTGTTTTTTTATACAACTGTTCATTCATGAGACTTCATATTAATAGTTCACTATCAAATAATTCCCCACACTAGCAGATCTACACCTACATCATCAAAATCTTCTGCTTACGTAGATTCATCTATGATACCAGCGTTTCGGCAAAGTCTCATTTGCCATCTTCTAGGTGATGATTGAGTTTCGACCTCCGAACTCGACTAATTAATTCGAATTCTGCTTCTCAATATATAGGGGTGTTTATTGATGGTATCTTTGATCTGAGCCCCATCCACTTTCTTCGTTGGTCCGATTGCATTTGTCATTATGTCTGGGTAATTACGTGCTAAGGTCTGACATTGTTCCTCTGGTGTGATCGGCTTGTTTTTGTTTAGTGATAGGATGGAAACAATGAATATGTATCTTTTATTTCAACCTGAATTTTTCTGTGATTTATGTACGAGTGGATCCATTGGTTTATTGGACCACGAATTCCGATTTTTTCTAATTTTCCACACAGGAACTTTGGATTTATGGTTTCGAACGCTCTAGTCAGGTCGAAGAATAAACCACAGACAAATTTTTCCTCATCTATGTTCTCATGTATATATTGGACCATGCCCGTAGAAGCAGTTTCGATAGAGAAATTTTTGCGAAAGCCATATTGGCAAGGAGAAATTAATTCGTCCTCATTTAAAAAAGTCAACAAATTCATCATATACTGCTTTTTCAATTAGTTTGGAAAAAGATGTAAGTACACAGATTCCCCTATAATTATCTTCAATATTTTATCTCCCCGTTTATGTACTGGAATGACTTTTGATGTTTTCTGTTCGGTTGGAAATTTGCCTTCACAGACAGAGATGTTGATAATATCTGCTAAATATTTTGCCTCGCCGGGCCACCGTGCTGGGTAATCGCACGTTAAAAGGTAAGGCCTCGTTGATCCATTGCTCGCACAAGTTTCGACTTCTGGGGGTTGACGTTCGTCAGCTGGTTAACGATAACGAACAATTTTAGAACAATTTTTTTTAGAACAATTTTAGATTATGAAACGACTCTCGGTTAATATCTTCATGGAGATCTCATCAATTCCATTGGAATGTTCATTTTTGAAATTTAAAAGGATATTTTCGATTTTGAGGTGATCTAGGGGCCTAAAATACATGGAGTGTGTTGTTAAGATTTTTGAAGAGGTAAACATATCAGGAGGTAGATTCATATCATCGATTTGTTCTTTGATGGATACTGAAAAAATGTTGAAAGTTTGTCCATGAATTTTATTGTTCATATTGACATGATCTTGTTCGATATTCCATAGCATACTTTCATAAAAATGTTCCGTCACGAGGGAAACACAAAAATATAACATCTCAATATTATCAGCAGACTGTAAAATGAGAAGTATGATCATGATATATCATTCGAAAGGTATACCAAATCACTCTTTAAAAAAAAATCACAGATTTCATTCGAGGTATGGAAATTGGATGTGGTACCGGTCAGACCAGAAGTGTCATATATGGTTTGATGGTATGATATGGTTTCGATTTCGAACCCATTTCTTGATAATGCAGTCAAACGTTCCATATATGTCGCAAAAAACTCCCCTAACTTCGTATTTGACATAGGTTCCATAATAAACCTCTTATGGTAGGAACAAATCTCATAAATAGAGCTTTTATTGGACCAGAATCCTAGATACTTTGGTACAAATGGCCACTAGCCTATCTTTGACAAGCTTTGTAATTATTTCAGACAGTGTGGGAATCGGTAATAAAGGATGATAGTCGTGACGGTCTTCATTATTCTCGAATAGACAGTTTCAGGAATAATGAGAACTATTTTGTTTCAAAATTCGAGACCACATGATCATCTGAGGCTGTAGTTAAATGATAGATGAGTGCAAGGAAAAAACATTTTTTGACAGATGTAGTTGAATGGTTTGAGTTTTTTGCATACACATAGAATAAATGATGGACAATCGAGTAGGCATAGCGCATCCGAACAAACTACTGCGATGGAACTCTTTTTTGATCTCAGGGGCGTCAAAATATTCGCTGCGTGGGTTTAGGCCGGTAAATGAAAAAATGCTGGTACTCGTTGCAGTTTTGTTTAATCGTTTTGGCGTTTGCGCTAAAAGGAGGAAGAATACATCAATTTTGTGCGAAATTATCGAAGATAGACTATTCATAAGTATGATTTTGTCAAGACAAAAAACACAAAAAAAAAATATAACTTGGAGGCTTTAGAAATCAATAAAACATATTTGATTATACTAGTCTTACTTACCTAAAAGGAGGAAGACCAACCAATAACTTCGAAACATTAACAATGAATTTAAGTTAACAATCTAAGGTTCTACCAAGTTCAGCTAGCCAGAGTTTATTCAAAAAGAGTAAATTTCTTGATAAAACGCATAAAAACCATTGGAATAAAAATTTCCACAAAAAAAACAGTGTATCTCAAGTTCGAAATTCCCATTTCGGGTAGGTGGCGCCATCTGATAAATAGCGGCTGAGTTACAAGTCCCCAGATGGTAAAAGATAAAAAGAAATCTAGGATATTTGTTATGAATATACGGTTGCCTAAATATGTTTTGTCATATATACAACCCCTTTCTTTTTGTGCACAATACATTTATTTTTTGTTGTCAGATGTCAAAAAAAAAGGATTTGGAATTTTACCCAATGCTGCAAAGAGAAAAAAAATATATAATAGGCGTATAATATATTATTCACAAAAAGAATTATTGGGCACATGATTTATGGTAATATTTTAGATGCGAGGCATGAAATGTACCCCTTTCTTTGGAAGTCTCCAATTCTTCCAAAACGTAAGTATTGTTGCTGACCTTTTTTTTAATTCGATAAGGCCCCTCAAAGAGTAGAAGAAATTTCTTCGTTTCAGCACGAAGGCAGGAAGAGCTGTTATTCGCTTTGAGGAGTACCAAATCGCCCACGGTGAAAATTATACCTGGTCTTCCGGAATTGGCTATGGCACGTCGGGCTGCTTTGCCCCTGAGGGATGCTTCAGCTAAAATTAATTTCTCGGAGTGTGTGGGTTCATTGATTTCGCAATCTGGTAAGGAACGAAGGAAGGTATTCGGTAGGAGACGAGATCGCTCACAACCGAACTGCAATTCTTCAGGGGTGACACCGGTGGATTCATGAACTACTGAATTGAGGAATTTTTGAAAACGTGGCACCTCCCACGCCCATCTAGCATGATTTTCACTGCAAAAACAGCGACAGAGACGCCCCAGTTCCTTCATCACTCGCTCAGAGCTATTGCATTCAGGATGACGTACTGCAGAATAAACCAACTGCACGCCCTGATTTGTGAGAGATTCCTTCCAGAGCCGAGAAGTAAACTGTGACCCATTGTCGTGCAAGAATCGACGGGGGATTCCATGTGCTGGAAAATAGTCCTTTTCGATCCTGTTGAGCATAGCTCTAGCTGTGGCTTTTTTCAATGGGTAAAGTACTACATACTTAGTAAAAAGATTGAGGACAACAAAAATATAAGAAACTCCACCTTTACTGCGCACTAGGGGACCATAGATATCCATCGCAATGATGTCTGACTTGTCTGCAGGAATGATTTGCATTTGTGGAGGTTTTGGCATTACAGAAGACTTGGACTTTTGACAAACTGTGCAAGTAAGTACCCTTTTTTTATCGTTCGGTGCATATTGTTCCACCAGACTTCATTGCGCAAAGCCACCCACGTTTTGTAAACACCAAAATGTCCTAAAGTGGAGTGAAAAACATCAATAAATTCATCGATTAACATTTTTGGTACACACAGAACTAGGGTGGACTGATCAGAACCTCTCTTGTACAACACTCCTTCTTGCAAAACAAAATTACGATTAAGTTTCTCATTGTTGGCCAGTGAGTTCTTGATATTTGCCAATTTTTCGTCCTCATTTTGATAAGCTCTCATATTTTTTAGGATATCCACAAAACCCTTTGGTAGCTGTAAGGAAAAAGTAGCGATTCGATAATATTTATCAGTTGGAGTGTCGAAACGGATACTGGCATGACGAGACAAAGCATCGGCTATAACATTCTCCTTCCCGGAAATATGCACCACCTGAAAGGAAAATTCCTGAAGAGCCAAAGCCCATCTCGTTATACGAGGGGATAATAAGCGAGCAGTCTGAAGATATAGGATGGCCTTATTATCAGTGTGGATGGTAACAGCTCTGCCTAACAGATAAGTACGCCATTTCATGAAAGCAAAAACCACTGCAAGCACCTCTTTCTCATTGGAACTATAATGTTTCTCCCTATCCAACAGAAGTCGGCTGGCCCAAGCTACTACCTGACGTTGTCCATGAACAATTTGGAATAGTTGGGCCCCCAGGCCTACGTCACTGGCATCCGTTTGGACATGCCATGGGAGGTCAGGCTGCGAATGAAAAAGTAGAGTTGCCTTCTTGAGTAGCTCTTTAACCTTCTGAAATGCATTTTCTTTTTCATCATCCCACTTCCAAGGAACACCTTTTCGGAGTAGACTAGTAAGGGGCGATGAAATAGTCGAAAAGTTTGGACAAAATTGTCTATCATAGTTGCACAAGCCTATGAACCTCTGTAGCTCCTTGACATTTCGAGGACAGACATAATCTTGAATCGCTTGGACTCTATCATTATCAGGTACAACACCCTCCGAATCAATGATATAACCTAGAAAACTCAACTTCCTGCAAGAAAAAGCGCATTTGCTGAGCTTAACTGTGAATCCAACTTCCTGCAGTTTAGCAAATACCCTTTCTAAATGCACTAGATGTTCTTGGCAATTTTCAGATACAATCAACAAGTCATCAATATACGGGATTAAAAAGTCGAAAGGGGGACCAAATATAGTGTCAATACACCTGGTAAAAGGGGAGACTGCAGTCTTCAATCCAAACGGGAGAACCCTCCAGCAATAAGTGGTGGTACCCACCATAAAGCCGGTATACTTTTTATCCGACTCCCGTAATGGTATCTGCCAGTAGCTGTTTGATAAATCTAACTTGGAGTATATTTTTTTTCCTGCCATGGATTTAATTATCTCGTCAATTGGACGGGGTAATTCGAAATCTGATTCCATTAATGAATTCAGTCGACGCGCATCCAAGCAAATGCGGACACTTCCGTCGCGTTTAATAGTGGTCATTATCGGAGAGATATATTGAGAGGCACACCTTTCAATGACATTCCACTCCAACATTTGTACAATTGCCCTGTTAACCGCCTCTCGATGTGCCAGGGGTATTGGGTAGGGTTTTACAAAGAACAGTTTTTATCCACCAACTTAATAGTATGCTCATACCCCTCAACATGACCTGGAACATCTGAGAAGATGTTTTCATATATTTTAAATAAATCTTTGAATTTATTTTCATACCATTCAGACGTTAGATCGTTGGGAGGAATGACCTTTTCTAAAGGTAAAAGCCTCTCTTTCCTAACCTCACTTTTTTTTATGACAGCTGAGAGTTTTTCTGAATTTGTTCCAGGTTTATGAGTACCTTATAAAACCTTAAAAAATCAATACCAAGGATAATTGGATATGATAAATCACTAATCATTAAAAATTCATGCGAAAATTTTTCTCCTTCAACAACGAAATTCATTTGTGCCTGTAAGAGGACCCTTCGCATTTTTGTTCTGAAAGCCCCAACGACTTTTATACCAGTTGCTGGAAAATGTGGTATTTCACTATGAAAGTCTGATAGTTGCGTCCAAACTTCAGAAGAAATTGCTTCAATTTGACTGCCACTATCAATGAGTGCTGGGTAAGAAAAACCGTGAATGTTCAATAAAATCATTGGTAAACGATCGTCAGCAAGTGAGTGATCAAAACTACAATCATCTTCATTGAGAAGATCTTCTTGAGGGTTATTTTTTATTATATCATTTTTTATGTTGATGGCTCGACTTATAGTCCTCACACCCTGCGAACCTAATGGAGTGAGGCTTTCTCGTTTTCCAAAAAGTCATCTTCATTTTCGAACTCCAGGTGAGAAACTTCTTTTGGTTTTTCCAAATCCTTTTGTTTTGCCCATGGAAAAGAGTGGTTTTTATTTTGAGAATTATAATTTGTTTTCTTTTGATCTGAAATATTTCTTTTTGTATTTTCTCTCCTGTAGTTCGAATTAAAAAAATAGTCAGCCTCTCTCAATCGTTCAAGTGCTAACTCTAAGTCATCAACACCTATCAAAACAGCAGAAACTCTTGGCGGAAAATGCCGTCCAATTTTTGAAATTAATTTTTTAGCTGAATATGGGGGTTCTAGATATTTTGACAACGAAACACAATATGTGAAATGGTCGGTATAAGTTTCACCATCTTTGCACGTGTCACTTTCAATTTTTGTTCTGTAATCGTCTTGGGTTCGTTCGTTCCAAAAGTATCTTACAAAAGCATTTTTAAATGAGGAATAATTTTGATGCTTTTCAGAAAATGCATCGAACCATACCTTGGCTGTATCTTTGAGGCAATTATTCAAAATGAGTTTTACTTTATGAAAAGGATAATTATATACATCAAAAGTATTTTCTAGTATTTTCAGGAAATCTAAGGGGTGCAATGAACCCTGATTATCAAAGTTAGGAAGAATTTTTATTATCTTACTCGTCTCATCTAATGAAAAACTGTTTGATGAATGAAATGGAAACTGCTTTGAATTTGTCATGAGGCCAAAATTATTGCTATGAGTTGCCATAGGGGCACTAGCAGTCGGTAAATTTGCATCTAAAGCGTCCAAGTTGAACATATTCGGATTTCTAATTTGCCTAAAATTTATATCATTATCAGGATTTCGAATTTCATCATGGTTTATATTTTTTATCACTTGAGAAACTATGTTTGCGATATCTTAAGGTGTAACTGATGGATGCATTGTTGGCTTTTGGATTCTTATTGAAGTGGGTGCTCGGGGGGGCGGTGGTACCGAAAACCTTTTTGGGATGGCCCCCAAATTACGAGCCTGGCCTGGTGCACTCTGCCATGGAAGATGGCCAAATTGATGAACTTGGTTAACTTGGGGTGGACCTCCCTGAACACCTGGTACAGACATCCCTCCGCGAGCAGCACTTTGTAAATTAACTGTGTTACCTTGTGTTTCCAGGTTCTGGTGCTGTGGTGTGCCTGGCTGTTCTGGCTGTTGCTGGTAGTTATTATTCATCATACCTTCAAACACATCCTCCAGATTCCTCCTGGATCTCAAATTATATTGTAAGGATGGGGTGTTTTCAACTACCATGTTGAAAAAAAACAGGAAACCGCCCCACGTTGGGCGCCAGATGCGATGGAACTCTTTTTTGATCTCAGGGGCGTCAAAATATTCGCTGCGTGGGTTTAGGCCGGTAAATGAAAAAATGCTGGTACTCGTTGCAGTTTTGTTTAATCGTTTTGGCGTTTGCGCTAAAAGGAGGAAGAATACATCAATTTTGTGCGGAATTATCGAAGATAGACTATTCATAAGTATGATTTTGTCAAGACAAAAAACACAGAAAAAAATATAACATGGAGGCTTTAGAAATCAATAAAACATATTTGATTATACTAGTCTTACTTACCTAAAAGGAGGAAGACCAACCAATAACTTCGTTTAGCTAGCCAGAGTTGATTCAAAAAGAGTCAATTTCTTGATAATACGCATCTCGGAAAGAAAAACCATTGGAATAAAAATTTCCACAAAAAACACAGTGTATCTCAAGTTCGAAATTCCCATTTCGGGTAGGTGGCGCCATTTGATAAATAGCGGCTGAGTTACAAGTCCCCAGATGGTAAAAGATAAAAAGAAATCTAGGATATTTGTTATGAATATACGGTTGCCTAAATATGTTTTGTCATACTACTTCGAGAAAAGATAAGAAGTTTTCATCCACATTCTATTTCTGCATGGATGAAAACAAGATACCTATGTATAACAAGATGCTTCTTTCAGAGTTTCGGAACAATTCTCAAATGCCCCGAAGCAAATTCTAGTATAGAGAGAAACGCCATTCAATCGATTGTGAAGACCCTCTTCCACGTGGAAAATCAGTCAAGCAAACAAAATCCCATCCCTTTTCCCTTCGGAAAATTGCAGTGCAGACCGAAAGTGAAAAGAGAATACTGGGAAGCCCCTCAACTTCATAATTAACAGCGTTCCATTAAGACGATGAGTGCCCTCGAATGTGAGCACATTCACTTCAGAAAGACTTGGAGTGCAGGATGCGTGCTTGAAGAAAACTGCAAGGCTTCAGATTTTAATCATTAAGTTCAACGTTCGACAAACTCACAGTGTTGGTAGAAAAACAACTACAAACTAAACAAAATGTTTTTAATATCTCAGCTTATTTTAAGTTGTGATATAAAAAATAAATTTTTTGACCGTGGTGAAGGATAGTCTTCTGTATATGAGCTCTGATGGATATAGAAATGTTACAGTGAAATATGTGACCCGAATCTGAAATGACACCTGTCGCCAACGGTAGATTTACATCACACCGACTCCAACGATAAATTTTATTCTTTTCAAGTTTTATATTCTTTTGTTCAATTTTCCCAATCAATTCAGATTGAATTTTGAATCACTGACTTTCACAAATTGTAAGGTGTTACTTTCTCCTCAAGAAACATTGGGGAATAATTATGAGGAAGCGGTATAACATTAGTACATCCTTGTAGATCAATTATTTATATTGAACAAAATATTTGATTCACCTGCTTATTCTAGTTATAAAGGTCAACTCAGGGAGGATTTCCATATTTTTTGAATATTGTGCGATACAAAAAAAAATATGGAAGGTATTTCAGAATCGAATCGAAACAAACGATCGGTGAAGTCAAGAACAAACCTTACCCCTGCTTTCAACGCCGTTGGTTGTAGGGCTGCTTTCCTTAGGGATGGACAGGCCTTCCGTAGTCTTCACTCCAAAACAGGGAAAAAGGATTGAAGCACCAAATGCACGACACAAATTATAATAGTTATAATCGACAACGAGTACTTCGAATCATAACGTATGAGCGAAACGTCCATTTAGGAGGTTTTCTAATGATTACCAAAATGTATTTTTCTAGTGTAGAAATGAGAGGTCAGTAAATCCTAAGCTCATCATATTTCGCGTAAAAAAGTAACCGAGATTGTATTTCAACCTTTCAACCTTAGTGCCAAATGAGTTCAACAATGAACTAGAAATATATTAATTTCAAATGAAGTAAATATTAGAGTAGTAACAATGAATCAAATTGCAAAAAAACAAATTGATAAAAATGAAACATTCCGCCCACCAAAATACAAGTAGGTTGTATTTTAATGCGACGGTCTTCGAAGAATACCATTCATGGTTTTAACTGTAGCAACACGATCAATTCGATCTGATCCAGAGTGTAAATTGTCAAGCGTCCTAAGCGCAGTCAAATCTGATTGATTTTTTGTCCGCATTTGTCGATACTAAAGCATGTTTTGATATTCAAGATGTCATTTCTTCCAAAAATCCTGATGAATCTTTTGTAAGAGCTGCCATCAGGACAAGCAATTGATGTTTGTACTTGAGGAATCTGGATCAGTTAAACAAGATGTTGGTTCCAATATTCAGAAATGATCTGGTGTCAAAACAGTTAGATCATTAGGATCAGAGTTCAACTCACATAGAGGACGAGGATTCAATATGGCCTCTATCTGCACTAGCACAGCACTCCTCGAAAGTTCAAACCTGTTCTCTCCAATTACAGGAATGAGAAGGGCTTTAGTAGACTTGATGCCGGCCTCCCAGATACCACCAAAATGTGGACTGGATGGATAATTGAAACAAAAATCGACCTTTTCTTCTGTTGCAGCATCCTCAAATTTTTTTTTGAATATATTCAGAACCTGCTACAGAATTTGTATCACTATCTGAATGAATGACTGAGCGACGCCCTCGTCGTGCTATGAATTTGCGTAATGCAGCCAGAAAAGGTTCGTCCGACAATTCTGAGGGTAACTCTATGTGTATCGCTCTCGTGGCAAAATAAACTAATAAACGTATATAGGCTTTGCGATTGATGGCGAAACTCTTCAGGAAAAATATCTAAATGACATAAATGATTACTACTCCATTTTCTGAGCTCAAATTCACTTTTCTGGTAACAATTTTATTGAATCCATTTCAAGAGTTTTTGCTTCTTTCAAATTACTACATCCTGTGACTGAGTCATCAACATATATATCACCTAACAAAATTTGTGACGCACGAGGAAAATTTGCTCGCTCATCATGTGCTAATTGGAACGAAACACGAATGGATATATATAGAGAACTTCTGTCTCCGTATGTCACAGTGTTCGGAAGAAATTCATCAAGAGAACTTTCGAAGACGAATTGCCAAAGTATTCTGGTAATTTCTATGTTCAGGTTGTATGAATCAAAATCTGTCGATACATTTGCCGTTTATCTACTGTAAAAACATAATGATGGCAACGAAAGGACAGGAGCAACTATGAAAAATCTTTCTGCAATTTTCGACCTACTATAAATTTTTGTTTCAGCGATTCTCCTCCAGTTGGAGTCGCTGAGGCATCAAGAACAACTCTTAACTTTGTTAGGAAGCAACAACATAAAAATGAGGTGTATAATACACTCCAATCCTCAGGCAAATCACGAACAAGACTCATATGATTGGAATCAAGATCGTCCTCCATAAAGAGTAAATATGATTTATATAATTTCATATTCAGCTTGAAACGATTCTCTGAAGATAAAAGGCGACGCATAGCCATGGAAGATGAAGGATTTTCGTTTTCAAATGACGATGACAAAGTATAATATCTTCCAGGATTGAAAGTTTTCAAAAATATAAATTTAGGGACTTCACATTAGGATCAGTGCTCAGTACAGCCCTGTACACTATCTGTTGTTACATGAGGATGATACACATCATTCTTTTATGTTGAGGATAGTTTCAGGTGAGTCAGTCTTAAACTGACATTGTTCTTGAGTGGATCAATAAATTTTGTATTATTTTGTGGAGTACAGTGTTTAATATTGTGGCTAGCCAGTGAGGCCTTCCTAACAATATCCTCGCATATTTTTTTTCATCTTCCGATGAGATCTCCGATCTTTGAGGCAAATTTTCGATTTTCCCAAGTTTTTTTATTTTAGAATTCAATGAATCAAAATCAACAGAAGAATGATATGAATTCACCGATACTGATGAGGGGTTTGCAAAAAACTTTTCCCATAACAACTCAACCAATAGTAGTGTGAAGAGCCATAGGTTCATTTGTACGTCCTCAACATTGCCCATCAAAAAGAATGGAGGAGAATATATCAGCACCCACAAATTTTTCCAAAAACAAATGCATCGACCGTAACCAGTTGATAATTTTCACCTACAGGACAAATAACAAATGTAACAGCGGCTCTCCAATCACCTCAACAATATCCACTCTGCTGAGGAATTCACCATGGAAATGGAGATGAACAACGCTATTCTTTTCTTAGATGTCCATATCACGATCTCCAACAATTACGTGATACTGTCTACCGAAAACCCTCACCCGTCATCATACAACCTAGGTGAGCTCCGAACTGAACTCTCCTATCAATAAATCCATTAAAGATCCTAGATGGCCACAATAGACCCAGTGTGCTGAAAAAGCTTACATCCGTCCATCTTCAAAACGATTATTCCCACCCCCAGATACAGATAACCACTCAACGCCAACAAACCCGGAAGATCCGGCCGAACACCCTAAAGCTTTCCTTCCTTTCATTCAGGAAGTCACTGATAAGGTGAGCTGAAACAAGGAATATATGAAATTCCTTGTCACGACTGCCCCAGAACATACATAGTACAGAGTATCGGATAGGTCCTACGAGCACGAACTAACAGTATGTAATTCGAACATGACCTCGACTCTCTTTAAACATCACCACGAAACCGGACACAAAATTAACTTCAACAACACGAAGACCATTGCCGCAGCAAAAACACTCCACTCCACTGTAATTCGCGAGTCAATAAAATATGAAAAACGTCCTCAATGCCTCAACAAACGAGACGACTCATAAAGGCTTCCCAATTCCCAAACCATTACTATTCAATCGAACAAGTCTTTCCATCAACACTTTTCAAACCAAAAAATTACATCGGGTTCGACCACATGTTCAACATCGTCGGACTCTCATATAATTATAATTACTATTCCTCTATCCACTTGAACATCCATACACACATAATCATCCAGGCTGGATCAGTGGAATTTCACGAGTACGGCATCAAAATATCAATGCTCTTTCAAGAACAACTGTGTGAGCAAACAGAGGGTCGTAATCTTGATTTGCCGTTCGCCTCGCGGGTGGCGAAACAGGAGTAGTGAAGTCATTTGGAAGTTGCCGCGGCTCCAGGTTCATTCTTTCACTCCAATGGATGCTCACACGCGAGATCTAGAGCTACGCTAACCAGTTTTTCGCTACTGGGATATTTAACGCTGGATTCGCTTTCGCTACTGCCGACTCCGGAGGGGAAAGAAGTTTTTTTATTATTATTTTCAGAAATAATTGAAATCAAACAAGAAAACAATACATTGAATAATTGAGTGAAATATATTCTTATCTCTTATCTCTGTAACATTTATAAAATATCCATGTATAAAATCCAATCAAGAAATCATGCCCTCTTAGAAATTATGTCATTCAGTATCCGTCAGCATTCAGTAAGGGATGTATTCTATTTTATATATTATGTCGAGTTTATCTATTTAACTCGTTTTACCATTAAGTTCATACCATTTTTATTCATATATGAGTTATTTGACCATTGATAATTGTACATTTCAGTCTTGATGAAGGTAATAAAAATTATCGAAAACTTGGTAGAGTAAAGAAGTGTTTTTCTTCATTTGAACGACTTATATGTAATTTTCTGATAGGATAAATTTTTATATACGAGAAGTTGCTGACTAATTGACATTACTTAGTTTACGCAGCAAATTGTCAGTGTAGATAGAAGTCTACACTTGGAAAGATTTCAATATCAATACTATTTTGTTCAGTCTGGTGAACTACAAAAAAATCAACAGAGTTAGGTAGTCACCTACCACGAGTACTGCTGACGAAGCGGTCATCGTTTTTAATGATTTATGTAACTCGTACATTAAAATTACTTTGCGAATATTATTTATCGGATAGGAATATTTGCTTTAAACATTTTTGCCTAATCCTTCTCATTTTTCAGTAAATCTTTATTGAAAATTTTTGTATTCATGACCGGGATTTTTTTTTATTCTAGCTTTCAACGATGCAGTCCAACAGTTTTTATGGTGATTCGTTGACTTATCCTGAACTCCGAGGTATGAATCATACGGCGCTTCACTAATTGTCGAAAAACTAGTTTTATTTTGTTTTAAATGAAATGTTCAACTGTCCTCTATTTCAACATATTTTTTATTCGGAAGGAACCAGCAACGAATTCTTTCCTCCGTGTGACAAAGTGAATATTCCAATGTGTTTCTGAAGGAGCAATTTTTCAGGGTTATTGGTTATAGTGAAATTCGCATGAATAAAAAATTGTTATTGTGGGTTATCCCTGAGATATAGACATATACTGATAGGGCTCTGTATGTGGTTGTTGATGGAGTATCATCTGATATTCTCTCAATGAATGCAGGTGTTCCACAGGGTTCAGTTCTGGCGCCCACTTTGTTTCTGCTTAATATCAATGATTTGCTCGAGGAAACATCTTGTTCAATACATAGTTTTGAGGAAAACAGTACTCTTCATACCAGTTTCTCTTCCAGAGTCCCCATACCAGCACAAGCCAAAAATTCAAAGAAACATCCAAGTCAATAAAATTGACGACGACTTAGCAAAAATAATAGAATGGGGTAACACGAGTTTGGTGGAATTTATTGCTACGAAAACCGGGGCATATCTTTTCTCGAAAGAAGCCGATCTATCATCATCAAATATTCAGATGTCAGAAGTAACTCTCCCTACAAAATCAAGTATCTCGATGCTAGGAATTACGATCAGTGATAATCTCTCATGGGAAAACCATGTGAGATCGATCACTAAAAGTGCTTCCCAGAAACTTGGATTTCTATTTCGTGCGAAGAAATACTTCACTTCTCGTCAGCTTCTAATGATCTACAAGGCTCAGATACGACCTGTCATGGAATACAGTTCTCATGTGTTGAGTTCGGCACCAACACATTCATTGAGGCTTCTCGATTCTATTCAGAGAAAGGCAATTCGTCTTGTTGGTGACTCTTCGCTCACAGACTCGCTCACTTCATTGGAACATCATAGAAGGGTCGGAGACTTGTCTCTCTTCTATAGATACTTTCACGGTCGATGCTCTTCCGAATTGTTCTCAATCGTTCCCCCCTTGGCCATATCTACACGGATGACTCGACGAGTACAGAATTCCCACCCCTTTGTTGTGAATTTGGAAACCTATCGAACCTCTCCTGCTCGGGGATCTTTTTTCTATAGAACAGCTGAGCTTTGGAACTCCTTGCCATGAAAGGTTTTTCCTGAGGCTCACAAACTTCAGAAATTCAAAGTAAATGTTAATTCGTATCTCCTGTCCCTTGATTCACGTGGTGTTCTTTGAACATTACAGGGCTCCCCTTACGTGTGAATCTGCATTCAAAAACAAAAACTTCCAACGCGAAATTTTTTGTAGACCTTTTTGAGGTGTACCATACTGTAGTAAATAATTTAGTGAGCGCAAAAAAATTTGTTTATTCACGAAATCACATTATCAGTGTTCCTCTACTATATTATGCATTTGCTATCACCCCCTCTATTTATTGTTCGATTTCAAATGTTCATACCTTTTCTCATTTTTGAAGTTATTCCGAAACTTATTTTGGTGTCCTATCGTCTGTCGCATTTCTCGAGTGACTTCCATCATAATTCTAACAGATTTTATTTATATATTGCAATACTATCTTTCTGATTGTTCGAGTGAACTACCATATGTGTGCAATACAAAATATTTCCATGATAGAAAAATGATCGTATAGTGTCCGTGAGATATTTGACTGATATGTTAGATGGAAACCCAAAAGAAGAGAATTCTTCCTTCATGTATATTCCACATATGAAGCAGAATCTACCAATAAAACTGAGTACACCAGAGTAACCGACCAAAGCATACCCATGCATTCGAATATGATGCTGCGAGGGAGATAAAACTTTCGAATTCCTTCGAGCGACACACGATGACGAAACTGTGGCACGTGAGGCGGAAATATTCTGAAAGTATTCCTGAAAATTTCCCAGTAAACTGAAACGTTATAAGCATAATACTCCAACGATAAAACGTTCTTCAGCTCTTATCTTCCCTCCGTACATCCACGTTCCATCGAATATTCTGAATAGACCAGTGATGATGGCGAGGTATTGTTACTGAGGGGAGTGAAAAACTTCCTATTGTGTTATTCAAATTTTCCGAGCGGTAGGCACATTTGACGGAATGCGTATGCTCTTTTCTTTGTTGAGAGTTTCATGAATATTTCCTGGAAATTTCAAGTGGAAACCCAGTGTGTGTAGTCGGCACCCAATTATCATTAAAGGAGTAGAGGCAATGAAAATTCCAATTTTTGAAATGGTCAGCAAAAACTCGATTGATCGTATTCAGATTTCGATATTTTCAATTTCGAGTATTTCCTTCTTCGAATACTGATTGTGAAATTATTCAGTCGTGCGTATAAATAAAAACAAAGCGGGTAGCCGGTCGACGTTCTCAAATTAAAAATCAAAAATTGAGTTCATTCGAAGGGTTCCTAGAAATTGCCATTTCATACGTGAGTTATGCCAAAAAAGTTAGTGATAGTGGTACGATTTATCATTCATATTTATCTGTGATGGTCTGATATTCCTTTGGGTTCAACGAGGCAGTACCTTTTTTTTTAGTTTGTCAGAATTTTCGGTTTGCAACTTGTGAGGTTTCTGTTGTGAATATACTATTATATAATTTCCTAATTTATGTGCAACAATTTACGATGTTATTGATATTATGGAAAACGATTTGTTACTTTTGAAGTTGTCCATATAGTTTCCAGGAAGTAAAACAGTTTTGAATATTTATTCTTCTCTTTGTGCGTTATATTTCTCCATTTACAATATTTTGCGACCGTGGCAGGAGTGAAATGGAGATTTTCAATCTTTTCAAGAGGGGGACCAGCCGAGACGGAAGACGTGATGACCTACACATTTCACTGAAAGACGAACATACTGGCAAATAAGATGTTACGACTCTATTTAATTTCTTGGAGGTGAAGAGTGATCGTCTGTTTGCTATTGATGAAAAAGTTCGTCATGCACTCTTTCTCGAAGTGTATATATAGAAAAAGACATTACTCAGAAGAGATTGAATTTATGAATGGCAGCCGCTTTTGAAACATAATCTTTCCGAAATGTGCCCACTGCTGAACAAAGACGATGCATTTTGTCCATAATGAGCTTCGGTGTCTAATTGCTAAAATGTGGCTGTGTGATCTTTCAGTCATTCTTCAGTAGATTTTGGTCTCTATTCAGAAACATTATTCTGAATTGTTTCCTCTATTTCCATTCACATTACCGAAACATAATACCGTTCAGACACCATTCATGAGTACGTCATATTTCAATACATACGTCGACCGTCTTCGACGTTATATGCACTTAAGAAAAATGGCGATTTTTGGAAGATATTTTGAACTTAGGCTTCTGGTGATATTTATGGCACAAATGTACTAAATATGATGAAACTAGCATCAGATGAAGAAATATTCTATTGAGAAGACGAAAAACAAATCAACAGATCTCAAATACTTGGAATAATTGAGGCGTCTTGAATTTTTAGAAGTACTATGTCAACTAAAATTAGTAAACTCTAAATCGCAAGTGAACCTAGTGATATATAAAAAATTGTCGAGATGAAATAAAATCCTGCTATGTTTTCCAATTAGGTTGATAAATATTTAAGAGGAAACATCTTCAATTATTCGTTCGTGATCATCCGAAATGGATCGAAAAGTAATATCTCGATTTGTATCCATTTGGATTTATTCTGGTGCACAACGGATAGAAATGAGCTCTCAGCAGAGCACAATATTAAACAAATTTTGGGAACATTGTGGACACATGTATTGGCAGACTCAAAAACAAATTAGACACATCGAGGTTCAATTGCAAGTATATATTGAACTGAAGACACCATCGAGTCATATTTTCGAAAAAGTATAGTCATATTTCAGACACACAACTGGACGAATTTTGGGTCATAATGAGTATTATTTTACCATTTTGGTCACATATCCCTCTTATAATGGTCCAAAAGTTGACAATATGTCTTTAAAATGTCTTAATTACAGTTCGACACATCATCGACACTTCGGCCAAAATGAGTCGGAAATTATTGTTCCTAGGGAATGAACAATGCCAATTGAACTACTGCAACTGAAGATACGTTAGAAGATAACTATTCAAAAATATCAAATTGAGAGTGGCAGCTGAGCTGTGTAATTTGCTATATTGAAGTTCAATTAACATTATTAATTCGAAGTGTCCGGATTTTTATACCATATATTCATATCTTCCAAACTGAAGAAGCTTTAGCTACTTTTTAACATCACTCAAAAGAGCTCTGGAGAAGGCAATTCTGTTTCATTCAACTGGATGTTCATGTCTCACCCTGGAGGGCATCCCCATGCAGTAGCCCGAATTCGAATAGCTCATTATTTAGGGTGAGAATTTTACTTGGACCCCTGTACATAGTGTTGTTTTATCAACACCTTCTTTCTCCTGGAATTCACAATAACTCCGAATGATAATCAAGATGACATAGAAATGTTCGAAATTACAGCAAAAACTCTACTACTTGAAATCTGGAAGGGAGGTATAAGAAATCTGACGGGTCATTTCTCAGAATATTGAATATGTTTCGTGAATTTATTATCGAATTGACGAGATTGACAAGTCCACCAAAACTCGTAACAACTGAAGTGGACTGATAGTTTTTCAAAAATGAAATTACCTGCAATCTCAAATTGTAATCATATTCATCAGTAGAGATGATGGTGCGAACTTTTTGTCTGCCTCTGTTTTGTCAAGGAAATTCCCTGAAACATCGACTGATACTGACTGAACTGAAATTAATGATGATGAAACTATTGAAAAGGATATGTTAACATCGACTTAAAATTGTGAACTAACATTCATAAGTCATCAGCAAGTATTGAAGGGAATCATCAAGGTAAACAACAGCGAAAACTCAACAAGAATATAGGTATAAACCTTGATAAAAGGGAATGATCCAAGTCACCGGAATCATCTAGGAAAAGGAAACAGAATAGAGAGAGGTAGTAGGATATAAAAAAAAACGACAATAGGAAGGGGAAAAGTGTTAAAAGTGTTCCTGAACAAGCTCATCTTTATGTTTACAGAATTGATCTACAGACCACGATTAACGATCTGACACAGCTGCTGGGACCAAGTTTTCTATGACTGAAGTGTGATAGAATCACACTGAAATATCCGAACAAAAAAATTCATCCAAGATGAGAATTCTCGAGAGCAACCCCAGAAGGTTCATGAATCCCAAATAATGGCAATTTGGAGCATGCATTCAAAGTTTCTTCAAGAATTCTAGGAAGGAAGTAGTCGTGAAAACGACACACAAATAGCAGGTTCTTTCCACCGAATTTATTTGCAATACAATATTTTTCACGGGGGTCAGCAAGCGCAGTCGTCTTACAGGAATTTCGTTCCGCTTTCACCGTAGAAAGGGACTGACTGCAGTACCAGAGAAGATTTCACGTGCCAGTATTTGGAATGGTATGCTCCACTGCTCCCTAAAAAGTCGTTAGGGAGGCCCAGGTAGCACAATTGAACGTATGGTATCCCAGACGTCTGATAGTGCAAACAGAAAAGATTTTTGCTATATCGAAACATAAATAGTCATCACTCATATATTCAGAAAATCATATAACTAAAATATATGAATTTGTACAAAGTTTCTCTGAGAGTTCAGTTTGATAACCGTGCCTTGACGATATTTCACTTGATATTCAGAAGGGCATGATCAAAAATCACCTCTAAAATTTCGTTAAAATATAAAACTACTTGAAATGGTGAAGTGACAAAAAACAAACTGAAATATCAACCTGATGTGGTATTTTATTGAAATCGAGTATGCTCCCACATAAAGCCGGAAAGAATGTTTAGAAATGAATTCTAGAAAGAAATGTTTTGGCGGAAAATCGATAAGTAACAAAAACAAAACTAGCAATTTCTGAAATGGGTGAGTAACTTGGTGAATTCAAACCCCAAGGAATATATTCAGAGAAAATTCGAAGGATATGATAGTCTTGACCTAAGGTAAGTGTTGCCATGATGGCCGCACCGTCAGAGGGCGTGACTGGTTGTCTACCTGGCACGAGAACTAAGCGTCGGACGATGAATCGGATGGTCTCGTTGGATTCAGCACACTTCAAATCGATAGAAATACAGATGGTTCAACCCCCCTTCCTTCCCATCTATGTGCATCAAGGGTGGGAGTAGGTAATACGGGGTGAGCTTCTGGTGCGATGAAGTGTTTTCATGTTCAACGTGTCCAGGAGCTCCGATTTAGGTGTCAATGTTTGATCATAGGCTGTTCGTATGTTGCTTTCGTGAACCTAAGAACAGATGAAAAACTTGAGTTGTTGTTGTTCTAAAATTGTTCGTTCCGTTCACCAGCTGACGAACGTCAACCCTCAGAAGTCGAAACTTGTGCGAGCAATGGATCAACGAGGCCTAACCTTTTAACGTGCAATCACTCAGCACGATGGCCCGGTGAGGATTCGAACCCTGGCCTTCCGCTTAGTAGGCAGATGTGCTAACCACTACACTACCAAAACCACAATTGATAACATGAATGTTATTCTACTAGAATTCAACAAAAATATCGTATGATAAAGCTGAACTTATATATTCTATTCATCTTGATTTTTCAACAAAAACATATAAGATGTTCACGATAACATTATGAACTATATTTCAATTTAATTAAAGAATATCCAACGAATATATTTGGTTATTGGTATTTCTTTTGCACCATTACCGTTTCTGTCCATAAGCTCGAGCAGTGCTTGCCATGTCTCAAGAACCATTGTTATAGTCTTCCACGCAGTTTTTACCAACGTGTATATTGCCTTAATATTGCCATACACGGTAAAAGCGTGAAAACAAGACAAAGCAACACTCTTCTCAGGCGTTGAAAATGCAAAAAAAGGGATGATTGAAACAATGTTAGTGGGAAAAGTGAATACAACAATGTTTGCTACAACAATTTGTGTGTAACTTGCCTGCCCAGCTCATGCACTGCACGAGTTCATACCGCCTACAGCAGATAAAGAGCTATAATCAAATGCGATAGTTCACATGCAAATGTTGGTATTGCTATACCCACATACTGGCCTGATGAAATGAATTCTGTCAAAAAATTACTTCTCCGCTGGATAATACTATGCATGTTCACGGAAGCATCTACTCTTGATAGCAATTGTGTCACCACAACCAACTGAGTGAAATGAAAAAAAGCTTCCCTTTCTAACTTGTGAATGCAACAAAATATCGAGATCCGATTAAATTCACATGAAAAGGCATCAAATTCAATATTTTTCAGCAAAAATACTGTTTGCTGTGCGGATTTTTGACTCTTTCATTTCCCAGATGAAGAAAGGCATCTTTTTTTCGAGAATCGTGGTATTGCTACACAATACACACAACACACACAATACGTCAATGTTATCGGATATTTAACCAATATAATCATGCTGGGATTCTCTCGTTAAAAAATAAGGTCTCATTATCCTCAGGTCATACAAGTTTCGACTTTTGAGTGCTCACATTCCCAGGGAGACGTCAGCTGGGTAACGAAAAATCACATTATAATTTTTTTCTTTCCATATATACTCATTATATAAATGGCGTCTTCAAACAAATACTTGAAAGAAACAGACCGTTTTTATACATCAATTAGTAATTGATCTTTTCTTGTCATCCCGATACTGCGTTATTTTTCACTTCGGAAAAAATTTCGATATGTAGAATTTTATGCTATACTCGAAGAATTATTACATACCGAGTTTTTTATTGGAAAAATAATTTATCCCACAGAGTCCAAATGGCAGAGTTGATCTATTTTCATTCTTGCTTCTTGATTAGTGCAGAAGTACCAGTTTGCCAAATCGAGAGATTATATATTTCCAATAACAATGTTAGCAATGATCGCATTAGACCTATAGAAACGGCAATCGAGGTTTTCTAGCGTGAAGAGGGATGTTGACTGATATTGAACTCTCTCAATCAGGTAACAGAATAAGAACCGAGTGTTTATTGTTTGCCCTCTCATAAAGGGATTTGTTGCTATCACCCCCTCTACCTATTGTTTAATTTCAAATGTTCATATTTTTTTCATTTGTGAAGTTATTCTGAATCTTATTTCGGTATCCATGAAGTATCTGACTGATATATCAGATGAAAACCCAAAAGAACATAATTCTTCCTTCATTTATATTCCACATATGAAGCAGAATCTACCAATAAAACTCAGTACACCAGAGTAACCGACCAAAGCATACTCACGCATTCGATAATGATGCTGCGAGGGAGGATTCTTTCGAGCGACACACGATGACGAAAACTGTGGCACGTGAGGCGGAAATATTCTGAAAGTATTCCTGAAAATTTCCCAGTAAACTGAAACGTTATATGCATAATACTCCTACGACAAAACGTTCTTCAGCTCTTATCTTCCCTCCGTACATCCACGTTCCATCGAATATTCTGAATAGACCAGTGATGATGGCGAGGTATTGTTACTAGGGGGAGTGAAAAACTTCCTATTGTGTTATTCAAATTTTCCGAGCGGTAGGCACATTTGACGGAATGCCTATGCTCTTTTCTTTGTTGAGAGTTTCATGAATATTTCCTGGAAATTTCAAGTGGAAACCCAGTGTGTGTAGTCGGCACTCGATTATCATTAAAGGGGTAGAGGCAATGAAAATTCCAATTTTTGAAATGGTCAGCAAAAACTCGATTGATCGTATTCAGATTTCGACATTTCCAATTTTGAGTATTTCCTTCTTCGAATACTGACTGTGGAATTATTCAGTCGTGCGTATAAATAAAAACAAAGCGGGTAGCCGGTCGACGTTCTCAAATTAAAAATCAAAAATTGAGTTCATTCGAAAAGTTCCTAGAAATTGACATTTCATACGTGAGTTATGCCAAAAAAATTAGTGATAGTGGTACGATTTATCATTCATATTTATCTGTGATAGTATGATATTCTTTCGGGTTCAACCAGGCAGTACATTTTTTTTGGCTTTATCAGAATTTTCGGTTTGCAACTTGTGAGGTATATAGAATAGAATAGAATAGAATAGAATAGAATAGAATAGAATAGAATAGAATAGAATAGAATAGAATAGAATAGAATAGAATAGAATAGAATAGAATAGAATAGAATAGAATAGAATAGAATAGAGTAGAATAGAATAGAATAGAATAGAATAGAATAGAATAGAATAGAATAGAATAGAATAGAATAGAATAGAATAGAATAGAATAGAATAGAATAGAATAGAATAGAATAGAATAGAATAGAATAGAATAGAATAGAATAGAATAGAATAGAATAGAATAGAATAGAATAGAATTTATTCGCAAGATATGTCATCTATGGATTCTCGATTTCAGTTTCGAAATAGATGATGCAATTCATGTCTATCTGAATTGAGTAAGTAATACCTCAATTTCTTCTTGAAAGTATGATAGTTACTAATAGTTCTTATTTCAGGTGGTAAAAAGTTGAAGAAACGTGGAGCTAAATAAGAATAGGTTCGTGTTCCAATTGATCTTATTGCAAGAGGCGCCCTGTAAAAGTTAAGGTTCTTTCTAGTTTGGTAAGTATGTTCATACTCTCGCAGGTTCGACTTTTGTTTGAATTCAAAGATTGTTATGGCGAAAAAGTAACTTTGACGGATATCAAATAGCTTAGATTCAGTGAACAAAAGATCCGATGAATGAGTCCTTGGTTTTTTCAAAATAATTTTCAGGAACTTTTTTTGCAGTATATCAATATTTTTTATATGTTCTTTCAATGCACTTCCCCAACCGATTATTCCATACGTTAACCTAGACTCAACCAAAGCTTGGTAAACCATTTTCATTTGTTTCTCCTCTAAAAATCTCGAAAGATATTTGAATCTATATATAAGGCTTCTTAACGTATTAGCAAGTTTTGAGATATGATGAATCCATCTCAAATGCTTGTCTATAGTTACTCCTAGATACCTAACTGAGTATTTTTCTTTAATTTCCAAGTTTTCGTCAACTTGCAAGGTAGTGTAAGAAGGCTGAGTATTTTCATAGCACGAAAAGGGTAAGTAAAACGTCTTCTCGAAGTTAATGGTAAGAACTTTGTATTCAAACCACTTTTTTATAACTCCCATATCTTCCTCAATGGTTTCCTTCAGTCTTTCCCAACTATCAGATTCGAAAATGATAGCGGTATCGTCCGCAAAACTTATTACCTCTCCAGACATATTGATATTCAATAGATAATTCACATAAAGAATGAAAAATAAGGGACCCAAGACGGTTCCCTGGGGTACCCCGAATTGCACAGTTTTTTCAATGCTGCAGTGATTATTAATTTTGACTTGTTGTTTTCTATCTGTCAAATAGCTTTCTAATAACCGCCTTACGTTACCTCTGAATCCCAAATCCTCCAGGACGTCCAACAGATGCGAATGACTCACTGTGTCGAACGCCTTAGCCAAATCTAACTGACACTGACCTATAATTTTTTAATGATTTTCTTGATCCCGATTTGAAAATTGGCTTTATAATAGCCTTTTTAAATTGTGAAGGGCAAATACCAGATAAAAAAATATTAATAATGACATGTGAGATAGGCTTGGATATTTCATTGATAATTTGTTTCAACATTTCAGCAGTGATTCCATCGAAGCCCGGAGACTTGTTATTTTTCAACTCCCGAATGATCTGGCTTATTTCTTCTGGATTGGTCGGCGTGAGGAATACAGATTGCTCTTTGATGTCTCTGTGGTGGGTATAGTCAGTTTTTTTTATTTTGCTTGCCAAGTCAGCTCCAACATTTGTAAAATAGTTTACGAATTCGGAAGCTATTTCTGAGTTTTCATGCAGGTTAATTCCATTTTCCAGCTGAATTTCTTCAACCTTCTGGTTCGAGATTTGTGTGTTTGTCAGTTCATTAACAACATTCCAAATATGTTTACTATTATTGGGATTTTTGAGGATTTCATTTTTCAAATATTGATTTTCAGCTGCCTTTATTATTGTATTTAGTTTATTCCTGTATTCCAAAAACTTTTTTTTAAGGAGTTCGCTTTCGGGCTTTCTATTCAATGCTTTATACAGTTTATCTCTAGTGCTAATCGAGTTCAATACTGCTATCGTTATCCATGGTTTTCGTTTTCTCCGTTTGTGATTTATCATTATTTTTACTTTACTCTTTTTCATTGCATCAGTTATGTTATTTTGTAAGATACCCGTTAATTGAGTGACTTCAGTGGTTGAGTAGAAATCCTTCCAGTTAATTTTTTGTACATATGTTTTAAATTTTGTTTCATCAAACTTTTCAATAAAATATTCTTGTTCTCGATCGTTTTGGTTCATTTCATGCATATTGTCGTATAGAAGGCCTTAATAAAAAACCTTTTCGGATTCAGGTCGCGACATTGGCTTACATATACACATTCGTTGACAATGGTTTGAAGCACGTCTAAATCGAATGTGTTATAAAAGAAGTGTCGTGGCTCTGATTGGGAGATTGATAAATAAACCGTTGATCGGGGAATTGGAAACAAGTCCCTGATTGATTACAAAATTGTCAGATGTAGTCAGTGAAACGATTATGCCCAATAGGGCAAGTAAATTCAGTGTTGTTGGGTTTTTATTCTGTAAGTATAAGTTCATAATGAATGATTGTCGTTTTGAGTGAATGTGTAATCAATAAATTTTATATTTATGCTTTTCACCAACTGATTTCATCCTGGTTATCACAAAGACCATCTGAGCTACTTTAACCCCAAGGAAGGACCCAAAGTCCTACCTTACTTCCCGACATGGTGGAGGTCGCCTCGCTTCGATTTCGAAGATTCATTCTTCATAATGAATCTTAATGAAGTACCTTCGTGAAATTTCGTATTATAAAGTTTTTCACTGAAAATTTGTGATAACCGCATGAACAGTTGTTTTGAGAACGTGTGTGTGTGAAATGTGCGATTCTAATTTCTCATTTTGGTGTGATTTGTGTGGTTGTATTTTTTTCGAGTGAAATGTATGTATGGTTCTTTTTTCTGGTAGTTTCCCGAATTTCAGTGATGATTTTATGTTTTTATGTCTCGAATGATTGATTCGATTGGCGTGAATGGCTTGGTATGATTTGTCTGATTTTTTAATATTATTGAAATTTTTGAATAGGCCTTTTTTTTAATGGAAATATATGTGTTGGTATAATCGAACTTCAATGAAGTAACAAAAACATTTTGAGAAGTTTTTTATTCGATGAAATGAAAACGAAGTACAAATATTTGTTGAGATATTCCTTTTGCATCCAGTAAGTGAATCAAATAATTATAATTATAAATGTTCAATGAGTAACGTAAATGATGTTGATTGATAGCTATAACTATTAGCTATAACTATTTTTTTGTTGTTCAAAATTTTATCCGAATGAATATAATTTGACGAACCGATTAGATGAATCTGAAGTATGCCTTATTGCTTATGGATTGGTTTTATTTTGAAAAAATAAAGTTATTATTCCAATCATACTTGAGAAATTGCGAAATATGTCTTGAAAGCACTGCCTAGCCACCAGTGGAGATACAGCTATTTGCAACAGCTCTCTCGGAAAGGCATATATATCGTGAGGAGCTAAAAAATAAAATCTTTGACGGTGTGAATACGAAATGAAAGTAGTGGTTCACAACAATGATTTTATATATTTTTGGTTCCCATTTCTTCAAGTTCAATTTTTTTTTGCGAATTTTAATTGTATATCAGTTCGTTATCAGTAGTGTGAATTCAAAAAAAAAACTAGTCTTTTTCGAGAAACAAGTTGATATAATGAAAAATGTTCAGTGTAGAGTTGAAAATACTGAAGAAAGTTTGTGTCTGAACTATCGAATATGGGGAGGTACTCTTGGAAGAATTGCGTGTGTTAGCGCTGAAAGAAGACCTTACCCAAAGTGTTAATTGTTTTTGAGAAGAATATGGAAGATGACTGAAATGAGTTGAATATTTTTCTTGATGCTTCACAGAGGAGAAGAAAAAGTGTATATGTAATGTGTATTGATGTTCGAGTGAATATTTTAATGGGTGATAGTTGTTCAGATGATATATAAAAAGGTATTTTCGAGTGAGGATACGTAATCAATCATGTTCAACTGGTTTCTCAAATATTCTTTCAGATATAATAATAATTTCGAAAAAAAAATCCGTTGGAATCAATGATTTGCAACCAGAGATCTCTCCGAAAAGTCATTCATAAATTCATAACACTTCTGTTGCAAATTTTAACATAAGCAATAAGGATTATTCTGCATGATAAAAAAAATCGAATTGTTTAGATAAACTGTCGTGAAAATTTGCCCTTTGGTTATGTGTCGATCATAGTGATTTCAATATATTACTTTGAGCTGATGCGAGAAAAAACAGTATTTTTTTTGTTGTTTCAAGAAATTGATAACATAGGAGAGCTTGGTAGATGTGTCACCGTTCAACATGAAAGCTTGCCTTGAAGTTTATGGAAAAAGAATTCGTTATTGTTGTTTGTCTCGTTGTCATTGAGGAGAGCTTGGAAGAGGTGTTACGGGTCGACATGAAAGCTTAGCCTAAAGTTTATGGAGATCATGATATGTTGAGTGAATGAGTCGAGACGTATGAGATATTATGATGAAATTTGAATTGTATTTTTGTCGCAACTCGAAGTGATGAAAGGAAGTAATCGATCATTGAAATTTCAGGGCAATCACGAAATTATATTGGGTAGAAAAATAGTTGAGAGATGCATAATAATGTAGGGTTTTTCCTATGGTGTCGGTATATAAAAGGTTCAGATTCGTCAAATAATGAAGGTTTCAGTAATTTTGATCTGTTACTTCATCACTGAGTTATTTGAAACACGATTCTTTGAGAATATCGTTTTTGAAAAGACTTATTGATTGCTGACCAAAAAAAAAGTTGAGAAAGTTGAAATGTACTTCATTTATCTCGTCATCAAACTTGTTATCGAACTAATTTCCCTTTTTGGTTCAAAATAATAATCCCAAATTGTCTTTCTCTTAGCGCGTACTGCGAAGGTTTTTGCTGACTTGTTGACAAAACATAAACATTTAGGTCATTGTTCCGAATCGATATACTTACATATTTTATATTGAGTAGCAGTATTCATTCACCCAAAGAGTTCATCGAAATATTTTCAAGGCCTAGGTTATGACACCACCTCGTCAATATTAATTAAGCTGAAGTAGGCATAACGGAGTTCAAGTTACTGTTTTGAAAATATGAGTATGTAATTATTTACGTTGATTGTTTTGTTACTCGAGTTGTGATTGAAAATGAATGAATAGATAGTTATTTACCCAATGAGTGAATTTCGTCAACTTTTACTGCCATTATTTTTTCTTTTCATGTAAAATGTATCCTCGTATCCAAAGAGATGCTACCACCCGAGAACAGAGGAGAGGCCAGCCTGTAGTTCAAATCTATGGACCACCTGATATGATCTCACAGAATCCGTGATGCTGTATGTAAAGGGACAGAGTCGGGACGGATGATCAGCAGGCTCAATCCAACTTGACTATTTGTGAACTTCAGTCGACGATTAGTTGAACAAAGTCTACTGTCAATGTCCAGTCCAGCGTAATAGGTCATTTGCAATCCAAGAGGCTGAGGAGAAACGCCAGATCAATGCCAGATCAATGCAATCCATTGAGAAATCCAGGGAGAAGCTCAACCAAACAACCGAACCCATGAGCTTTGAATATTATGACCAATGATAATGTCCATGTCAGCGTCCCGAGTTTGAAGCTGAAAGAGATCTGCCGTGATTCCGGGAATATAACACAAGCCACCTACTGAGGAAACGGGCTGCAGAAGTCAAAAGCAGAACGCAAGGGAGCGCTGCATCTAGATTATCCAATTTCGTCAGTTGTCCAGCCTCTCATTCCCATAAGAGTCTTCTCCAAATAGTATACAGGAAGCCAGAACAGTTATGGAGATTTGAAGTTGTCCACTCCATTTAGTAATCAGGATGAAGTCGGAAAGGTCCATGGGAGAAGGCAGTCGCCATCAGAGAAGGTGAATTCTTGCCAGAACCAGGGTGGCCAGAAGAAAGGACGAGGAAATGAAAAATGTAAAATGAGCAGTATTTTGCTTAGATAGAAAATAGGGCATCTTGTGAAAAATTTTAGGAGTGTGTCTAGATTTCTAGCCATTTGCTGTTTGTTGATATTTGTAAAACTATCTATTCTTCATAGTTCGAATGATGGATTCCATCTTTAATGATGGGGGCCATTATTCAGAACCGGGGGGCATATGTCGTATAGAAGGCCTTAATAAAAAACCTTTTCGGATTCAGGTCGCGACATTGGCTTACATATACACATTCGTTGACAATGGTTTGAAGCACGTCTAAATGTTTTAGCAAATATCACACCCAGTAAATCGAATGTGTTATAAAAGAAGTGTCGTGGCTCTGATTGGGAGATTGATAAATAAACCGTTGATCGGGGAATTGGAAACAAGTCCCTGATTGATTACAAAATTGTCAGATGTAGTCAGTGAAACGATTATGCCCAATAGGGCAAGTAAATTCAGTGTTGTTGGGTTTTTATTCTGTAAGTATAAGTTTATAATGAATGATTGTCGTTTTGAGTGAATGTGTAATCAATAAATTTTATATTTATGCTTTTCACCAACTGATTTCATCCTGGTTATCACAAAGACCATCTGAGCTACTTTAACCCCAAGGAAGGACCCAAATTCCTACCTTACTTCCCGACAATATGCAAATTTAGAACTATTGGGTAGTGGTCTGTTATCTGTGTTTTTATAACAAATGACCTCAAATCTTCCCCCGTTTTACTGTTTAAAAAACAATGATCGATGCAACTCATGCTATTTCCTTGTATTCGTGTGAATTCATTTATTACTGATATGAAATCAAATTCACCCATTATATTAAGGTAGCTTTCACTGAAAGTACTCGTTGTTTTTATATCTATGTTGATATCTCCGATAAAAATATTATAATCATGAGCGCCTCTTGAAATGGTTTCAATAAATGGAGCTAAGGCATTCAAAAACACATCGATATCATTTGATGGGGATCTATACATTGCTGTTAAGTGGATGTCAAAATTTTCATACTTGAAATTTAGTAATAAGGCATTGGTATTTCCTATGTTTTGCAGAGTATAACAGAAACTGATAGTTTTCTTCACATAGATCACAACTCCATCATTTTTATTAACTCTACCTTCGTTATATATTATGCTATAATCTGCCATGTTGAATAAATCTAAGTCCTGAATTTGAAAAGTTTCAGATAAGACGATGATATCAAATTTGTTGTTTATCATATATGTAAAAAACTCTCCAGTTGGTCGAAATTTTTGTTGAGGCTTCGTATATTTATGTGAAATATGTTGAGTTGTTTTCTATTTTTGTTTGAAAAAAGCTATCAAAATTAAATAAATCAGTGTTTATAGTGTTTATAGGAACATACTCATTATCACGGATATAAGGATCCATTTTCCGTTCTCACTTTGCCGAATTTTTCCTGTTTCCTGCACGGATGATTATTGGGTTCTTCAGTGGAGTTTGTAGCTGTTGGCTGCTGGGTTTCAATGGTTTCTTTACCTGCTTAGGTTTGTCCAAAACTGGCGGAATTTCGGATATTTTCGAACTAAGATCAACTCGTATAATTTCAGGTTATTTATTGTTTTCCTTGAAAATTTTTTCTTCTGAGTCTTCCAAATATTTTTCTAAGTCCCCCCTTGGTAGTGGCGTAGTATCTGTTGTAAATATACTACTATTCAATTTCCCTATTTATGTGAAACAATTTACGATGTTATCGATATTATGGAAAACAATTTGTTACTTTTGAAGTTGTTAATATAGTTTCCAGAAAGTAAACCAGTTTTGAATATTTATTCTCCTCTTTGAGCGTTATATTTCTCTATTTACAATAGTTTGCGAACGTGGCAGGAGTGAAATGGAGATTTTCAATCTTTTCAAGATGGGGACCAGCCGAGACGGAAGACGTGATGACCCGAGCATTTTACTGAAAGACGAACATAACGGAAAATTGTTGATTTGTTGAATGTGAAGAGTGATCGTCTATTTGCTATTGATGAAAAAGTTCGTCATACACTGTTCTTCGAAGTGTATATATATAAAAAAGGACATTTCTCAGAAGAGATTGAATTTATGAATGGCAGCCGCTTTTGAAACATAATCTTTCCGAAATGTGCCCACTGCTGAACAAAGACGATGCATTTTGTCCATAATGAGCTTCGGTGTCTAATTGGTTGCTAAAATGTGGCTATGTGATTTTTTAGTCATTCTTCAGGCAATTTTTGGTGTCTATTCAGAAACATAACTCTGAATTGTTTCCTCTATTTTCATTCACATTACCGAAAGATAATACCGTTTGGACACCATCCATGAGTATGTCATGTTTCAATACGTACGTCGACCGTCTTCGACGTTATATGCACTTGAGAAAATTGGCGGTTTTTGAAATATATTTTAAACTAGGGCTTCAGCTAATATTTATGGCACAAATGTACTAAATATGATGTCCTCAATAGTAAACTACCATCAGATAAGAAAATATTCCATTGAGGAAATGAAAAACAAATCAACAAATTTTATTAACTTGGTATAATTGAGGCGTGTTGAATTTTTAGGAGTACTATATCAACTAACATGTGTTAACTCTAAATCGCAAGTGAACCTAGCGAGATATAAAAAAATAGTCAAGATGAAATAAAATCCTGCTATGTTTTCCAATCAAGTTGATGAATATCCAAGAGGAAACATCTCCAATTGTTCGTTTATAATTATCCGAAATGGATCGAGAAGTGATATCATGATTTTTATCTATTTGGGCTTATTCTGGTGCACAATGAATAGGAATTAGCTCTCACCAGAGCACAATTTCAAAGACATTTTGGAAACATCGTGGACACATAATGGACACATGCTTCTGCAGAGTTAGGAACAAATTAGACAGATTGTGGACACAGCAAGGTTCGATTTCAAGTATATATTGAAAACTAAAGACACAATCAAGTCACATTTTCGAAAAGATATAGTTATATTTCAGACTCACAACTGGACGAATTTCGGGTCATATTCAGTACACATTTCAATCACCAATTTGGTCACATTTCCTACTTATAATGGTCCGAAAGTTGCCAATGTGTCTTGAAAATGTGTCGTATCCACATGACAGACTCGACACAGCATCTATACTTCGGCCAAAATGAGTCGGAAGTTGTTACTTGGGACTGAACTATGGCCATTGAATTATTGCAACTGAAAATACGTTAGAAGATGAGTATTCAAAAATATTAAATTGATAGTGGTAGCTGAGCTGTATGATTTGCTATATTGAAGTTCAATTAACATTATGAATCCAAAGTGTTCAGATTTTCCGCATATCTTCCAAACTGAAGAAACTTTAGCTACTTTTTAACATCACTCGAAAGACCTCTAAAGAAGGAAATTCTGCTTCATTCAACTGGATGTTCATGTCTCACACCGGAGGGCATCCCCACGCAGTAGCCCGAATGCGAATAGCTCATTATTTAGGGTGAGAATTTTACTTGGACCCCTGTACATAGTGCACCTTCTTTCTCCTGGAATTCACAATAACTCCGAATGATAATCAAGATGAAATTGAAATGTTCGAAATTACAGTAAAAACTCTACTACTTGAAATCTGGAAGGGAGGTATGAGAAAACTAATGAACTCCCTCTCGGATTATTTCTCAGAATATTAAAACTGTTTGGTGAATTAATTTTCAAATTGACGAGATTGACTAGTCCATCAAAGCATGTAACAACTGAAGTGGAGTGATATTTTTTCAGAATGAAACCTGCAAACTCAAATTGTGATCATATTTAGTAGTGAAGATGATGGTGCGAACTTATTGTGTGCCACTGTTTTGTCAAGGAAGTTCATTGAAAATTCGACTGATACTGACTACACAGGAATTAATGATGTTAAAACTAATGAAAAGGGGTATGTTTACATCGACTCAAAATTGTAAACTTACTTTCATGAGCCGTCAGTGAGTAATTCGCATTGAGGAAAATGATTTTTGCCTTTCTTCAGAACAGCAAGTGTCTAGTCAGCTACCTTAATGCCTTGATTATATTATGACAAAGATGACAAACACGACAGTTCGTATTTCAATCGCTAGAAATATTTCAACTGCAGTATTTCATTTCTGAACCTCTCAATTTCGACCGTTTACCAAATTTTTGTGAACAAAACCACTTCCCAAACATCATACATTTTCACTACGACTATCCAGTTAGGTCACAGAAAATTCAATTATGATTCATCAAAAATTCAATTAACACTCTGAACATTCCCGAAATAATTTCAATGTACACTTCTGGAAAGTACGACGGGTATGTTCCATTCTGTTGGGGAATGTGTATTCATTTTACAGGAGATATGTTTCCATTCCAAGCGCATACATACGAGAATTCTGAGAGGATATTGCAGCATTTCTAGGAAGGCATTTTGCCAATTATTTTCTTTCATTAATAAGGATCCCCTTCACATGGTGGAGGTACCGCATATTTCGTGAATAATAAGTCGAATACCCCGTAAATTCTAATAGAACCAAATAATTTTCTAATCCTAGAATACATTTGGAAGTCATCATTTTGAATGACAATTGTATTCATTTGATGTAGTACATATTCAATGGAGATTTGGGGTAAGTGATTGAGATTAAATATCTCCAAAACTAAAAAATAATAATTGTAACAGTCAACTCACGCAACTGATTTCAAAGGAAACCTTATAAATACCATCATTCACCTGTCTTTGAAACTGGCTCGAATCAGCATTCGCGTTAATTGAGTCTCAATCAAAACTGAAATGACATATTAGGAATATTCTAAAAATGAACAATTTGTTCAGGCCAGCCTCAACTCAGCTACACTGCAGGTTGACGGAGTAGCACCTATTAGAAAACAACTACTCCCCTGGCTAATACCAAGAAGGGCATTGGATTACATCCAACAGGTGTTAGTGCGGGATTCTTCACAGGAGAAATTCCACATATGCTCTTGGCGATACAACTACCAGAATTGATTTTCAATAATTGGGACGGGACACACTTGCAGACCGGTTTCGGGCTATTTGGCCTCTCGTCAGTGCAAGGCAGTGCTATCTTCAACATAAGTCGATGACTTCCCATAATTAAAAATCATATTCGAGTATCATCTCCAGCCTTAGGTAGGATTGTATGAAATTTATAAAGAAATTTATATTTTAATATTTTACAATAATGATTTACAATATTCTTGAAATAACTGGATAAATTCAACGCGAAACGCGAAGAACTAGGGTTCCGCCCGCCCGCCCGCCCGCTCCGCCAATCGGCGCGCGCGAGCGGTTATTTAAGCGCGGCGATTCCTCGCCTCGAGAGCATTCGCATCCGAGCCGAGCTATCAGCTATTATCAGACCAGCATTCGCTTTCAAGTTACCAGAGCTAACAGAGCATTAGTAGCAAAGAACTCAGAGCGTCTCTTGGAGACTACAAGATTATTATCACAAGTATTAGGAAAGCGAATGAATCGAGCATAGTGCTCACTTTCTCTTTTAGGCATTTGTTTCAGAAGTTGAACAGAAGAGTTCAAGTCGAATATTATCGAATATAGAAGGCGTTCTCATACCAGAATAGGATTATATATAGGATCAGCTGGAAATCATTTGAAATTGTAAAGTTTCCTTGACAAATTGCCACTGCCGAAGTTGGAAGCACAAATTGCTTCCAATAATGAAATCGTAGCTCTCTTTCTGAGCCTGAAAAAAACAAACGTTCCAGTGTGCAGCTTCGGCTCGCATAGATCCAGTTTGTTGCTAAATGAATTCGTTCCTGTCTCCCGAGCCTCTGGCCGGTCGAGAGTTTCCTACAATTTGAATTCGTATAATCTACGGCCCGCTCGCAGGGCAGAAGCAAAGAAGAAGAAGCCATCCTCGTAGTTTCCAAGAGCTTCTCGGAACTGCACGGCTGTCTGAGTCTGGTCAGCGGCTACGAGGAACCGTCGGAAACCGTCGTCGAGCCACCCTCATAAAACAGGGTTTCTCGAGGATTGGATGCCTACCGTAATTCTCAGGAGTTCTGTTCTGTGACGGAATTCATTGCACTGAGGATTCGCGGCTAAAAAGGCCACCTCCAGCGTCCGGAGAGCTGAACACGGGTTCTCGCGAGCAGGGCAGGCAGGTAAAGGTGCGAAGTGTGTCGTATAGGGCTTCAGGGATCGATAGGGCACTTCTGGTCCGGCCTAGCACCATCGTGGTGGCCAGTCGTAACCGCGATTCGAAACTTAGCTATTTTTAGGACAAACGATAACGTCGTCACTTTGCCGAGTAGGTCTTCTTCTACCCCGAATCTTGTTGCGAGTTTTAGGGACGTATATTGTGTTCCTCCAGGTAGTTTCCTACCCGGAGAAGCGACCCTCCATCGGTTTCCCTTCGGAAGGCGATCGGTGGCTCTGGTCGTATCGACACTGCGCTGTACTAGAGTTTGACATCGAACCCACGAGCTAGTCGGCATCAAGATGGAGAATCACTCTCTCCCTCGAAGCGAGCTTGGCTTGCCAAGTTCGCAAACCACAAATTCCAGAACACGGAGTAGTGGTCACGAGTAGAGTATCTTCCCTAGACCTAGGCTGATACAAACAACTAGCAAAATAGCCGTTGCCGCGCCATCTGCCCGTAGACTAGGTACTAACCAAGAGCATATCCGCATGGACCCAATTCCTAGTACAAGGAAAATACGAATAATGCAAATATTCATGGGCATGCTTGAAGACTGGCTTCAAATCAAATATTCTGAAAATGAACAATTTGTTCAGGCCAGCCTCAACTCACCTACACTGTAGGTTGACGGACTAACACCTATTAGGAAACAACTGCTCCCTGGCTAATACCACGAAGGGCATTGGATTACATCCAACAGGTGTTAGTGCGGGATTCTTCACCGAAGAAATTCCACATATGCTCCTGGCGATACAACTACCAGAATTGATTTTAAATTTTTGGGACGGGACACACACTTGCAGACCGGTTTCAGGCTATTTGGCCTCTCTTCAGTGCAAGGCAGAGCCATCATCAACATAAGTCGATGACTTCCCATAATTAAAAATCATATTCGAGTAGAGTATCTTCCCTAGACCTAGGCTGATACAAACAACTAGCAAAATAGCCGTTGCCGCGCCATCTGCCCGTAGACTAGGTACTAATAAAGAGCATATCCGCATGGATTCAATTCCTAGTACAAGGAAAATACGAATAATGCAAATATTCATGGGCATGCTTGAAGACTGGCTTCAAATCAAATATTCTGAAAATGAACAATTTGTTCAGGCCAGCCTCAACTCACCTACACTGTAGGTTGACGGACTAACACCTATTAGGAAACAACTGCTTCCTGGCTAATACCACGAAGGGCATCGGATTACATCCAACAGGTGTTAGTGCGGGATTCTTCACAGAAGAAATTCCACATATGCTCCTGGCGATACAACTACCAGAATTTATTTTCAATTATTGGGACGGGACACACTTGCAGACCGGTTTCAGGCTATTTGGCCTCTCTTCAGTGCAAGGCGGGGCCATCATCCCTAGACCTAGGCTGATACAAACAACTAGCAAAATAGCCGTTGCTGCGCCATCTGCCCGTAGACTGGGTACTAATAAAGAGCATATCCGCTTGGATCCAATTCCTAGTACAAGGAAAATACGAATAATGCAAATATTCATGGGCATGCTTGAAGACTGGCTTCAAATCAAATATTCTAAAAATGAATAATTTGTTCAGGCCAGCCTCAACTCACCTACACTGTAGGTTGACGGACTAACACCTATTAGAAAACAACTACTCCCCTGGCTAATACCACGAAGGGCATTGGATTACATCCAACAGGTGTTAGTTCGGGATTCTTCACAGAAGAAATTCCACATATGCTCTTGGCGATACAACTACCAGAATTGATATTCAATTATTGGGACGGGACACACTTGCAGACCGGTTTCAAGCTATTCGGCCTCACGACCTTGCAAGGCAGTACCATCATCAACATAAGACGATGACTTCCCACAATTAAAAATCATATTCGAGTAGAGTATCTTCCCTAGACTTAGGCTGATACAAACAACTAGCAAAATAGCCGTTGCTGCGCCATCTGCCCGTAGACTACGTACTAACCAAGAGCATATCCGCATGGACCCAATTCCTAGTACAAGGAAAATACGAATAATGCAAATATTCATGGGCATGCTTGAAGACTGGCTTCAAATCAAATATTCTAAAAGTGAACAATTTGTTCAGGCCAGCCTCAACTCATCTACACTGTAGGTTAACGGACAAACACCTATTAGAAAACAATTACTCCCCTGGCTAATACCACGAAGGGCATTGGATTACATCCGAATGGTCCATTATCGCAATAAGACCAGTTTCATTCTCCTTAGGTATCATCAGTATAACATAAGTACACCAGAAAGCGTTGCATGGATTTCCATATTTCACCAATGAAAGAAACAAATCTTCCAACAAGGCGGCTTAGTGGGTCATGACTTCCGCCATCTATTATGGACTTGAAGATACTTGAAGATTCTGTGATACGGGTACCAACTATTCTGGTAAGTTTTTTGATTTTTTCTCTCTACAGGTGAAATGAAAAATATATCGGCGATGAAATAAGTAATTCGCCTTTTTGAGACTTCTGCGAGCTAGGGTCTGAGCTATTTCGTTCCCCAGGAGCAGCATGGTTAGTCGCAATCCCGTTCACCATGACAACGCGCCAAAGCTATCATTCAACATGACAGAAAAACTTACAGAAAGAACTTTCTTGCCCTATTGGAGGATTGTACCTAGGATGTTCTGTTAACTCAGCGTTCAGTGTCACTACTTTTGTTCGGATTCGAAGGCTGTGATTTTTTTAAATTACTTTATCTGGATTCGGAGAAAAATAATTAGTATTAACTACCTGTCGTCAAGATATTTGTTATTTTTGATCTTTTCAAAATGGGATTTCATATCCGGTTGAGGTTCACAGGTTCATTTCTGTTAAAATTATCCGTATGCTTGTGAATACTTATTGCCTCACGTATCAGTCGACTATGGTATCCCTGGTTGGAGGCAATGAGTTTTGCGTTTTCAAACAGAATCCTGCGGTTTCCCCCACTGAGTGCGTGTTCCGCCCTAGTCTGCAGTTTTTTCATGCTTTCTTAGCCTAACCTCTCAACCTCTCAGCTCAGCCTCTGAAGAAGCTAGCCACTCGCGCCAGCAAGAAGAAATTCAAAAAAAGACGACCCTCAAACCCGAACAAAAGTAGTGACGCTGAGAACCTCGGCGGCGAAAGCCTTAATCATTTTCTCAACTCAGTGTTCATTCGTTGAAATATGTTTTGTATTCAATACAAATCTATTTTGGTTCAACATCATTTTCAAATCAATGCAGATACGAGTCACCCGTAATTTCCCGAAAAGGTTTATAAAAAAATTACGTGATTTGATGTTGAGTTTATTTCGTTTCACGATATTTTCCAGCTACTCTGGAATTCATGGCTATTTTTTCGCGTGATTAAATATAAATATGGTTCGAATAATGTATGCAAAATCCACAGTTTGCCCAGCTAGATGATGACCGGTTATTGCTGATATACTGTAGAACAAGCAAATGATTTTTCATTACATGAGTTCATGGTTTATCGAAAATCATGAAACTTGGACTGAAAATTAACAATTTCGTATTCCATGAGGTGAAAACAAATTCTATCAATCTGTGTTTGTCACAATTGAGTCGGACTGGTAGAGGGTCACTGATTCTACTCCGCCTCACCTCCGTGAGGCTTCTCTTCAGGCCTACAAACTACCACCCGAACAAAATATCATACCTCTACTCAAACAAACGCTAACTGTTTCAATTTAATTTCCACTCGTGAATGAAGAAGACGATGTATTGAAAGTTGTGCTTTATTTGATTAGGCACGGGTATTCGGCGACGCAGCAATTTTGTTCCTGGATAGTTCGACTTAGAGGGTCAACATTTCAAACCCATGAATACAAAAAAAATTGGGATCAAGAGCTATATAATGAAATGAACGATTTCTGCATGTTCAATTAGGATAATGAATTATTTTCTGTTTTTAAATACGTTAGCTGGCAACATATCCCATTTGGTTAATGTTGTTTCCTCAGGGGATATCAAATATTAATTAATCCTCAACACCCTTTGATTAACCAATACAAACACAGAACAAATTGATTCATTTGGACGCGCGAGGAGTTCTGAAAATAACACAACTGGTTGTGAGTGTATTTCATTACTAAATCAAAAAGTCACTGATGTGCTTTTTTCACGGAATGTCGAGTAATCCCTTGTATCTACAGTGATTATCCACAAGGCCGCAGGCAGAAACATATTTGGAGACGGAAATGGTTCACTCAAATATGTCAAATTGGGATGGTAATGAGTTCGATACTCGTCGTCATCCAACCGAGTTCTTTTTTCACTACGGAATCTGCAAATTTGACTTTTATGTGGTCCCGTTTCATATTCATACGTCTGATTGTTTCCGAATAAAGGCATTCGTCACCGTGCAAATGCTGAAACATTTTCGTAAGTATTGTATTCGATTGGACTCTTGGAAGCTATAAAAGAGAATTTCGCAGATTTAAATTGGGAATTCGGATGCGACTTGTGTCGTTGTTCCGATTGCCAGCCGAAACATGTCAACAGGCACAAATTCCCTTTCCTGGATACGACTCTAACCCTGACCAAGTTTTGTAGCGGACTGAGCTCCGAATTCAGTTGGAGTAATGTAGATATATAGTAGTTGAAAAAAATATGTTGAACAGGGGGAGTGGAAAAATATAATGGAATTCTATTATAAAAACATTATTGTTGTGAATGTATACTGGGACAGCGCAGTAATTTTTTTTCCGTCTTACGTTCGAAGGCTTTTGGCTCGGCTTTTGGGTTCGACTCTACAATGGAACGAAGATTCTTCTGTATGGGACTCGGCACCCTTTACGAATCCATTAAGAGGAAAGCAAACTGTCTTGTAGTGATTCTTCGCTTACAGACTCACCCACTTCGTTGGAGCATAGTGAAATGGTTTGAAACTTGCCTTTCTTCTGTAGATAATTTCACGGTCGTTGCTCTTGTGGATATTTATCGTCAGTCGTTCCACCCTTGGCAGTGTGAGCTTGGAGACCTGTAGAATCTCTCTCGTTCAGGGATCTTTTTTCAATAAAACAGCTGAACTTTGGAAACCCTTACCAAGGTAGGTTTTTCCTGAGGCTTACAAACTTCAGTAATTCAAACTTGATCTTCATTCGTATTTCCCATCCTTTGGCATCGCATGTATATAAAAAACAACATTGATTTGAACTGATGCTACTTGATACTTCTCTTATTACATTCTCAATGTATATAGGGTGTCCTATATAAAACGTCAGCCAAACTCCATATTTCGTGGAAGCAGATGATTTTGATGTAAAAGGGTCCTTTTATCTACGTAAAGATCCAGCATTAGACGTTAGTCGTAAAGGCGTCGCGACATTGACGCCGATTTTTTCAAATGGATTCTGCGTCGAATCGTGAATTAATCCATATAGCATACTCGTAGTTTTCCTTGAATAGTGATAAAAAAAGGCAATTATATTGCAAAAGGAGGGCCACTGATGAGTCGAAATAAATGAAATAATAAAACTAGTCCATCAGTTATAATAACATGCCTGAACACTTTCATCTCGTTGTGTATTTCTGAATGATCCGCAGACAATACTAGAAACCGTGTTTTTCCTAAAGATGGCAGAATTGTCCACCTGTAATTGAAATTATGCCCAATTGAAAAGTCACCATTGACGACGAAGTGGTGGGAGAGTACCCAAACCGGCTCAAATACCCTACTTCCTGAACTAATATTTCAAGAAATTGTAACATAATGAAAAATTAATAATTACCGTTATTGAGCTTTCTATCCCAATAGGCACACGTACGTTGATTCAACGTATTTTCAACATTGCATAGTTGAAATATACGTTACCAGTTTAATGGTAAACGTTGTCATTTTGGTTATAACTTCTAACGTGTTTGAGATACGTGTCAATACCATTGAATTCAACGTATTAATGTAAGGATTATTATTGAAACCTGGTGAGAATACGTTGTTTATTTCTGTGATTTAAATGTCATGATATTGAACGTTATTTCAACATTGTATTGAAACCATTCAGTAACCAGTAGTTGGTACAACAAGTTGATTAGACGTTTTATGATAACAATATCTATATCTTTTCATTTAACGTTGAAGTAACGTATAATTCATACTCTCTGTTGATTAATTCGATTGCATACACGTTTATGTAAAACAAGGTATCAACGTTCACATCGCACGTATTTCTCAAACGACTTATCGACCTTCTTCGACTCATTTGGTTGATAGTTATAATAGAATATACATTTCAAATCGATAATGAACCTACGTGATATTCTTATTATTAAATGACTTTGATAATATATGCACTATTCTTAAAAGTGATTTTCAAATAACCAAACAACGTTATTTCAACATTATATTAAATGCTTTCAACAACTACTAGTTGACAGGCCTCATTGATTATACGTCATACATGAACGATGTTATCATGCCCACATTTAACGTTCATATCACATATTTTTGATGCTCACAGTTGATGAACAACATAAGAAACACGTTAATGTAGAACATTATATCAACTTTTACTTTGAATGTATACTTCAACGGATATATCAACTAATTATTAACTTATTGTTAATGGAGGTGAATAAAGATACGTATTTATTCCGCTATCAGATTCAATATTGTTATCCCATTATGTTAATATATTCGTTATTTATATATTTTGTTCATTCGTTACTAGGAAACGACATCGAAAAAGTTATTGGATACATACGAAAACCTCTGCTTGGTGAAACACGTTGAATAAACGTTTCATTCAAACAATATCATCAACTCCCAATTCAACATTGAAATTACACATCATTTATACTCTCTATTGAATAATATCGGTAATATACACGTAAGTGTTTAACATGGTATCAACGTTCACGTTGAACGTATTGCATCCGCACATGCTCTGTTCATCGATGTATCTCGTATTTCTCGTAGCCCGAGCTCGTAGCGGTTATCGCGAACGGCAACAGATCATGTTGACGGTTGAGTTATGCCCACTTAGTTTGTGAAATAAAATGTATTGTACAATCATTGAGACAATCATTTTTGAGTTGGTGAGTAATATTTTAGCATTTCAAGCACCCGATTCAAATATTTTGAAATTTTAGTTCAATCACCATTACTTTGTACCTACTATCTCTATTTTTCAGGAGATTCTCCACCATTTTGATTTTGTCAGAGCGTCTGAGGTGATGAGACACAGGGGACTTGACCAGAAGAATGCTCCGATACACATATCTGCTAATGTGGCCGAACTTTTCAATTGGAAAAGAAGAGATATGATTCCTTTCGATTAATCCAAAATAAAGGAGTTGCCGCTGGATCGGGGAAGGAAATTTTGAATATGTCAGTATGGACATAAAATTTGTATAGTGATAGAATGTAGGTCAACGTTATGAAACAATTTTATTCTATGATTGTACTCGTGATATATTATTGAAATACCACGTTCTTCAAAGATATAGTTTATGGTGGAAATAAACATTATTTATATGTAATTGATTGAATAAATCAACGTGCGTGGTAATATATTATACATTTATGTTCTGAATCAACATTAGTATTTGGGTCAAGGTATATTATTATATCATAACGTTGATGGACAACGTTTATTAAAGGTATAAATGTTGATGAAAATGAACATTATTCATACATTATTCATTACATATAAAAATTTGAATAGTAATATAATATAGCAACATGTTGTAAATGAACGTTCAGATCGCGCATGAAGTAAATTATAATAATACGTTGAAACACAACGTTTCTCAATAATATAATTCTCGATGCAAGAAAACGTCATTTCCTGCGACATTATTACTGTTTTTCAACGGTTGGTTATGTAACTTCTTTTCAACGTGTTTTCAACGTGCGTGTGCCCATTGGTTGTTCTCGAAGGAAGAAGGAAAATTTCCGATATCTTTTTCTCGATATAAATAAAAATTGAATTCGTTCGAAGTGCTCGGCGAAAAACCAATGATATTGATATTTTTCATTCTTTTTATAATCTTCGTCGAGTGAGTAACCCCATTTGGGAGAAAAAACATCCAAATGGGAGATGGAGGTATCGGTAGAGGGGACTTTTTTCGAGGAGTTGAAATTATTTCCATAAAAAATTCTCCTTGAATTTTCAATCGGAAGGGACACTGCATAACGATAAATTGAATTATCTGAAACGTTTCAACTGCTAATAGAGTCAGACTACGAAACAGTTCTCAACCTGCAATTACTCTCTCCTTGTGCATGAATTCTACTGAGCAATCTTATCATCAAAGCGGTTTTGCACATATTCTCCACCCTTAGGAATATATTATCTCTCTCGGAACAATACAGTTTTCAGCACACATAAAAGTGATATATACTCCCTGAATAAATCTAGCTTGAGTGGAACTTCTGAGGTTATCGCCAGAACCCTGAGAACTACTTACCGCGTTATTATGACATAGTTAAGACCAATTTTCGAGCACATTATTCCAAATTGGCGATTTATTCCGATATGAGTTGGAAATTGATCATCGGCTGTGTGAATGTATACCTTTGAGAGTCTGTTCGACAGAATTCAGCATGTATGAAGAAATATACATCATGAACGTACAATCATCCTCAACACATCCACCCCTGAGAATAATCGAAACTCTTGTAGTTCAGTATGTCATGAAAATTCAAATAATGATAATGTCTTTTGTGAGACAGTTGTTTAATATTGTGGGATCTAATCGGATACACCAGAACTTTTGGTAAAACAATGAAACCAATCAACAAATATCAATTATTACCGTAACATTAAAATGAAATCACTATCGCTGAACAATTTAGCATTTCAAAGAAAAATATATCATAATCAACTCATTAGTCGAAGTGGGTGATGGTCATAACAAAAACAAAGCAAAGAAACATCCATAAATGAAGTATTTTCAAAAAATTAACAAACATGTGTATCTCACTAACAGACGTTTGATTCATCCACAAGAAGAAGGGAAAAGTAAGTATATATGAAACAGTTTCTTCACTGTGTGACGATCAATGGTCTCTCAATCATATAAAAATTAATTTTTCCTTCTGAAATTTTATAGCAAGCACAAGAAACTTGTGTCGAGTAAACACCTATGTAATATTTTTAAAATTTGTGATCGACTCGGTGCGATAAGCAAATCTTTGTTACAAATGTTCGATACTGATTCTGATACGTGATATATCTTGATCGAATCCACCCACCGACCTTGTGACAGTATGGGTTTCTCTGGAATTTTCCACAGTTCTAATAATAAATTTGATATCGTGGAAACAGTAAGATGCTTCAGAACATTTTTGACACCCAAGATGATTAGTTGACCCTTGCCCGCATAAGACTCTGCTTTCTGAACGAACTCGTAAGAGCGTTTGACAAGTGAAACATGAAAAAACATCATTACGGGTTAGGTTTTAAGTCTTGAAAATAAAAGTCAGTTTGAGAAACACCATAGTCGGAGAGCTGCTGATGCACGTTTCATGAAGTGTTTTATGCACCTTGAAATTTTGTTATAATGCATCTCTTGGGTAGTTGTGAAGGTGAGTGTGTGTTGGCTAGACCAATCTTGGGACACCAGGTACTGCGCATAGAGGAAAGGTGCAAAAAAATATGGCCCAAATGAAGTGTTTTATTCAGAAGTCAACAATCTTCAATGTGAAATTGATCTTATTTTAAAATGGGTAATGAATGAGGCAGACACTTTCAAGGGGGTTAACATGAAAAAAAAAATTTACAAAGTTGTTATTTTTTCTTAACTAAATGAAGTGTTTTATTCAGAAGCCAACAATCATTAATGTAAAATTGAGCTAATTTTACAATGGATAATGAATGAGGCAGACACTTTCAAGGGGGTTAACATAAAAAAATAATCCAAAGTTGTCGTGTTTTATTAAGAAGTCAACAATCTTCTATGAAAACATTGAGCTAATTCCACAACGGATAATGATTAAGACATTCAAACACCGTCTTCAATTCAATAATTAAAAATAATAACAAAAGGCATACACTTTCAGTGGGCCAGGGCAGGACTTGGAACTACTGAAAAGAGGTGTTTCTATAGAATGCCTCAAATGCCTCTTCTTTATTCTATTTCGAGGAGGACTATTATTATTATAAGCAATTTAAGAGCACATGGGAGGAATGAAAACAATCCATTTTTACCAAATTTATTTGTAGACATAATATTTTTCCTGTCAATAAGCTGCATCTTCTGGTACCTGAATGAACGGGAATATCGTTAACAGTCACATAGAAAACGTGAATTTGAAAATTCATATACTCGGCAAAAACGATGAAAGATTTTGCATTTCGAATTCTGAAAGGTATTTCTGATGGCTAGCTATAAACGTGATTATAAGAAAACATATCAGGAGGGACTGTTTTTCTCACTAGCTGAAGATAATGAGTGAATAGCTGATAACCCGAATTTCAATTAAAAAACGCTTTCCTTAATATTCTTGGTTCTTGGGCATTCATCGTTTTTTCCGTGCGCTCTTCATTTGATACGACATTGTTTTCAATCCCATCCGTATCTGTGCTGGACATATTGTCTGAAATAATACGTGCTCTCCAAACGATATGTATTAATACTATTCATAAGTAGTAGACTGTGACAGCCTAATACAACCCTGTGCGTTCTTCGATATCACAACCGACCAATCGAAACGCGAGGACTGACTTTCTACCTGCTTATCACTCGCTGATAACCCTGGCAGGGTTGCCAGACTGGGTTGCAACGAGTAGGAGAGAGAAACTTTACTGGCGGGTCAATCCAATTCTCTCTCCCACTCATTGAGCTTATGGATAATATAAATGGCGATATCTCCGCAGTCATTGGAGATAACATCATGGAACCTGGTATCGTTGGATTCCTCATGATCATCCCTAGCCGATCATGTAACAATATACAGGGTGTCCCATTCAAGAATCGAAAGTTGATGTCATTTCCGGAAAAATTAGAAGTTGTTTTTTCTTTCAGATATGTCGAGAAATGCTGTTCTGTGAGCTTATTCGATGTTCCCAATCTCAAAAATATAGCTAGAAAAACAAAGGAGAAAACGGGGGTGTACCATGAGTCTGTGACACACGGTATATTTATAAGAGACTGGGAAATCGATGAACTTCCTGTCGAATTCTTTCTCAGAATAATATTTCGATGCTTTCCTTCAAACTTATACCCAATGAACACACATATGTCTGCCATATACCATTTGGAGTTCACCGGAACAAATTTGAAACATTTCAATGATCTCCGTTTGGTACATTTCTGACATATAATTCAAAACCTACCTGTATCTTTCAAATGGCATATCACTATATACATATCGGACATATAAGAGAGCTGAATTTGTTACTGTGCTAGATGATTTCATTGCAACAACTTTGTTCGTTTTATGACATATGTATGGGTTCAGAATTTGTACATATAGATGAACATTGCACGCCATTGATCACGATATGAACCAGATATGTACCGGATATATAAGTTACCCAAATAATGAAAGGTACTCGAAAATTTTCGGGAAACAACTTTTTTCATGTCGCGAAACATTCTTTTCCAGTTAACGACAGGTAAAAGAAGACTATGATGTGTCAGACTGCCTCAAGCGCTCAGGCCAAGATTTTGTATTTGAGGTTATATAGTATCATGTTTGTGTTTGTGAATGTGATAATGTGAAACTTTGATAGAAGTTCAGGGGCCTATAACACAAATCTTCAGTTGTAACAAGTCTACAAGTTACGAGTAATTCGCTTATAGCTACAAGTATCTTAATTCCTCGTAACATAAGAGAATTTAATATACTTGTAGCTACAAGTAAAATATTCTACACTTGTATATGTTGTTCCTACAAGACAATTTATTTATTTTTTTACTTGCTTTTTTCGGTAACGCGATTCGTGGTGTAACATGTCTTAACGTGTTTTCGTGTTAGTGGTGAAGTACAAGGACTGCTAGTGAAATAATATTTGTAGCTTAAAGAAAATGAATAAATTCTATTCGGTGCCTTTTCCGACCATTTGAAAAAAACAGACAAAGTTGAGAAGAAGGCCTGCCTGTTGTATTGAAAACCAAAATATGGTAAAATTAATTCTCTAATCAAGCAGGTCCGGATCATAGATGGTTGTTTGTGGGGGCATCGATATTTATGAGGATTACATCTACAGCTCCACGAACTTCAGGAAATCCTGCCAAATGATGAAAACATTCCATAACGTTTCCTGTATTGTCGGGTCATCGAACTAATACATCAAATTTTATTTCGTTTACGTCAACAGTAACTTCGTGAACACATCTGCATACGGTCACTTTTGATACTCCATGCATATCACATACTCCATGGTATTGCCAAACCAATGCAGAGCGATTAGCAGTTTCTGTAATGGTTACAAGCCATACCATCGAATCGTTATATTCGCTATGGCTGGGCCTATATCCTGAAGAAGACTTTCACACTGTTGTCGACTAAGTCTGAAGCTTTCCACAAATTCCCCGTCTGTCAGTATGACAAAGTTAATTCTCTATCGATAGCGATATACTGCACGATCATTTTCGTTTTCACTATCCGAATCGCTTGACCACATATCGACAGTCGAATTATAGATATACGCGCACGATGAAATACTTCACTACACTAGTACGCTCGATCTACTTATCAATGAAGATAGATAGAAAATTGTCTACAATTGTCGACAATTCCGTAACACAACTGTACAAGTCTCATTTTTGTGTTACGAAAAGATAGTACAATTGTAGAGAAAGTCCCGTAATTACCAGTGCCCCACTAGTAACTACAAGTTACTTTATGTTACCGAATATCTACACTTGTATAATTTGTTCATACACTTGTTGGACTTGTAGTGGTTGTGTTATAGGCCCCAGGTACCACCAGAGTTTGAGCACATTTTTAAACTGTATCATCTTGATATCTATGTTTGTGCTGAATTGTGAGATGTGTGTTCTGCATATGAGTTGAGTTTATTTAGTGCGAAAAATGTCTGGAAAAAATACTTCTATGAACTAAGCAGACTGCAGAAGTGCAGAAACGTTGTAAACTTGTGTAAAGTGATATGCTCTGGATCCCACAAGTGATAAACCATAGTCTTCATCATCAGCGAATAGAGAGCTTTCTCAGAATACGTCTCAGGTTAGAGTGTTTTCGTGGTAAGTGTCTTAGGTGCTGTGTTTCTTTCATTACATCTACACTAAGTCATGATTCATTATGGGTAACATTATCTGTACAGTTCTTTTTCAACTGCTAGGCTCTCTAGAAATTATTGTTCCAAGAGGGCATGCATTTCGAACTATCAGCTTTATGAAGTGTTTATAATTTGAATTGAATCTGTTTTACTTTTTATTTTTAGTGCAGATACAACATATTTATGGACACAACAATATATTGCCCTTCCGAAAGAAAATATTGACAATGAAAACATACCAGATTCATTCAATTCCATTCTTCTTATATTTTCAGGAAATGTTGTCATTTTTATTATATCTGAAATCATCAAAAATTATCAATTAATTATCAAAAATTATCAATTGAGTTTCAAAATATTATTACAACTGATTAACCATATTCTGAATCGTCTGAATCATTGGCATTTATTCTTGAATGTCTGTTTTCTTGCTCTGTGCCCCCTTCCTTTTGGAAAATACTGTGCACTTATTTCTGACACGCACACCGCTTTTTTCACCAATTGAATTTCTGAAAGGGAGCAGTCCAACAAGCAGCCTCAAGTAGATCCATGAATTATTAGTCAAAAAATGCAAGTAGATCTATGAATTATTAGTCAAAAAATGAAACCAATATAGTTTGCTCATCTATTGAAAACAATGTTTACCTATATCCTGACCTATTCTATCTGAAATTATCTCAACACATTAAACATCAAATAGGCCTACTATCTGTAATAATGATTATATACACAATGAAATATAATTTCAGAGAGTTCGTTCAACCTACAGCACCTTGTTATATTTTTTTACAGAAAATCAAATATTTTGACTATGGGTATAGCGAAACACGTGCAGAATGAATTTATCCTGCTCAAGGAAGATTTCATATAGCGAAATACATTTTGCCATTCTGTAAACCAATTGTCAGAATTTTGTATAAAAAACTGATATTTTTGGTTGACATGGAATTTTAGTATCGCCCTGTCAATTCAATTTGTGTAACATTGAATTAATAATTTCAGCTGCTGTAGCAGACAACTGCCCTCATTCGCTGGAAGAGTTCGAGAATATAGTGAGTGAATGGTTGCGGCAGTCAATGCTGAGGTTTGCAAGGGAGAACCATGAAAGGCAATTAATGATGAAATGGAATGTGTTTGGTTTTGAAATATGTTTGTTATTGACAGAAAGTATATGATTTATTGCAATTCATTTCATTTTACCTGAGTATTGAAAAACCAATAGAGTTGATTCATGAAACAAAACCTATGTGACAAAAATGAATACAAATAAATGGCACGTACGCTAACATTTTTATTCTTTTAATATATGAGATTTGATACTTACAACATATTTCATTTAATAAAGTATCATACCTCATAAATTAAATGAATGAAAATGTTAGCGTACATGCCATTCATTTGTTCGTTTCAGGAATCATTCTCGCTAAGATCAGTGAAACGAATCAAACAGATAACAGTGGAATGAAAAAATATATTACATGTTTTATGTCTGAAACATAGACAGGTAATGAAATTAAAATGAAATGCAAATAATTTGTTCCTTTCAAGAAATATTTCATAAACATTTCCAAGAGACATGTCTGATACATAACACTGAATGCTGAAATCATGTTTCATTTTTTATTCAGATACGTGTATGTTACATCAGTTGAGGCGGACATCGTGTGGTAAATGGGGAGTACCTGAACTATACAAATGACATGTCTGACACATCCTTTGTTACCGGTGTTATATAATAGATACAAGACTGACACATATCTGTATTCATTGGGTAGGATAATAAAAAGACGAGTTTTTCTAATTCCTACGGTTTCGCAGTGATTTGCCCAATATATTTTATAGGAATATCAAGGGTAGTTCACAATTTCCTTTTTTCATATATACATATTGTTTGTGGATTTTGTATCAACTTTTTTTTCTGAAATGCTGACTTGATTTCTTCTGTAACTCTATTACCCAAGTAAGACATGGTGTTTTATTCTGGTCACAAATTCAACCTCAAATTCACTGATAACGGAAAATTTCACTAACAGTCTCACTGAGCTCACAGACATAACAAATGGCACGTTGCAAAACGATCAAATAACATAGACCGTAAATGTGAGTATCTTCGAAACGGAGATGAGCATGGATACTTTCGAATAATTCATTATCAAGACACGACCACCATATATGGATTTCATCCTGATTTAGAATCATGAGCATGACATAGGTAATTTTTTTTTTGGATTGAGGTGGCCTTTACTCGATGGAAATCCATAGTTTTAAGGTAGAACACGAATAAATTTTCAGAGAATATATTGTCTTTCGCGACATGTTTCGATACACTGTATCTTTTTCAAGCGAATGTATTGTAAACACTAAATTATTCTTTGTTGAAAGCTCCTTAAATACATCAGGGCCTACTCTAATTATCCCTGATTCCTAGAATAATACAACTGATACTGATGATGATTCCTAAAATTATGAACTGATGCTGATTCCTGAAATTATACAACTGATACTGATTCCTAGAATTATACAACTGATAATGATTATGATATCTGAACATAGTTACTACTCATTAATTGAATAATTTCAACAAAGGGGAACTATTGAGATCCAATTGATCATTCAGCAAACAATTTGAATTTTTCAGTTTATTGATATCCAAAAATTCTAAATTATTAAGTCTAATGCCCTTATTTTCAACATGCAGGATTTCGAAATTTTTATCGAAGTCATGGCCTTCCTCCAAAATGTGATTGGCATATGATGAATGAGTTGTTTTCTTTCCATGATGCATAAACTTATGCATAATCAAAATTTAAGCGTAGCATATGGAACAGATAACACGATGGGAACGTTTATCAAGAATAACAAAGATAAAACAATAAAAGATGAAAAATCGGGAGTTTATAAATTGAATTGTGGATCTTGCTCCAAAGTATATATTGGCCAGACAGGTAGACCATTCAAAAGCCGCATACGTGAACATCGTATGAATAATGAAGAGAAAACAACTCATTCATCATATGCCAATCACATTTTGGAGGAAGCCCATGACTTCGATAAGAATTTCGAAATTCTGCATGTTGAAAATGAGGGCATTAGACTTAATCATTTAAAATTTTTGGAAATCAGTAAACTGAAAAATTCAAATTGTTTGCTAAATGATCAATTGGATCTCAATAGTTCCCCTTTGTTGAACTTATTCAATTAATAAGTAGTAACTATGTTCAGATATCATAATCATTATCGGTTTAAATCAGTGAAATTTTGATGAATGAGGACTGGGCTGAACAGTAGTTTTTTATTCATAGAGAAAATTGTAACTTTTTCTATAATATAACATGTCACATCTGGCAAATAGAATAACTGAATATCAACTATATAAATAAACTGTTTAGGACATTTTGCAAAGGTAACATGATATGAAATAATAAATACAGAGTGTATTATTTCAACACCCCACCTACTTGGCTACTTTGCAGAATCCTGAACCTCACATTGATCCAATATTTTGAATGCACCATTCAAACTTTGCTTGAGTTGTGATCTTCGTCAAGACATCTGCTGGCATGTTTTCTGTTTCAATAGATTTCACGCAAATAATTCCATTCTCAACAGCATCTCGAACAAAGTGGTGACGAATATCTATGTGTTTGCTTCTTGCGTGAAAAACATTACTCTTCGACAGTTCAGTGGCTGCTTTGTTGTCACAAAAAATATCAATAGGTTGGTATTTGATAGTTCCCAAACCTATTTCTTTGAATAACTGTTGCAACCACAAAGCTTCTTTCGTTGCATGGCTCAATGCCATGTATTCAGCCTCTGTGGTTGATAATGCGACTGAAGGTTGTTTCTTGCTATTCCATGAAATTGAAGATTCGCCAAGTTTGAAGACATAACCGGCGTAGGACTTTCGATCATCTGAGTCTCCTCCCCACTCTGAATCACAGTATCCTACTATTTCTTTCTGGCTACTCCTCTCGTAGGTCAACTTCTTTCCTGTCGTTCCTCGAAGGTATCTCATAACTCTCTTCACTGCTGTCCAATAGGTTTTTCCTGGGTCATTGTTGAATTTACTGATCACACTCACTGGATGGCTGATGTCAGGCCTGGTCCATTGTGAGAGATATATCAGTTTACCCACTGCTTCTCTGTAGGGAATTTTCTTCATTTCGTTTCTCTCTTCTTCGTTTTTAGGTCCCATATCTGCAGTTGATTTCTGGTTCTTCTGCAAAGGGGTCGAAACTGGATGATTATTGCTCATGTTGAATCTTTCAAAATTGAATTAATGTAATTTTCTTGATTTGTATTCTTATTCCCAAACACTGATGCGCTGGTCCCAAGTCTTTTATTTCGAATGTCTTTTTCAAGTTCTCTTTGAATTCTTCAATTGTTTTCTTATTATTGCCGAATCTCAAAATATCGTCCACATAAACTGTTACGATAAATATTTCTTGATTTTCAATTCGAAAATACAGACAGGGATCTACCTTCGATTGAGATCAATTGTTTTTCATCATTTCAGCGTGTAATTTCTTGTTCCATACTCGACCAGATTGTTTTAGCCCATAAATGGCTTTATTCAGTCTGCAAATAATTTGGCAGTCCTCCGAAGGGTCTGTTTTCGGTAACTCCATGTATATTTATTCTGCTAATTCGGAATTCAAGTAGGCTGTCACGACGTCCACTAATTCCATCTCCAAATCCTGTTCAGCTGCCAGTGCTATGAAGGCTTTCAGGGTAGATTGTCGGATAACTGGTGAAAATATTTAGTCAAAATCTATTCCTTCTTTTTGACTGAATCCTTTGGCTACAAGTCGTGCCTTGAATTCTTCAATTTTTCCATCAGCTCCTTTTTTGAGCTTGAAGACCCATTTGCTCCTTATTGCTTTCCGTCCATCGGGTACCTTTTGTACAACATCCCAAGTTTTATTAACTTCATGTCATCTCAGTTCCTGGACTATTGCTTGTTTCCATTTTTCAGAATTGTCACTTTCTAGAGCTTCTGTCAGTGTCACGGGTTCTGAATAATAAGACTCATCTGATGGACTGGCTAAGCAAAGTTAATCTTTCAGGTAGGTTGGGGGCTTACGATTCCTTTTTGATTCTCTTTCCTCTTCGATAGTACCATCAATGATTGTAGCAGTTTCTGAATTATTTGATTGCTCTGCTTCTACTTGTGTGCTTCCGTTCTGCTTTTTAGGATTTACTTCTATATTTTCTTCGTCGCAGCTTTCAATTGCATTCTCTTCATTCGTCGAGTGAGTCTTTAATATTTCATTTTCTGTTTGTTTTGGATATGAATACGATGAAGTTTGATTCTCTAAGAAGATAACATTTCTTGAGATCACAATTTTCTTACGTTTTTGGTCAAATAATCTATAAGCTTTCGTGTTTTCTTCATATCCGAGAAAAATGCACTCCTCTGATTTTGAATCTAATTTTCTTCTCTTCGCATCTGGTATTTCAACAAATGCTCTACAACCGACGACTCGCAAATAACTCACATCGGATTTATTTCCGCTCCAAACTTCTTCGGGGGTGGAATTAGCTAACAGGATTGATAAATTGAAATAATTGTTTTTGTGAACTCATATGACGGGTCGCACCAGAATCTAGGTACCAATTTTTATCGCTTCCAGCTATAATTTCGCTATCGACTGCAGCATAGGCATATCTTGTTTCCTGCTTGGATGTGGATGGCTTTGTATGATATGACAGCTCTTTATGATTATATCTTTCATTCCTGCAAAGTTTTGCTACATGTCCAGCTTTTCCACAAATGAAACAACCTTCGGGATTTCGTTTTTCATTTGGCTCAGCAGCTTGGAATGACTTCTTGGCGTGATAATTGTATTTACTTCCTAGAGCTGAGTCATTCTTCACAGAATTTTTATTGCGCCTGGCTTCTTCTTGCAAAAGATTTTCGATGACATAATCCAACATCAATGTTTTTGCACTATTTTCCATAGCAATCATAATCGTCTGTAAGATTTGCTAACAGCTTGAACGCCATATAGTCATCGCTGACTTCTCTGCCAACACCTTTTGATTCTGTTTGGATTTCTAGCATTTTGTTGATGTAGTCTTCCATTCTATTGAAATCACTCAGCTTGGTTGAATAAAGCTGACGATTGTAATAATAAACCGTTGATAAACGTTAGGCTTTAATTCACAAAAACTCTGACATACATGAAATGTCGAAATATCAAATATATGTCATGTCAAACAATCATGTACAGGGATGAATGAATGAATGGACAACATAAGAAATATAAAGCGTTTAACATTTATAGGACATTCACCCCCGCATTAATTCGGATAATAATCTGCTAAATATTTAGGAGGATTACGAACTCTTGAAGATCTTCTGTTTTCTCCTGCATCCACAGAACTATCTTCTTCCAAAAGATTTGTAGTAACTGTTTCTGCAGATTTCCTGGTCTCGCAGTGAATCACTGGTTCTGTAGATATCTCGGATTGGCATTCATTCGGTATCGCTGATCTATTTTGTTCTCGGGAAGTAGTGAGCTCCTTGTATTGCCTGGTTTGGTTTTGGGAAACATCTTTAGCGGATTCACCTATCAGATTCAAATCACCTCTAGGAGCTAAATGTTTTATCGAAACAGTGGACTCCCTTCCGTTTTCATGACGTACTAGAGCATACTCCGGATTTGTTTCTATCAGCTCCACTTCTTCCACCATGGGATCATATTTACTTTGACGAATATATTTTTTTAAGAATACAGTTTCAGAAGGGGACAACCATGCTGGCAATGCAGTTCCATTAGTCGATTTACGATAATGACTAAACATTCGTTCATGAGGGGTACAGTTTGTTGAAGTGCAGAGTAAGGATCTGATTGAATGGAGGGCATCTGGGAGAACTAGTTCCCACTGTGAAGTTTTCAGACCCCTAGTTTTGAGAGCAAGTGTTATTGTTTTCCATATAATTCCATTGTAACGCTCTACTAGACCATTTCCTTCTGGATTGTATGGTGTGGTTCGGCTCGAAGCTATTCCTCAGGACTGTAGAAAATTTATTAGATCACGTGACATAAAAGACGATCCCCGATCGGAATGTATATAAGAAGGCATTCCAAAGATAGAAAATATTTGGGTCAAAGCAGTTATGACAGTAGAAGAACTCATATCTGAACAGGGAATGGCAAATGGAAAACGAGAATACTCATCTACAACACTTAAAAGATATCTATTGCGGGAAGAACTTGGTAAGAGACCTTTGAAATCGATGTTCAGACGTTCAAATGGTGATGTAGCTTTGATTATATGCCCACTGTTGTTTTTGATAAAATTTGGTTTGAGTTCAGCACATACCGGACATGAAGAAGTCATTTTTCTTACGTCTTCCAAAGAATATGGCAAATTACGACTGCGGACTAGATGGTTCATTCTGGTAATTCCAGGACGGCATAAAGCTTGATGGAGTTCAAACAATTCATTGGTATTATTCGCTCCACATATTCTTGAGACTGCATCTGCTACAATGTTATCATTTCCTGGTCGATATATAATGTCATAGTTGAAACACGATAATTCCAATCGCCAACGCATAATCTTCTCATTCTTTATTTTACTAGAATGATGTACATTAAACATGAAAGAAACGGATTTCTGATCAGTGATTAGCTGGAAATGACGTCCAATCAAAAAATGTCTCCACTTTCGTAGCGCTTCAACAATTGCATACGCTTCCTTCTCAACAGCTGAATGTTTGCGCTCACAATCAGAGAGTGTTCTTGAATAGAAGGCCACTGGTCTGCCTACTTGACTAAGAGTTGCTGCAATTGCTGTATCTGACGCGTCTGTTTCCACAACCAGAAGTTCGTTATCGATGATTGTACTGAGAAGAGAGTTCGCTATGTCATTTTTCAGGGTTTTGAAATCATCTTGCACGTTCGTGGGCAGAGGGAAAGTCTTACAGTTCACCAAACTTCTAATTTTGCTTGAAAACTTTGGAATCCACTTAGAGTAATGCGCAAATATCCCCACTACCCGCCGAAGTGATGCTGCATTATTGGGAAAAGGTAAACTGAGGAGAGGTTTGAGCCTTTCAGGGTCAGGTCTTAGGGTTCTATTCTCAATGGTGTACACTAGTAGGTTTATCACTTTCTTTGAATATTGACATTTATTTTCGTTGAGAGTGAGTCCATATTTCTTCACTGATAAAAGAAAACTCTGCAAATTTGCATTATGCATTTCTTCATTTTCTCCGCATACGGTCACATCATCGAGGTAGGCAAATACACCTTTCAGGTTCTCTTTTGATATTATTTCATTGATGGTTCGTTGAAAACAAGATACGCCATTAGTGACCCCGAATGGAATTCGTCGAAATTGATAAAGGCAGCCCCCAGCCTCGAAAGCAGTGAAGGGTTTATCACGTTCCTGAATCGGGATTCGATAATAAGCACTCTTAAGGTCAATGGTGCTGAACAGTTGATATTTTGCAACTTTCTGTACAATCTCTTCGATATTTGGGAGCGGATAGGCGTCGAGTAAAGTAAATCTATTGATTGTTCGAGAATAATCCACCACCATTCGTCGTTTGTGATTCTCATTTTTGGTGACTAAAACCTAGGCTCGCCACGGAGATACACTTTCCTCGATTATGCCTTCTCGCAGCAATGTCTCTACTTCCTTCTTGATGAATGTCTCGTCTTCTTCAGAATGTCGTCTTGTTTTGGTAGCTATTGGTCTGCAATCTTCAGTTAAATACTCAAATAGACTAGGAGGTTCTACTTTTGCCTCGGTTAAGCTACAAATGGACAAGGGAGGCTTTGGACCTCCGAATACCACGTCAACCTGAGAGTGCTGCTTCATGATATCATGACCTATTATCACATCAGTGCATAAGTTCGGCAGAAGGGAGAGCTTCGCATTGCGATATTCATTATTGAGTATTTCGATGTTGGTTATACAGTATCCAGTTATGGTTGATGAAAATGAGGTTGATGCCATGGATACTTGAGTCTGAGTTGCAAACACTTTAAAATTCTGCTTCATAGCAAAATCATGATTAATATAACTATCTGAACTTCCAGTATCTATCAGGGTCTGAGCTACAATTCCATTGATTTTTGAATGAACTATTGCTTTTGCCAAGCAGAACGGAGATGGTGGAGAAGTGGAAGCAACAATGGAAGTAGAAGCTGTTGTCGATGTATTTTTCCTGTTCTTAAGTTTCATGCAAACGTTGGCAAAATGTCCAATTCTCTTACAAAACTTGCAAATTCGGTCTTTGGCAGGGCAATTGAATCTGGGATGATTATCGTTTCCACAAAAATAACATTTCTGGGGAAATATTTTTGAAGTTCCTGATAATGAAGAAGATGTCTCATTTGACGTTAGTGAAGGTTCAGAAATTTCATTTCCAGATGTAGCATTTATTATACTGGGATTGTAGAAATTCGAGTAAGATTCTGATTGTTTCTGAGCATCTTCTAGAGCACGTGTTTGTATTATTGCATCTTCGAGACTCAAAGTATTATTTTCGAGCAGTCTCTGGCGTATGTGAGATGATAAAAGACCATTAATGAATGCATCTCGAATGGAATCACTTTTATTCTGCTCTGCGGATACTGCTTGGAAATTACAGTTCTTTCCCAGTAGTTTTAGAATCTGGAGATACTGATCAATGGTTTCACCTACTTGTTGTCTCCTCGTAGCAAGAAGATGTCTAGCAAATATCACGTTTGTCTGTTTGACGTAGACAGATTCAAGTATTTTCACTGCATTTACATAGTCTGTACAATCACTCATTAGTTCATAAACTGTATGAGATATATTAGTGCAAGCGCTGCGAAACATTCCGTATGCAAAAACCGATGACCTTATTCTGATTGATGATCTGAGTTAAGAAAGACTTAATTAATGATATTGTGGAGGTTGCCAGACGAAATAATGGTCCAGTTTTTTTTTCGGTCCTATAATAGTTTTCGCTTCCATCGCTGTAGCTGCGAAAAAAAATTTGTTATTGATTATTAACACCTGGTTTGGGTAAGGTATGGAGAAAACGGCATGATCTAATTCAATACAAATTTAATAAAAAAAGTGGTTTACCTATTAAAAAGTAGTGAAAAATTCATTCACGTAAGTTTTGACAATTATTGCCGATGCATTTGCAAAGGAAAATACCATTGATTTCGCTTTTTCTACAAGTGCAAAACATTGTCAGGCATTCAGCATTATATTTGCGAAGCCTGATCAAAGAATCTGTCATAGGTGGTTTTGCCATTTGCACTGGGTATAACTTTCCATCTCGTCTTTCATAACCGAATTTATATCTCCGTCTTTTATATCCGGCATTAATTTGTCAAAAGCAGCCAGTAACTTTTTTTGTGATATTTGTTGTTGGTCGACCTCTTTCGTTACTAGAAGATATTGGTAATGAAACGTGATTTCTTAAACACGACGTATGATATTGAAAGTTTCTGCAAACAAATCTTCCGGTGTTTCGTATAACAGATTTTTGTGAAAATTTTATAGTATTATCGACGCATTGAAGAACAGCAAAGCTGCTGAAATTTCAGTTGAAAGATTACTTTTTTTTATTATGGTTTTCGTCGTATACCACAAATGGAACATCGTGAGTCACTCGACGAATCGCTGCTGCTTCTTTGTTATCTGCAGGTCAGTTGATGATCCAGCTACGCCCTGAGTTGTTGATGAAGCTCTTTCTTCCAGCGCTCTATGTATTGACGACGACGAATTTTTTCTTCGCTGATATAGCTGGCCATGCAACTTTTATACCACGAGAAGTGTTCTTCTTCAGCATTCGGATCAAACAACTTCTCAAATTTGTCTGAAATTTCGTCTTTGCGTCGACTTGCTGCATTTGAATAGTTTCTTTCGGTTCATTCACCAATTCAGCATGATTTTTCGTTCGCCTTTTTTTTAATCTAATAATTGTAGCGATATTTATCCACTTTAAAGAAAATTATCACGAAATTCGAAGCACTACTATTTTGAATATTGGAAAATGTATCTGTTATAATAATGGATGAAGTTCAGCTATAACTGAAGTCACAAAAACTGTTGAGAAAAGCGCGGCACGCTCCAAAACTCGAGAGAAGGTATGTGAGGCTGTGAAGGAGATTTATAATGAAACTGACAACGGGTTTTTCTGGCAACTTTCAGTTCCAGGTTTGAAAGGGTCTTGCAAAAACATTCCAGTCGAGAAATAGCGGTCAATGGTTTTGCATTCTATAAAATATTTTTTTTTCACAACTACAGCGATGAGATCGAAAACTCCTATTATTGTGCCGAAAAAAAAAAACTGGACCATAATTCCGTCCGGCAACCTCCAAATTATTATTCATCAAGTCTTCCTCAACTCAAATCATCAATCAGAATGAGGTCATCGGTTTTTTCAAATGGAATGTTTCGCAGCGCCCGCTCTATATAGTTTGTCAATAATTTCAGTTTATCCTGATCAGTCAGTTGATTTTCGGCAGCTTTTGTAGAATCCAAAAAGTTTTCAAAGGTCTTGTACCAGTGACTCCATTCCTTGCTTGCATTTTCTGAGTTCGGATCAACTTCGAATCTTTCTGGTCGTAAGTATTTATCCATGATGGTCTGTTTATTGGTTTCGTATATTATTTTGTGAATTGAATTGTAATAATAAACCGTTGATAAACGTTAGGCTTTAATTCACAAAAACTCTGACATACATGAAATGTCGAAATATCAAATATATGTCATGTCAAATAATCATGTACAGGGATGAATGAATGAATGGACAACATAAGAAATATAAAGCGTTTAACATTTATAGGACAACGATCTAGAATGATCTGCCGCCGGAGACCAGTACTCTCGAACGCTTTCTCTAATTTATTCCATGCTTCTTTGGCGCTATTCGCAGTTTCTGTGCGAACGTAGATGCATAAATGGATGTTGAGGACTATCGCTGCTAATGCTTGTTGATCAGTTTCAGTATCAACTGGCTCATCATCTGGGGGTTCGATAGCTTTCCATAACTTGTCTCTTATTAGTAGCATTTTCATTGCGTACTTCCAGGTTCCATAATTCTTGGTTCCGTCCAACTTTTCAACACGATACACTGATTGACTTGCCATACCAATAGTTGATTTTATTCTTGACGAACGTTAGGTTAGTTGACCAAACCTGGGCCCATAACCTGATGAATGAGGACTGGGCTGAACAGTGGTTTTTTATTTATAGAGAAAATTGTAACTTTCTCTATAATATAACATGTCACATCTGGCAAATAGAATAACTGAATATCGACTATATAAATAAACTGTTTAGGACATTTTGCAAAGGTGCCATGATATGAAATAATAAATACAGAGTGTATTATTTCAACAAATTCGTTCAATTCGTACTCGCCAGAAAATCTCGTGTATTATCCGTTTATTCTTTCCCCTCGATTCATCCATATAGCGGTTGAGAGAATATTGCATTATATCTTCCAGCAGAATAATCACCCTAATGTGTTTAGCTCCCTCTGGTAAACCACACCCTAATAAAGATAATGTATGGTGAGTTGAGAGGCTTTCGTTTCAGGAATTAGGGTAATTCATTTCGTTCACTTTTTGTTTTCGATGTTTCATATATTTTTTAATTGAAAAATTGACGTCAAATTCACTGCTCACAGTCAATGTTTTGTGGGCTTCATTATATAACGAGATAGGTACACAACAAGTCCATTTGTAGTTCATATTTTTGAAAAAACTCTCGAGAGTCATTCTTTTGTGGCGAGAAAATGCTTCTTTCATATGATTCGGGTGTATCAGCGTAATACAATCTGAAAAACTCGAGATTCAATTTTCAATAAAAACAAGAGTAGAAGGGAAATCTTCTCTCAAAAGTTAGCAATATTGAACGAACAACAAAAACACAAAACTAGGCAAGCACTATGAGTTGACGAGCGCCAGTTACAATTAGTTGATGTTTATTCTGTCGAATGAGTTCAAACAAAAATATTGTAACAAAACATACATTGACGCACCAATTTTATTTGTGTGAATATGCCATGAAATAGTGAAGCATCACTCCCATTGCGAAAATTGGTCAAGATGCCTTGAATATTTCCCAAACATCACTGAATCAATCTCAGATCGTTCCATGAATATTACAAAGAATAGAATAGAAATTTCTAGAACGAATGAGAAGTGCATTAACAAGGTATTGTTAATTCTAGCAGTTTTCCAGAGATATCTCCAAAAGTGAACTTCAATGATGATATAACAAAACAAGTTTTATTAAAATTCCTTCAATGATACGAAATAGCAATTAGGAATATCGAGAGGTCTTCAGGTCGTTCTCCAAGGTTTCCGGATCATTCATGTAAATATACCTAGGTTATATTTCTGAATATTCATGCAATCTTAAATTTAACTGCCAAGAGTTATGTTTTCTCAGAGCCAATAATTGCAATTCCTAAAATACAGTACGCCCGATAGATTGCACCGAATTCACTGGGTTCAGTCCTAGTAGTATAACGACTTTTTCAAATGAGCCTATTTTTTATACACAGATTCACACGAAAGGGAATCCCTCCAATGTTCGAAGAATACCGCGTGAATCAAAGGAAAGGATACGAATTAATATTAACTTTGAATTATTGGTGGGTGTGTATCTATTGAACAAATACGTGTTGAACGATGAATCCTCTGGTATCATCAGTAATTTATCGCCTCTGAAGCAGGCGCTCTTGATTCATTTCAGGGTTGAAATAATGTCGGTGTGAGAGCTGTCTAGTTTCCTCTATGCTACCCTATTTGTGGGTTTCTCAAACTAGTATCATCGGAAATGAGTAAACTGCTATTGAACGAGCTCAAACTCTTATGGATTCGATGACCTCAAAGCCAATTTCATCTCGCGATATAACCTATAATAATCATTGAAAGACTGTTGTTTAGTTCATCGCAGCAGGCAAAAATACGAGTCATACCGACATTATCGAATAAATCTCCGCCGAAAAAAGTGTAGTGTGTGGAATCTGATCTTTACAAGTGAAAATTCTTACTACCATGATTTCCTTGTGGAAATCTATTGACTCCATTCAAAAGGAAACGCAAATCAAATGGTGCAGCATGAACTTACCGCTAAGTCTCTTGCATATCGTGTTAACAGCCCACTTCAATTTTTTCGTTCAGAAACTAACACCGGAAAATTGAAAATCACACCTAGGTATTTAAATTTACATTTCTCTTCACTCTTCCAAGCATTAATTACCATACCTAATTTATGAATAATTAGCCTAAGAACGTTGCGCTTCATAAATATGCAAGTTTCCTAGCGGCCTACATTATTCTCTTCGGAAATGTGCTATTCGTTACAAAATATATTCAACGTTCTAACTGAATTATTTTTCGGGATTTACCGGATTTAAATTCCAGACTATCAAGCGAAACGGCGAAAATAATAATCACAACCTCTTCCGAGAAGAATTCCAAATTAATGTTAATTATGGAGAATTCAGCTGAACACGCTGAAAAATTAAATCACTTCCAGCAAGAACTCAGCCTGAGCCCATTTCCACTGGTTGTGAACCGACAGAAATATTTCATCTCATAATTGCTGCAATTTATTACAACTGGGACGATTGCAGTGTTCACAATCTTTTTTTAACGTGTTTTTGTCTAGAGCCTCTTTGCGAGCATATTCAATATTCCGAGTTTGAAGAAATCAGTACAAAAAAGAGATGTATCATAATATAAGCATGTGTCGCCCAGTTTAACATTTGCGAATATCATGAAAAATTCGTGATTCGCGCACAAAATAATTTATTTCTCTGTTATTTCTTTGCATTTTCCCTAGCATTTCATTGAAAAATTCACTCCATTGATTTGGAAAATCTTGAATCAATTAAGAAATTTTTAGTATAAAATTCATGATCTCAGAAGAAAAAACTAAATTCTACAATCCACTTGTCTTTGTTTTCATTGATGAGTCCGATATATCACGGTGGAAAAAGTTGATGAAAAACTTCCTAATGTTTTGAATATGTATCGATTTTCATGAAATATTTCCTTTTTACGAACAGCTTGCAAATGAGATGATTTTGATCGAAAACTGAACAACTTGCAATTGAGATGAAACTGGTCGGATACCGAACAGCTTGCAAATGAGATGAGACTGATCGGAAACTAAAAATTAGATGAGACAACACATCCATTTTTCAAACAAATTTTGCAAGAATAAGTTGATCAGAAGAGTCCAATGGGGAATTTCAGCCCAAATATCTTTCAAAATTCATAGGCTAAATTATTTTGACTGCATACTTCAAGAAACCACCACCATAAAATAACTCTACGTCATTGAGAAAATTCAATACTCATGAAATATCATTCAACTCGTTTAGAATAGATTACAATTGAGTCTGAAAACATGCAGAAGTATGAATAGAGCAGGTGCAGATGAATGCCAAAGTATACCAACACTGGTACCAATCCATTGATGGAAATTCATTCGAACGTTTATATTGAATTTCAAATTTGGCGCCTTCTTCAGCATTTGGTTGGCAGCACTCTCGATGTTGACGCAATTTGTTTGAAGTCTGTTATTTACCAATTGACAATCCTCATTCAAAAGTGGTAGTTCTTTGTTTAGGTTTCATTTGTACTTCAAATTGGATGTTTCTAGAGAAAGTATACTGTCAGTGCGAATTCTCAAGAGATTAAATATAACAAAGCTAACAAACCACCAAGAGGCTTAAAAAACTGCAGTACTGGATATAGGTGTTAGGCGTAACAATACTATGTAGGCACGCATCAATTAATTGCAATTCATGAATACGGAAAATCTCGATTTTTCGAAATACTTTGGATGCAGCTATTCAAAATATAGGATTTGAACCTATGGATTTATTGGAAAACCAGGGAAGAAATTTTCATGGAGAACCTTCCATATTTAAATAATAAATGATATAGACGTACCCATTAACAGAAGTTTGTGAAATTTTCGATTTTCTTTCTTTCATATTCAACACGTCTCAAATTCCATAATTCTGTAACAATCTGTCTACAGTGTACTTCAAAATTTAGCTACGACCATGATGACGTAAAACATTTTTTTAATTGTGTCAGCTACATTGTAATTGATACATATTGAGTTCAATCTAAGGATTAGGAGAAAACTCGTGAGGAGACCAGGGAAGTAGGCAGAATGAGACCTCAACATGAAGTCAACCTGGCCACGGCCAGAAGGAAGGTCACTGATTCCTGTTTTATGTGGAATAATGCTAACAAATCACTTATCAACTCGGAGCTTGTACCAGATAACTCATCCGTAGTTACTACAATATCTTGCTCTCTATTCTACTAGCCACTTTCGTGTCGTTTTCTGATACTAATTAATCCTATTAGAAAGTTGTAGGGGAAACCTCTTATCCGGGGAAATGTGGGGAGAATTTGTATAATCTTGTTGAGACTATTAGGATTGCAAGAAGTGTCCAGCACGCGAATCTAGTTCAAGGAAAACGTGTCGTGGTGAATATTTGCAATTCAAATGACCGGTGCAACAATTTGCCTATCTGAATTTCGAATTGAATGAGAATGAGTATTTCAGATCGTAGGTACGGATTTGATGGAGTGAAGTTATAGTAGGAGAAACACATACATGAAAAATGAAGCATAAGCTACATGAAAGATTCGTTCCTGAAATCGATATATTGGTATCGTAGTCAACCGAATCAACAATTCACCAGTTTATCCTGAAGGATAGAAGTGGTAGGTAAATCAGATGCTAATCAAATTCCCGCGAACAATGAAAAAAAATCAACCCGAATTTGAATTCAAACGGAAAATTAAAATTCGAACAACAAATTCCTCTGAACAGTTGTACATAGGATCGAACTCATCCTATGGAATTTGTACACAATCAGATTGTATTTAAGTAGGTATAGGAATTGTGCCTACTTATTCCAATTACATACAATAATCTATAGACGGGAATGCCACTGAGTTATCAGATATCGTGAATCAGTCAAATCATTTCAAATTTCGTTCTGGAAGAGAAAACAAATAATACCTCCTTATATTTGAGAAATGCAAAAAAGCAGTAATTAAGGTGAATATGATCGACCCATTATACCGTATTCAGTATCGATTCATTGTTGGACATCACAAGAATTTTTTCAGAATTTGTAAGTCATCGATTTAGGGTAATGTATATTCGAAGAAGCAGTTAGTGGTGGAGAGGTATGTCAATTTTCACAAGATACTGATTCTTTACCAATCTACTTGTGTATAAACACAAACAAACGAACTCTGCATTCTCAAGAATGTTTCACTGTAACATTCACAGACACAGCTTGTACAACCTGTTGAGCCAGAAGTAGTTTTTCAACGGACAACTTCAAAAACTCCTCACGGACTTAATGGTGTCCACTCCTATTTAATGGTTACCTCGGACGAAATCGTGAAATTTGTAGATCTCGTAACTGTTAGGGAACTTTCCTTCATATTGCCTTCAGACGGTCTCAGGAAAAGGGATAAATATTTACTCAACACTTCAGATGTACTAGGGATTTCGACTGCAGTGTGAAAGTCAACATGAAAATGGATAATTACTCCAGGTGTTCACAAAGAAAAATATTTGTTCACGAGAATTTCTTCCTATGAAATGACGAAAATAATAGATGGAGTTTATTTGCATTTATAAATGATTTCTTTCTTGATATATTTTTGTGCAACCGGATGCGAAAGAAGCATTTCGCAATCGCAACAGAGGCCGCAAAATAATTTTGCAGCCGTTACTCAAGGAAAGGGCTGGCAAATTTTTTTTACTGTCATAACAAATGTGGTGGACTTTCTTCGATCAATGACTACTTTATCATGTTAGAAGTCATCTCTTCCTTTCTTCTCTGTGGTGTTTCTAATTGGAGTTTGTAAAGGAACAAGATGTGCTCATCATATTTCCATTGTTTCTGTTATCAGGAATTCCTTGTGGAACAATGCCCATTCCACGTAGTTGTACTTCAGAAAAAAAAAACTCGTAACCGTTTATTTCGAGGGGAAAACCGTCTGAACAATTTTTTGAAACTTTCACTGCCACCTTTTCGTGTGAGATACCACCCTTGAATGTTGAAAAAATGGGATTAGGGGTCAAGTGATACCCTCTTCGAAAGGTCGCCAGTTTATGTTTCCATTGCTTAGTAGTTTTTTTAAACGTTATAAAGAAAATCTTCCAGGAACGGATGTTCCGTTTTTTCACTTTCGAGACTGATTGTGTATTGTGTAATTATAGGGACGGGCAATCATTTGCAGACCGGTTTCGTGCTCACTGGCCACTCGTCAGTGCCAGGTACACAGCAACAGATTGAAAAATTCCTTTTTCACCATATACTATATTGTATAGGCTTTGAAAACAATGTAACACACTATTGATTTTCAGTTGTAGTCTGAGGCAGCATTTATTAATTTCAACTTTTCACAGCTCGCTCAGGAATTCCTCTCAGCAGTCTGCAACAAGAGTCTATGAAAAACATATTTTATTTCCTTCAGAATCAGCCGATATTACCACATGATCAATAGGAATTTGAATTCAATGTTTGTTTATTTCTTTTGTGGTTCGCGTGGTATAAATTTCAGAGTTGAAAGTATAATGATATTCTTTCTCCTATGCGGCTAGGAGGGCGGGGCGAAGGTTTATTTGATGCAAGGAATGATCTATGTGCGACGGGTTCTGAAATGTTCGTTTTCGTTAACCAGCTTACGAACGTTAACCCTCAGAGGTCGAAACATGTGCGAGCAATGGATTAACGAGGCCTTACCTTTCAACGTGAGATCACAAAGCACGGTGTCAGCTGGTTAACGGAAAGAACAATTCTTGAACAAAAAATAGATTATTGAATCAGAATTGAGTTCTGTATCAGGTAGAATTGAACGATATTCCTCCTTTACAACTCGAAATTGATAATAATAATAAGAAAATTAGTTCGTGTTCTTAAATGGGACTTACAATTTGACGGATCGTACATTATAGAAAGGAATGTTTTGCCGAAATACGCAACATTATCAAGATTTGATGATTCTCTGTTCAAAGATAAATGAGGGTTTACAAATTAAGCAAAAATTTCAACTACCTGAATCACTAAATTGCTTTGCTTATGAGGGATATTCATCTGAAAATGAAGATCACTGGATTAATTAAAAACGAAGTCACTTTTCAGGATCATTTGAAAAGTCTTTGGGATCAAACCATCAATAATTTCAATCCCAAGCCAGTACAGGCTTTTCACCTTTTTCTGTTCGGTGTCATGGATGTTGTAAGTTTGGTCACATGATCCAATACTGTAATGAATCCAGGAAAGTATTTCGTTATAATCAATAAGAGCCGATATTGATTAAATTGCTATTCTTGCGGTTTGAATAAACGAATAAGAAAGACTTATGATTCCAACCGTCGCAGTATTTTCTTGATATGTGTAATGTGATAAATTTTGTAGTATGTAGATGTAAGTGAATGTTGAGTACTAATATTTCTTCAAATCTTCATGGCAGGTTCGATGTGAACTTGAAGAGACCAATAATATTCAATAGGTTGTCGAAAAAAAATTCTAGAGATGTAGGTTTATATAGGCATTTCACAGAGCAAAAGTTGATGTGGAGGTGATAAGGTGATAGCATCAAAGACAATCCAGCTAATTCGATCAGATACGAAGAGAAGGTTCAAAATGAAATATTATGTTAACGAAAATATATCTGTTTCATTATTGGTATAGTGTCAAATACTTCTTTGTAGAAAAAGGACAAACATGAAATTTAGCTTCGGGCTATAGTCAGAATCTAGTTCATTGAGAAATTATACAAAACTTCTATATGAAAATAACATCTAATATCTAAGAAGTCCCGAACTTCTCTGCTGATTATTTAATTTCATGCCGATTCGAGCTCCACTATTTCTATAGTTTTGAAATTCCGATAATCTGAATCGGTAAATAGAGACTTCGCACCAAGAAAAGGATTTTCTGAAGGGGCGTTTTGTTTTCTTTTTCAGACTAGTCGTGGTACGTCCGAATAGGTGGAGCGGGATCTAAGAAACGATTGATAATATGGAACAGATTAAATGGACGTTGTGAGAGACCTGAAATTCATTGTAGAGGTGTGAAATTGAATTTGAGTCACTCTGTTTCAATTGTTTTGAATTTTAGTTATTCCCAGATTTTTCGAAAAACATGTCAAATAATAGAATTTCACTAATTACAAAGTCGAAATTCAGTTATAACACTTATTAAGGAAACTTGGTGGGATTCCATGAGAAGCACTGTATTGGATGTACATAGATTTATCGTAAATGTAAGAATTGAAGTTGAATTGAAGTTGATTCAATATCAGGAAAAACGATATTTTAACATGAATATGAGTTCAATATCGAAATTATATTCCAGCTGCATATTGTTGTTGATAGCCTTTCACCAATTTCAGGATTCTGATTGTTTGTATAACTTTTCCTAACTCAATATTCGACACTGAAACTTCGATATCTTATCTATATATTCTGATAGACTAGAAAACAATATATTAATGTTGATTTCGGTGATATGTAGTTATGACAATTTAAACATTTTTTGAATAATCAAAGTTTGTTTTAGTAGTTTTTATAAACATAAAGAGGAGAATCACTTCCTAGTATCCAACACTATAACTCTGCATCGAACATGACTCGAAACCCCATAGCTATACTACGTATCCCCTACAAATTTAATTATCCTGATATTGTTTTCGAACATTGAACCAATACCTCCAAATCTACTCATTTTTCATGGCCAACATATTATAAACGATATTGAGCCAAAATTCTCGTAATATTGACCAATATTGGTCCAAAACATGTGTGCTACTCGTGTGAATGATGTACACATATCAGCTGAAGTTTCAACATCATTTCCTTTATAATATTAAAATTTTGATGTCAGGAAACAGTTCCTCTAGCAGATCATTTATATTTTCAGATGATCAAAGACTTCGACCCAGCAATAAAGTGGTCTGCATATTCCGAAACGATTCCGATGGAATCTATTCGGAAATTAATATTGGACAAACCTTGTGACAGATGATCAATCGTATATTCGACACATGCAATTGGAAGTATGCATGTTTGGGTCCAACGTTCGATCAGCAGAGCCATGAACGTTCTAGTGAAATACCAATTGTTTTTCTACATATCGCATCGGATCAATAATTGGTGAGGTTCGAATGCTCGCCTCATGAATTTTAATTTCAGCGGGCTTCAAATACATGTATATGATCGTGAAACGAATGAATTCGAAATTAAAAAAAAACAAATGATATTGGTTATCCAAATGATAACTTTTTAGCGATGATACGTCTCTTTTCCTCATTACAACCGTGAAATGGCGTGGATTTGGGATAAATGTTTTTGAAGCACCATTGATTCGATTTCTCATTTTACAGGCGTTGCATAGGTTGTGATGGGAGAATTGCTTTCGCCATAACATACCAATATAATAACATTTATCGATAGAAAATGTATTTCAACATTACTTTTTTCATAAATTTCCTGCATAGAACTGACAAAGTAAACGTCTATGCCAACCTTCTACAATATTATTAATTTTTGGCATTTCGAATTTTAATTTCTCGTAACAATTCCACAACAAATTTTCGAAAGTGAGTTTGGTTTTTTGGTATATCTTCCCTGGCGACTGATCCATGTATATTAAAAATACTCAACTAGGACTTGAGCCTGGGGGTATCAAATCATCATTCCACAGACAATATCAAAATCTTTGATGACAAATTATTCAAGAACAAATTAAATTGCAATCTGCACACACATATATATATATATATATATATATATATATATATATATATATATATTGTTTTTCACAATAGGAACTGTTTGTGATCTACACAGCAACTTATCGGGATAGATAGAAATCTATTCATCTACACTTGAATAGAATAGAATATAATTTATTTTTCGGATACATACATGTTCGAATACAGTTTTGGTATACTTTTCATGACTGAAAATTTCCATGTATGCTAGAGCCCTGTGGGCTTTTATAAGTTTGGATTTCAATATCAATAATTTTTCATGTTGAGGTAGGTTAGAAACCCAGAAAATTGAGGAGAAAATATTTTCGATATTTTGTAAAACAACAATTTTATTTCGATATGATTTCCGCAACCCTAAAAATAATATGTTTATCAAGTGCTATTTCTACTTGCAGAATAAAAACTTCTCAGTGAATATCTTTGAATAATTCTGCAATCAATTCAAATAGAGCTCTGGTTGAAAGCATGAAATATGCATTGGTGATCAGGGGATATTGAGACTAAAGGTACCCCTTCACGTGGGGGGGGGGGGGGGGGGGGGGGGTTTGGGGGGTGGGAGTGGGTGGTGGGGGGGGGAGTGGGGTGTGCGGGGAGGTGGGTTTGGGGGGGGGGGGGGGGGGGGGGGGGGTGGGGGGGGGTGGGGTGTTTGGGGGGTTGGGGGGGGGGGGGTGGGGGGGGGGGGGGGGGGGGGGGGGGGGTGCGGGGGGGGATAGGGGGGGGGGGGGGGGGGGGGGGGGGGGGGGGGGGGGGGGGGGGGCCCCCGCCCGGCCGCCGGGGCCCGGGGGGCGGGGGGGGGGGGGGGGGGGGGGGGGGGGGGGGCCCCGGTACAGTCGTGGCCTGCGCGCCAGGACTGACGGCTAGGCCTGCGCTTCTGGACTGATGGTATGCCAAGGGCCTACACGTTCAGTCCAAAACTGTCAATTGATGTTGAGAAGTGGTGGCATCAACGTGAAAATTCATTGCTCACTGAAAGAAACCGAATGCGCTCTGAAATAATGAGCTTGCACAAAAGAAAAGCGATTGCCTTGTTACTGTTAGCAGAAGCCGACGAAACAGAACATGTAACTTGAAGGGCAAAAAAGAGTTATTTGTCAAAACCGTGGTATTTGCGGAGGGGCGAATCTTCTCATATCAGCTTCTTGAAAGAAATAAATGAAACAAATCCTGAAGATTATAAAAACTATTTTAGAATGAACTATGAGACTTTCAATGATTTGTTAAGTTTAGTGAAATACTATATAGTGAAGCAAAATACAGTGGTGCGCGATGCCATATCCCCCGAGGCAAGACTAGGAGCCACGTTGCGGTATTTAGCTACAGGAAGATCGTATGAAGATCTGAAATTTTGTACCAGAATATTCCCTTAAACCCTTAGTCTGTTACGAAATCAATTGACTGAGGAGGTATCATCTCAAATCAACAATAATTATAATTATTATACAATATAATGTATTGCAATTAAAATATACTTCAGAAGGCACTACCTACTGAGCTGCTATGGACGAAACTGATAGTGTTTACGCACGTCTCGCTTTCGTCCACTTAAAATACCATAGTCGCACTCTTGCTAATCGGCAACTGACAAATGAAGCGCGGTCTTGCCTGTAGCGCGTTTCTGGCCTCGCCTAAATATTTGTTCGATTTGATTTCTTCAGTCCGCGCCGGGACTGAGACAGGCGGGAACTATTGCATCCCTTCACGTTCAGTTTCGGCCTGAACTGATGGACTGACAGTCCAAAACTGACGGAAAACTGTACGTGAAGGGGTACCTTATAAGTGTTCCTATGTTTCTTTGATTTTTTACGTTGATGTTAAACGGAAAATCGTTGAAAAATGTTTTCGAAGTATTTTCATGAATTTTTATGATACTATTGAAAATTGACATTTTTTTCATCACAAATAACATTATATGGTTCTTTTTATTATTTTTTACTATTCGAAAAGAAATTGGGCAGATAGTATTTTGTTAATTGGAAAGAAAATTGCTGTATCGTGTAGTGGGCATGATGTATCTCGAACAACCCATAGGGGAATCAACCATACGAGCAATACAAAGTACTTTTTCTCCGAATTACCTACATATGCAAATTTTTCTTCAGAAGGCGATGATGCAAATCTGAGAAAGAGTTCGAATCAAATTCAAGAGTTTTTAGTTCCATAGTTCCAAGGCAGAATAAATATTTTGGTACCGGCCACTGTGCCTGTGGGACGTTTGCAAACTGGTTGAATCAGATATTGAAAAAACGTCGACTTTGATTTTCAATATCAGTCACAGAAAACGTTCGATGTTCGAAGAATACATTTTTTTTGTTGTGCTGAAACCATAGTGTCACGTAACATTTTCAGTTGTGATCACGCTGTACAAAATTATAACCCTTCATTTTGTAACATTTATTCGTATTCATTGTTGTTGAAAATAATTGCTGCAATCACATTGAATCCTGTATTGCTAGTTGCCTACCTTTTCGTATGCTTATTTGAATCTATCGTGCGAAGAAATTTACGATTTGTTGGAGTTTTTTGCATTTTCAGTGCTTTGTTTTTTCTCTGCTTTTTACTGCCTCATGGAGAATATCGAGGCTTTTCGTTATAGTAATCACTATATAACAGCTGATTTATTGTATCTGAGATAAGTGAACTCTGAATCAATTTTATCTGATTTGAGTATAATATTATTAAATATTTTACAATCTTGGCATTTCCTTTTAGGTAAGATGATTTGAAAAATATGTAATTCGTTACATGATCAACAAAATATTTCCTTTTAGACACAAAAAGTCATTTTTTATCGTGGTCACTGTGGATTTCGCACAATCAGTCAATAGACTGTTTTCTGGGACATTTCACGGAGTTCTTTATTCACGAACTCAGCTCAACCCCCGAGAGTTTCAGCTCATTGTATCCAAATTAAAAATTACTTTGGATTCACCCAAGAAACCATGCAATCTTTTCTTAATCTGTGAATGACTGACCGATATGAATAATGATTGAAAAAATCAGGACTTAAATATCAATATTTGGTAATTAGATTATCGAAATAACAGATGCATTTTCAGGCGAGGACTAATGTTTCATCATTCATCTTCTGAAATTATCATTCTCAGTTAGATATGAAAAAAATTATCTGCCAACAACGCATTCGTTTATAAAATATTTTTGAACCATGGATGATATAATAGTGGAACAAAATAGTAACATTTCTCACTTCCACTACGGAAGTTTCAGAGTCTCCTATTGAAGGCAAAGCGAATGAACACATTGTGTAAAAGATAAATTGCAACAGATCATTGTTCAATTGTGGACCTGCTCAATGTTTGAGTCCTTATATTGTGAAATAAATATTTGTCAGTAGTTGAAAATCTTTTATGTGTGAAACGCTGCATATGGAGGAACGTGCGCTGTAGAATTGTTTCACCTCGGGAATAAAGTTTTAAACTTGGTAAACTTCCGCGAATGGAGGATTTTCATGGTTAATATAAGCCTCTTATCTGTCAAGTGACAAATTGAATCTGTCACAAAAAGTGTTGATTGACAGATAAAATGTTTCAAGCTGCTGATCAAATGGACCAACCAATAGATTAAGCGTCTCAATCTAGATTGAATGAGTCAATTTTTTTTCTTTCAGCGGCGCTAATACGCTGTTGAACTATTTTTTAATTTGAATATTTTAGATGATCTATTGGAATTTGCAATAAATTTTTTTTCAATTGAATTGCTTATCACTATTGTAATTTGTTTTTCGCCCGAAACTTCAATATTTTGAAAACTTCTCAGGTGCCATTTCCAATCGAATGACAACCTCGACCACGATTTTCGAAGGAGGCGTGGATGGAACTCGTTGACCAAAATGTATTCAACTACGTCTCATTCGTGGAAAATATCAGTTGATTTCTTGTTCGTCGCCTATATCCAAACACTTGATAATATATGAAACAAATATAATACTATGCTCCACTGGAACTCCTCCATTTCATCGTGATGAAGCGAATTTCTCGAGAATCCAATTGAAAGTTCCAACGGAATTAAAACTGGAAATAATTGGTAGGTAGTCGATAAATGAATGCACGAACTTCGGACATTAGCGCGTACTTGGCATATTAATCGCCGAGATCCTGACGAATTGAATGGAAAAACTGCTAATGGTAAATAATGAGAAAACCGGTCTTTATAGCTCAAGACATCGTGAAGAAAAACTTCAACTGCACAGGACAGAGTTCGAACGGATTGTCACTTGTGATACCACTAGTGCGTGAATTATTTCCGGAAATTTTTTCGAGCTCACGAATTTTCCAAAAAAATTCGTGAGCAAGAAAAATTCACAAGAATAATTCAAATATGACAGTATCCGGTAATATTGAGCACGAATTATTTGAAATTCATTTTTCAGCCTTTCAAAGTACTTCCTACCACTTATACTATTATCACTTGATAAAATGATTTTTCACCAACAGTGTGATGTTGCCTTCAACATAAATCGAAGGCACTTTATCTACACCACGTAACTCCTTCATCAGAGAGGTGTGCATCGTAATGTGTGAGTTCAAGCCCCGCAGCGGCCACTGTTTTTTTAACGTGAGATTTCGGTAAATATAAGTTTGTGAATGTGGGAAGGTCCAGAGTTGAATGGGAAAAAGAACGAATACGAATGACTAGTTTGAAATATGAAAGCAAATATCAATGAAGTAACATCAATTAAATAAATCAGAACGTACCTTTTTTGCCGATGTTCTTCACAATATTGTACTGATATAGGCATAACAATGTTCATTTTTTCATGGCCAGTATAATATTCACAATATTCAGCTCATTTTTTGCTTCCGTTCTACATCCGAATTACTATACTTATAATACCTTCTTCTTTCCCAGTTTTGGTTCGATACTCGCCTCCCATACAGCATTGATGGAGGAAAAGGACTGAATATTTTCGTATAGCGTTCAGGTGGTTACTCAATAGATACGACTGATGAGCGAGCTCTTGTTGAAGATAAATACAGGAATACCTATTCCCAATCTTTCCAGTTCTATTTATGCAGATCTCAAATGTTTGCTGGAACATGTAAGCACAGTCACTCTATCGCGTACCCATAAATAAACACCAAGCCGTACAATCTTTCTATTGTTATATCGGACACTTTATGTTCGAGCAGCTGAAAATGTTCTCCGCATTCGGCGATGTATTCTCATAATATCGTTTAGTGGCGCTTTTTCTCTCTGCCGCATAGGGAACGAAATTGAAATTAGATTGACTCAAATTCTTATATTACACTTTAGAGCGCTTTCTGGGTCGCGACCGGAACAAATGTTTTAGGGATATTCCGAAAGAGCGAGTCGAATTTAAAATTTTGTCGCCTTTGAGGTGTTTATCGTCAAGTTCTGCACTTTTCTGATATTGGATTTTCGACTTCATTTCCGTATAGGGACTTGCGAATTGCTTGAAGAGTAGTATGATGTGTCCCAATACCGAGGAAAATGTAACTTTTTTTTCAATGTCTAATCGATATCAATCGATCAAAGGGCATCCTCGGTTAATAAAGTCGAAATGCCATCAATCACGCAATTTTGATTTGACCCGCAAATGATGTTACCCAAGTCTGAAAAACATTCACTAATTTTTTTTCTTTCTTCCACTCTGAGGGTTGACAATGACCTTTTTCACGTTTTTTTTTTTTTTTCGAAATATAGGTCTCAAAAATATTGAAGAAATTCACATATTTGAAACACATAATGGTCCTCAAAATAAATGTATTTGGGCCCCCGGGCCCCTTCATAAAGACTTCCGAAAAAATTTCCAAATTCGAAAATAATAGCAGAAAACCCAGGTGTCCCGGTTGATATTATCTCATCATTTCCACGAAGCTGATATATACTATGGCAATTAGTAACATTTAGTTCATTAACAGTAATGGAACTTGAGAAAAAGGCATTTTCAGTTAATATTTTATAAATTTGCCATTGATTTCAACGAAAAATATCATGCGACAATTTTTGAATTGCAGATCCACATAGGATACACTCATATTGGATTCACTCATTCAGAAAAGTTAGCTATAAGAAGAGTGTGAAGCTTTTCACTCGGACAGTTTTCACTTTGAATATATCGAATAACTGTTCTTTATCAATTTTCACAGAGAACTGATTCACACAGATACGAAAGCGTGTAGTTTGTTACTGTTTTTTTCTCTCCGTCTTCCTTTTTCAATTCCCAGGGTGAAAAAATTATATTATTCACGTTAAATTTTTTTCTCGAAATCTAGGTCTCGAAAAATATTGAAAAAAATTCACCTCTATAGAAGACAGTATGTATCGAAAAAATTCAAGTATATAAAAGACAGTATGGTCCCCGGCACAAAATTTGTTGTGCCTCTGGGTACCACATAGAAACCTTTAAATTAACTTTTTTAAATTTCAAATTCGAAAAGAATTGCAGAAAACCGTGTCCTCTGTTATATTATTCATTCCTTTTAACGAAGGCCTTATATACTATAACAAACGTTAATCATAATATCAGTGGTGGCACTGGACAGAAACACATTCTTTGTGAAATTTTCATTAGAAATAGGTAGGAAAAGACAAACTTTCCCGGACGACTATGTTAGCAACACTGGCTTCTCAACAATATGTTGATTTTCCTACGGGGTTAACATTACTATTTTTTCGCAAATCGTTTAAAATTCGACAGATATTAATTAGTTTTGAAAAAATAGCGAATAATTTCATTCACAGTTGAATGGTGCTTTGAAATTCGTAATAAAATTATTTGAGTTACTATGGAAACTGTTTCCAATCATTTATGTAGAACACTAAAACAACAGGAATGTCAAGAATTTCCTGGAAACTTGCCGAAAAATAAGTTTCGAGAACGTGATTTCCAGTATTTTTTTTATATTTCATTCGAATCCCGTGAAATATGTGAAGAATTGAAAATTATACGTTCAATTATTCTATTACACCTCGGAAGACGAATCGAATGCAATTGTTTTTATATAAGTTTGAAAAAAGAATAAAAAATATTATTATATTATAAAAAAACGATTTTTCAAGAAATTTCCCAAAATGATTCCATTTTCTGCCAAGTGCCCACCACTGAGACTTGAACAAACGTCACTCAATACAATAATGGCGACACCTGAGTTTACTACCATTTTTCTCGAATGAAAATCTAATTTATTTTTTGAATTTTTCAAAAAGTGACCCATCTGGAATCAAGATTTTATTTCGAAGACCATACTTTTTTCTATATGTATTATTCGTTACCCATAGATTATGAGAAAAATACTAAAGTTTCGACGTCAGAATGGGAAACGGGGGAAGGAAAAACAAAGAACAGTAACAGACGGTACGCTTTCGTGTGTTTGTGTATCAGTGATCTGTGAAAATCGATAGAAAACCGTTTTTGCCTTCATTTGATGTGAAAAATCTCTCAATGAAATTCTTTCCACTCGTATAATGGCTCAAATTTTCTGAATAAGTCAATTGAATATGAGTCTGTTCTATGCAAAATTGTAACTCAAACACTTTCTGCTCCTTGATATTTTTCGTTGAAATTGATATAAAAAAGTTACAGGCAATTTTTGATAAAAAAGTCACGAAAAATTTCAGCACTGACATTATAATTACCTTCATTAATTATTATTATTATAATTAGCTTCGTTGAAAAGATGGAATAATATCACTAGGGACAGGTTGGATTTAAATATATTTTTTCGAATTTGAAATTAAAACAAAATTTTTTTAAGGCTTTTCTGGAGGGCTCCATGGCCCAAAAATTCATATTCTAACATTTTTTCGAATTTAAAATCGGAAAAAAATCGGGAGTCTTCATGGGAAGCCCGGGGGCCGAAAAAAATTAATTTTGACGACTATCCTGTCTTCTATAGATCTATAGTTATGCATTTTTTCAATATTTTTCGAGATCTATATTTCGAAAAGAAAAACGTGGAAAAGGTCATATACCCTTTGTTCATCTGAAGACCACAAGTAGTATAAGACAAAAACGCAAAATTATAAAGCAAAGGTTAAATGCTGAAATGATAAGAAAAGTGCAGATAGAGTATACAACAATTCAAATATCAAGGTGAACTATACAATTACACACAGAGTATAACAGACACTATCAGTGATTTATATACTAACAAAATCTTCCAAAGTACAGAATGCTCAATCGTTGGACTTCTCGAATCTGAAATAGGTAGTAGGTACATCTGCAATGTTTTGAAAAATTTTATCAAAAATTCGAATTTCAATGCTTAGAGGACCTTGCAGGTTCAATCTGATTGAAAGGAATCTTCAGCAAATGCTGATTCCTGGTGAATCAATGTACATGTGCATATTTTTCGAATATGTAGAAGACGTTAACTGGATTAACAGGGAGACACTCCCAAGTTATGTAATGTAATCGAGAATGCCATTCATTGGAAGCGTCTGAATAGGTGAATGTTTTATCAACCTAGGGAAGTCTTCGACAAATCGAAATGAATCTTTGTCAATTCAATATGATCCAACAATACTGCCCCATTCGATAAGACTTCATTTTAAGTTGATGGTAGTCAAAATATGCTTCATGTAAATTTTCGGTACTTCAATGATGATGATTGTGCTTATCAAACGATAAGATTGGAACCTTTGGTGTAAAAGTTGAAAACTTTTCCTAGAGATCAATTACCCTAACACCAAACTGATATTTTTGCACTCGACGCGCGTTTCGTTAACAAGGTTAACATCTTCAGGACAAGAAAATTGAGATCAATTAAGAAAATTGAGTATCAAATTTCTTCTCCTGAAGAAAGTTTTCATTGTGCCTATTGACAAATTCATTCTTGTGGAAGGTGCTTTCTTCGATCAACATGATACTCAAAAATATTTTATAATCCGTAATGTAATTTCGCATCATGGAACTATAGTATCTTCAGAAGTTGACGGAAAAAATGTTTCACATACCATTACAGGCTGATTTGTTGTTCTCTGAGCCACCTCACCAATTTCGTTCAGGTCTTCGATAAAACAACTCAATAACGACTAATAGCTGCTTCACTTCCAAATCTTACAAAAAAATTGTACCTTTGCATCAATGCATTGGAGTAGGAAAAAACTCATCGCTGAGTAGAGCACTACGGGACTATTGTATTGACAGAAAAACATAATTATTGTTCCATTCAAAATAACTATATAATTTGCTCTCACGGAAAAATGCCACACCCTGTATATCTAAAACTGATTTTGAGGTGTGGCGTTCCTGGTGTTATATAATTTTCATTTGAAGCTTGTGTCAAATCTTCTTGCATCATCGATTTATCGAGGAAATACGCTCTATAGAGACACCCAGTATATGCACGTGACCCTTTGGTATCGATATTTTAATCAGGATTCCGTTCATATGCAGCACTATGTATATTATTGAAAATATAATGAAGTAGTTTTTTTGTACTGGTCAGTGTGGAATTCACCCGTTCAATTCCACTACTGGACTCATGCACTTTCGTGCAACATATTTTGGAAAGGTATTTCCATTTCGTTTTCCGAGAGAGTCCTAGGTAATGTTGAAAGCACAATTCCGTAAATAATGCTCAGAGAGATTGCTGGAAACATAATGGAATAACTTTGTTGTCCCTCTAATTCGAATTTATTTTCCGCCTGGGGAAATAATGATGGACGGGTGGTCTGAGTGGAAGCTGCCCCAGAATGAGTAGCTACATCCCGAATTAGTACAATGTTTTATGGGTGTTCGAATATTGTGACAGTTGGGGCGTCCATATACGGATGGGAAAAGTTCACATCGTTGCTTGAGTAAGTATCGAATAGTTTGATTGGCTATCTTTATTGATGGTGAGTTCCAATAATGATGAATATATCAATTCGTTTGATTGAATGGGTATGAATTCCGTTCATTTTCCAAATCATTCCTGATATTATGATTAACATTGTGATATAACCTTAATGTAAGCGTTGAATTCACAAATGCATCTGAAATGAAACAAATAGAAAGTGTTATGTTTGCTATGAAGCAGAGAAATGAGGAAATTGATAAATACATTATCAAATTCTCTGGTCTATCACAACTCCACCACCCACCACAAGACAAGTGTTTCTGGCTTTGGCCTTCATCAGCTGTGGGTTGGCAAGGTCGGCGTATCGAAGACAAATTGTGATAGATGACCAGAGGATTTGTAGTGAATAGTGCCTAAACGGCAAGCGACACATAAGCGGAACCACCTGTAGTAACACTCAAAGAAAATGCTGTCATAGTTTACTTGGATTCCCAAAAAACGACGCCGGAAAGAGTAAGAAGCTGGAAAGCAATGATCAACCAAGTCATCTCCCGATTCGAAGCTCAGAAGACGAAAAACACCTATACCTAATTGCTGACTGTGGCTCTTTCTAGCCAAGATGAAATCAAACTTCCTACTTTTGACCGTGAAACTCCCCGCTACATTTACAAGAGGCAATTTGAGGAGGCTGCAGACAGCAATGGCTGAAAAGAAGAGGAGAAAGTGACAGCACTCATGATGGTCCTGAGGGAAAAAGCATCCGAAATATTTCAAGTCGTCCAGGTTGAAAATCAGAGCAGTATCTGCTCTGGATGTTAGATATGGCAGTCAGCACCTGGAACAAGTAGTCCAGATACAGCTCAAGTCAAGAATAATCGACGATCTGGAAGCTCTAGAAGAATTCAGCAACCAGTTATATAACAACAGCTCTATCGATGGGGTCGAGGACATCGAAATGCAGCAGGCGTTGAGACAGGGACATCACCGCACACTGCAAGATTCTCATTTCCATGCTCTTGAGTTCGATGCTGCCAAGAATGCATCCCGACAGTTTCGAAAAGTTCATCAAGTCATGATCATCGCTGAAAAAGACGAAGAGAGCTTGAATTAAGTCATAATAACCCTAGTTGAAAAGCTGGATACTTTGAGAAAGAGCCTGCCAATGACCGAAAGGGCTTCCGGAACGCTATAACTGTTACAAAGAGGGGTATCTGAAACGCGACTACCGGGCTCGATCGAGGGCCGAGGAAAGAAGGAATTGGCGTCGTACAGCACCTGAAAAAGACGAAGAGAATCTGAGAAGAGATCTAACGACAGTGTTCAGTAAGCTGAAAGCTTTGGTGGAACGCTTGCCAATGGAATTACCTAACAACGACCGAAAAAAAAAGAGCGACCTAAATGCTACTACTTTGACAGAGAGGGGCATTTGCAACTCAACTTCCGGATTTGTTGTTGTTGCATTCTGCCATACCAATTGTCACTTATTTTTGAACCCAGAGTGAAAACGTAACAATATTTTGAAAAACATGAAATTGACAGACCTTCGAAGCATTTGAAACAACGTGTTCTGTCGAACGATATAAAATTTGCACAGCGTCGTTTGTTGCAAGAAACAACCCAATGATGCATAATGACAAAACTTGACGAGGAATTGGACTGATGCAGGTCCTAGTGCCTCATTATTGTGACAAGTAGACTTGTACAAGTTCCTTTCTGTTTTCTTAGTTAGATGTTGTGGGATATTAGATATCTCAACTGTGATATTGAGTTCAGGAAGCTCAACAAAATTCTCATCAATTTGATTCGTAGAGTCATCGTTCCTTTAAGTCACGTCTATTGCTTCACATAGAAAAAAACCTTCTGCAAAGAAATATTAATTTTTATGTGTAAACACTCAGCGATACCATATGGTGTCATTTTGCTTTATGTACCCCTCAGAATCTTATTGAATATTGAATCAAAATATTCCTATGATAACGATTTCATCAGACTATATGGAGTCTATTTCAATTAAACCCATTGATTCCTTAGAATTGTTTTTTTGATAAAGAAAGCAAAGGACCATCTTCTTGAAATCACTTTGACATATGTGAGTTTGAAAATCAGAACAAAAATAAGATATATGTACTTAAATGACCACAATGGGATCATATGAGGACATATTGAAACAGTTATCCATAGTGATTCAGAAGTGATATATACGAAAAAAGCATCTTGACTCCACCAGTTGGTGACAAGATCTCCCGTAGCATGTTAGATAGGTACGAGCAATCTTTCTTTGAAACTCTAGAAGGTCACTTTATTTTTCACTGGCGATCTAATCTAACCGCCAATCAATAAAAACAGTCATGTTTATCATAACGACCACCACCAATACTTTCCTCTAATACCGATTCTATAATTGTGGACACTGTGGGTTCTTCTTTTCTGTGCTCTGGTCATGTAGATCAATCAACTCCACCCATTGAGACATTATAGTTATGTAACAAAAACCGTTGTGAAACATCAATATCTTTGTTTCTCAATGGTAAACCACTTCTTCACTTTCCCTAATGGCTCGACTCAAAATTATTCGGAGCAGAGGTGATGATGGAATATCCCATTCTACATAGTCTTCCGAAAAAATCTCAATTGCTGGTTCCAGTGATTTGTATCGATTTCCATAGACGTATCTACAAGTCAGAGCTTGAAAGTCATCGGGATTAATCCGCAACAAAATATGTGAAATAGATGTTGAAAATATCAATAGATTATGTTTCAATTTGGTAACGTTTCACGTTACAATATATTCAAATAAAATATACTCAAGTCACGCAAAAGTCTTGATAATTGCTCCAAAGTAAATATTTTGTGAGAGAAAAATTGATTTGAGTCTCCTCAATCCCCAGCTCTCATCAGAATAAATTAAATACCGAGGTTGGGTAAATGGAGGTCTGGTACCTATTTATAATGATATGAGGGTTTGAATGTGTAGAAAACGCGATCGAACCAAATGATAGGATGGTTTGAGGAAGTTTGATTGAAGGATCAATCTTTCATGAAAAACCGTTGATGTACAGCAGATTTTCCGAACAGATGCTGAAAGAAGATGAAATTTTCAACAGGAGGGTCAAAATCACTGAAAAAGCCTTCAGAAATATTTAACTTCGTAAAGACTCTACTACAAGTATACCTCACTAGATTTCATCATTCCAGTATGTATATATCTCATTAACTAATATTTTTTTTGTCAATGTTCACAGAAGAATAAAAAATTTACGATAGAGACTAAATTTTTTTTTTATTTCTTTCCACGTTATTACGTTTAACCATTCAAAAATATCCTGCAATTTCAAACTCTCGAATTCCTGGTGCAACTCGTTCAAAAGAAAATTATGATTTGAAATAATTATGATTTTGTCAACAAAAATATTTTTCCGTCATTTCATTTGTCAAAAAATATGATTTGAAGAAAAATCAAAAAATTTCTCGATTATTCTATATTATCTTTCATTTTTTTTATTTTTCACCAAAATTTTCTGAGACTCTTTTTAAATATAAAAAAGTAGAATTTCTACAAAATCCGTGATGAAAATTAAATTCAAATTAATTCCATCTATTATATATATATATATATATATATATATATATATATATATATATATATATATATATATATATATATATATTATATATATATATATATTATATATATTATATATATATATATATATATATATATATATATATATATATATATATATATATATAAATATATATATATATAAGCATACCACTATCTACCGAGCGTCCGTACATTAACAAATTACTATCTTCCAAGCGTCCGGTTCCAACAGAGCGTCCATATATGGACGCTCTGAAGAAACTGTGTAGAATCTGAACTCAGAGCACCAGAGTAGTTCACATATTTGAAAATTCGTTGGACGCCTTCTTGATAGTTGTGCAAATTTTTCGAATACTTTTGTATATTATTAGTTCATCAGGTTTGCCGCCAGCGACGCAAGGAATATTCATTGAAAGGTATATATTACTTTCGGACCGTCGATTTCCAAGCGTCTTCCAATTTCTGAAGAAGAGGCAACGCTGAATAGGGGCTGGTTTCAGAATGCAGCGTGTTTTAAAAAGTGCAGTATTTGTTGACAAACATTCGTTGAGTGAAGATTGAGTGATATTTGATAAACCGATTTCAGGGAAGTTATGAATCAAATGAGGTTTTGACACACACTCATGACTACTTTGTATTCTTTCGCTGTTTCTGCTTGAGTTCATCAACGCACAGACCTAGAGTAGGGGGTTTTTCAAGGCGAACTAAGCTTTTCGCGGGAAACCACACCATTCCTAGCTTCTTCAAAGGCTAGTCACTCGCGCCTGCAAAACGTCAGGAAGAAATTCCAAAAAACGACGACCTCCAAACCCGAACAAAAGTAGTGATACAGATGGCTTTTCCTTTAAGGATATCATGCCAGAGTGGTGATAGGATGTCGTGTGTGTCCAATATCCTTTACAACTTTTTGGTTTGAACCTCACAACAGGGAGAACAAAAAATTAATTTCAATTCGTTATTCACAACCTCTATGGATTGTGTAATAGATCATTCATCAACTAGCCCCCATGAATGGAATGAATCGAAATAATTCATAATCGGTATTTTTGATACATGGTGGTAGAAAAAAATTGGTTTGAAAACCATTTGTTTTTCATTCCGGATACGCGATGTACTATCATATGCAGGGTGGCTCATCGAAAATATATCGCAAGGCATTAGAGCCTGGAAAATTAATTTCGATAAAATCCGAATACACGTCAGAAGGACAATTTTTGACAAAATATTAAAAATTTTATTTGATTCAACTCAGAAACATACCGTATTACTTAAGTGAATGTGCACACTGTTGAACGCTTATCTTTGGATCTTTCGGAGTGCTGTGAACTTTGGTTTTATATGCTCAAAAAAAACTAAAAGACTCAAGTCGGGCGACCAAGAGGGCCACTCAGTTGCACCCCTTCGTTTACCCAGGGACCTGGAAACGTGCCATTCGAGTAATTGCGTACATTCAGCAAGTAATGGGGGGAGCTCCGTTTTGTGGAAAAATATTTCTTGTGCATCACATGCAGGATCATTCTCTATGACATTTGTTATAAATGAGTCGATGGTAATTTGTAGTGAATCCAGATACAGGACACACGATGGAAATTACCTGTTATTGAATAATACCAAGCTAGGTAGGGTCCCATCAGAAAAACAGGGAGTTCTGCCAATAATCTCAAGCCCTATGAATGTTGTCTTATTAACTCAGGTGGTCAGTCAGTATACTCAATAACGATCGGAAATTCTGAATCGATTGAAACGTCGCGTCGTGCTGATACTAACAACTCAGACAATGGAAGTCTGCGATAACAGTAGCAAATTTACATTACATTACATTAAAAAAAAAAAATATGCGAAGGATCTGCACAGCATTAAAAAACAGAGAAAACTCTCGAATAAATTTATTGGAATAAAACGGTCAGTATTCAGGTGAAATAGAATCGGTTCTTGCATTTTTCGTCAAAGGTAGTGTTGAAATTTTGAAATTCGATATTTTCTGAACGAGAAATATCTTATTTGAAGAGTTATCATTTCATTCACTTCTTTCTGAATGATTCGAGTGCTAACGCCTAACGCTCCACTTAGGGGAAGGTTTGGTTATGCTTTTGTTGCTGTTGTTGTGAAACTCACACCTAAAACTCCAGAAAATTGCATGTATTCATGCAGGTTTTTCGAGTTGCATGATTTTTTTTTGGTGCGATAAGTTGCTACGTCTGTTTTCGGGTATGTTGGGCCACAAAAAATATTTAATATCATTCAGTGTCTCAGAACTTCGTATTTTCTTATAAAAATATTGGCGTGGAATCATGGATTTTTTTTGCAGTCATTATTATATCCATCCGTACAGTGGCAACTGTAGTAACCTTTTTTAATTAAAAAAGACTACCAATTCTAGCCCTATACAGTGTCATCCCCAAAGTTTGCACCATATGGAAAACTCATTTATTAAGGGTCTTTCGACAGAAAGTTATTCTTGATAAAAGTTTGTGCATCCCCTGAAACCGAATACTTATGCACCAACAAAATACGGTAAAACAGACGTTATATACGAGGAGCCTTCAAAAATTTGATTTTGAGACAATAGTTAAGTACTCTTATTCTGAAAAATCTCGGGAAATGTTATTTGGAAAAGTTGTTCAGCATTAAAAAATACATCCAGGTTTGAAAGCATGGCCATCTGAGTGAAGTTTAATTTTCTACCCATTTTTCTCAAATGGGGACTACGAAAACAAAAATTTGTTAAAATGATAAATAGACAGCATCCTGTATACCACGGTTTATTTTAGAAGGCTGTAATATTACAAATTACACAAGTAAGGTGTTAACCACGGTCAATTTTTTTGACAAGTTAAATAATTTTCTAAGTTTTTGGTGCAAGGTTATTTTCATTTTTTGTTGACACCGAATGTTACTGCAAATTATACAGTATTCTAACAATAACTTAATATTCGATAATATCAAGTCAAAAAACGTCAAAATAAAATAGGTATTTTGGAAGAAACTCATTGATTTTCTGGAGATTTTCTTGTCCAAAATAGTTATAAAGAAAATGGGTAAAAAAGTAAAACTTCACTTAGATGGCCATGCGTTCGAATCTGGATGTATTTTTTGATGCTGAACAACTTTTCCAAACAACATTTTCCGAGATTTTTCAAAATACTCCTGTCTCAAAATCAAATATTTGAAGGCTCCTCGTATATTACGTGTGTTTTACTGTATTTTGTTGGTGCATGTTTAGTTTTAGGGGATACACAAACTCTTATCAGGAATAACTTTTTGTCGAAAAGCCCTCAATAAATAAGTTTCCCATATGGTGCATACTTTGGGGATGACACTGTATATGTTTGGCCCCCCTCTCAACATACATTTTGGCTGCTCATTACAAACACAAGTGAACACTTTGCCGTGTACCCTTTTATAACAGAGTATCTCCACAAATAAATTTTTCTTAATATATTTATTAATTTTTTATGAGTTGGAATGTGATTCTTAGGGCCATTTTCCAGATATGTGGTCATGTCATGATTTAGTAATGTTTGAAGAAAAATATATAATTTCTTGTAGGGACTGGTATTGAGTAAGCTCAATACAAAGCTAAATAACTAACAACATGACCACAGGTGGTGTGGCAATTAATACTGATGTTTATAAGCTGTGGAAAAAGTCAGTTTTACATAAATTGTATATATTTAACAAATCACATATGAGTGTATAGATAAAAATAACAAGTAAATAGTGAAATTAAAAAAGTATCAAAGCAAAATATCAGAGCTCAGGAAGTCAACCCACGAGTAGCATCTTAAAGTTACCTATTGCCGTTATGATTTAATCTGGCATCATCGCCGGGCGCTTACGAATCGGAAGGACGAAAGTAAAATATATAAAGCGGACGCCAGCTAGCGGAAATTCTTGAATATATTGGACGCTGAGAGGGGGCTCCATGAAAGGACGCTAAGGAATGGACAAATGAAAATTCCAATTATTTATAGTCGAAAAACAAAGTCCAAACAGTTTCTATGACACGTCGTGTATGAATCTTGAAAATATTCATCTGTACAACTACAGGTTTCTTGAGAACTACATGACGGACGCTCAGAGATTGAGTTGTGAAAAGACGCCAGGAAGATAGCTGGATGTATATATATATATATATATATATATATATATATATATATATATATATATATATATATATATATATATATATATATATATATATATATATATATATATGGATCATCAAATTCTCTGGTCTATCACAATTTGCATTCAATTCGAAATGCCCACCACAAGACAACTTGCAGAAATAATGACAAGCACTCTCAGAGTGTTATCGAAAATCGAATCCACAAATGTATCTGAAATGATACAAAGAGAGAGAGTTATTTGCTATGAAGCAAGATGAATCAGGAAACTGATAAATGGATCATCAAATTCTCTGGTCTATCACAATTTGCATTCAATTCGAAATGCCCACCACAAACGCAGTTGTTAGTTGACGTGGCGAACTGTCACCACTGACGGAAAACTATGACAGCATTTGCTTAGAGTGTTACACCATAGGTGGTTCCACTTATGTATCGCTTGCCGTTCGTTAAGGCACGATTCATTTCAAATCCACTGGGTTTCTATCACAATTTGTCTTCGATACGAGGACCTTGCCAACCCACAGCTGATGAAGGCCAAAGCCAGAAACAGCTAGTTGTCTTGTGGTGGACATTTCGAATTGAATGCAAATTGTGATAAACCAGAGAATTGATGATTCATTCATCAGTTTCCTGATTCATCTTGCTTCATAGTAAATAACTCTCCCTCTCTCCCTCTATATAAATAATATATTATATATAAGGAAGAACTTAAAAAACAAATTCAAATGTGTTCATATTTCTACTCAGATAGAAAATAAGATCTATAAAACAAGCGTAAACTACAGAATTTCATCAGTAGGAAATATAAATAAATAAGTTCTTTCAACAGATTTGTCATTGTTGGTTTCAATGGAACCACAATGTTAACAAAAAATATATTTTCAATACCCAATCTTAAGGATCTAGGGAATGTTTCTCCATGAAAAACATTTTCAGAATATTTTATTTGAATAACCAGAAAAGCAAAAAAACAATTCAGAGAATCGAAAAATAATTTCATATATTGACAAATGAAATGACGAAAAAATGTTTTTCCAAACTAAATTATTTTCATCCCAATTTATATATATATCGTGCAATTGCATTATATTTATGAATAGTAAGATATTTACATCGTAAAGAAAATATCAAAGAGAAAATTCAGTCCCCATTTTTCATTTAAAATTCTTGTTTTTAGCATTGATACTCAAATAGTAATAGATTATGAGGTATATAAACACCGGGAAGATTAAATTCCGTGAAGTATACGATTGTTACATCATGAATATCTATTATTTAACTTGAAACGCTATGGAATAAGAGGCAATGCTTCAAAGTGGATCAGATCGTATTTGAGTGACCGCAGACAGAAAGTGAGTATCGTTTCAAATAGCATAGTTGTAAAGTCAGGCACGAAGAAAAATAATATAAGCATTCCACAGGAAAGTATAACTGGACCTATTTTGTTTATTGTCCCCATGAAAGATATCTTAGAAATTCTAATAAAAAAAATTATAATTCTTAACAGATAATAAATTATGCTGATGATACAAATTCATTAATATCATAATATTTTCCAAACTTGGTAATTGAATCGAATGAGCTCGTGGATGATGCTAAAAATTGCTCCTTGAAAAATAATTTGATATTGAACATAGAAAAAACAAACATTCTATTTTCCGAACACAACAACAAAGAATTCAAACCCCATCATCGGTTAATGTACTAGGAAATAATATCAAATTAGAAAATTACACTAAATTTTTAGGAATCTATATTCACGAGCATCTTCATCGGCATATACACATAATCAATCTAGGAAAAAAACTAAATACAATATGTTATAGTACAAAGGTTGTAAGCAACTACTTGAATGACAAATCATTAAAAACCTTTTTTTGCAAATTTTGAGGCATCAGTTAGATTTGGCATAATATTCTGGGGAAGTAATATGAACATAGTTGAAATATTGAGAAAAGGGTCATGAAAAGCATTTTCGAATTGAAATACAGAGAAACCTGCCGTGGTATTTGAAAAAAATATATCATTTTGACAATATTAGGTCTATATATATATATGGATGTATTGTTTACCTTTTCAAAAATGAATCAAAATTAAAAGTGGGAGGTGATGATCATGATTATTTTACCCGCAGTAACAATAAAATTTATCCAGCACATAGATTAACATTGACAAAGAAACATCCATCCTATGCCGCAATTAGATTATTCAACAAACTACCAAACGAAATCAAATGCTTAAACAGTTTCACCAAATTCAAGAAACACCTGAAGAAATTTCTAATTAATAAATAACCATATTCACTAGAAGAGTATTTCAACTAAAGTACATATCTTTCATCTTGACACTATTTCCTTTCCTGTATTTTATTTGTTTTGTAACATGTAAAGTATTTCTGTGAAATAAAGATTATCATTATTCTTATTGATATCTGTATCTGTATCTGTAGAGTAGGGAGGGTGAGTATAGACCCACAGCACTTAGGCCACAATATGGCCCATTGTACATCCTCCCAAGGAGTCGCCCTCCTAGGACATTGTCCATCCTGCCTTATCCAGGAAGGAGGACAGGTCACCAGGGGACATCTCCTTAATATCGGCAGGTGTAGGCCAAGACTCACCGAACACACACTCTCTTATCGACGATAGCTCCAGACATTCGCATAAGACATGCCTGACAGTTTCATCTTCCTGTTCACACATCCTGCATAGAGGTGTGTCCACTAGCCCCATAATATGGAGGTGTTTCCTTAGTTGACAGTGTCCAGTCAGAAATCCCACTGTTAAACGTAGGTTCTTCCTGGTCATCGCCAAATATTTATTTGGATCCAGCTTCTCAGGGTCGCCCAGGGTGATCCTGGCAAAACTGCATCCTTTGGTTTCATCCCATCTTTTGAGGGTTTGAGTATGGGTGTAACGTTTGGCTAGTTCCGCAATTGTCGAAGTCGTCAAGCCATGGGTGTCACCTGGTCCCAAAATGTTCATTCCAGCCGCCATCCTGGCCAAAGAGTCAGCAATGCGGTTACCTTTGCTCCTGTCGTGCCCTTTCACCCACCTTAGTACGATATTATTATCTACCGAGGCGTTAGCTAAATCTTGATGGCACTCTAGTGCTAACCCTGAGATAATACGTTGTCTATTCAAGGTTAGTAGGGCTTGTCTACTGTCAGTGTAGATTATTATGTCTTTGCCAGAAAGACATATTCTTGATAGTATACTTGTGTTAAAGTCTACACGAAGCAATTTTTTCTGGTGGCTTTAGCTAAAGAGATATCACATTTTGAATGTCATTGGAAAAAATGTTCATTAGTTATACGCTCATTTCAACAGAAATCAATGGAAAAAATGAAACGATGTTTTGTTCTTTCAGGTTTACGGATGACACCATGATTTCTTCGGGTTTTCAGATCGAAATTTGCTAGTCGAAAACAATGATTTTTACAAGTGTTTTGCGGAACTTTATTCTCTGAATTTCAATTGTTAATACAGGTAGTGGAGTTTCAGTGATCGAAACATTTCTATTGAAAATTCTGTCTTCTTCGAGAATTCTCAACGGTTTTCCAGTTATTTACGGAAGTTCGAACAACCATTGTTCAACATTTAAGATTTTTGGTAACTGTTGAAATAGAGCTCATGCCTGAATCGACTGAGCCCTAGATCATATTTGTAGGACCATTATCAAGAGAGTCATTGATTTTCAATTTGTGAGCAAGACTTATCACACATACTCTCGAAATATTGAGTGTGATTGTGTCGTCGTTACCCATGTGGTGTTTTTCTTCAATATCTACAGATATTCATTTCTATTGATATCGATCGATTCATGTGAAAACCTGATATTTTTCAGTGAATTCAGTTGTCATTCATACTTTTCAGCTATATATACCTATAAACTATATTTCACTTATTATATCTTCTACACTGCACCCATCGTCAAGGCGTCTCAAAATTGTCTCACGAATTTCAGAATTTCTAAACTCTGTACTCCTTATTCGTCTATTCAAGGAATTAGCATTGCATCACAGTGCATCGCAAATGGCTCTTTGAAGTTGTTTTCAGCTAATTTCTCATTTTCCTCGTTTCTTAGCGACTTTTGCCCAGATTTATATCGAAAACGCTCTGATATTATGCAAGTACAGACACTTGAAGTACAGCCCACCTAATTGATGGCTTCATTAAATTGCTAGATGGTCATGACACAGAGCTCAAAGATTTACAAGCTTTTGAAGTAAAGTTTCCAAGTGAGTTTTTATGACGGGCGATTATGCACGAGTTCTTCTCTCGCTTGGAGGTCGGCTATAAAGTTACCGACTATATAAGTGGTCAGCGAACCAAAAGATACTACCATATTTCATGAAAGTCTCTGGAGGCGTTGTCGGAAAACGAAAAACAAAAGAAAATCCGAATCCAAACTGCTAGCGAGCAAAATGATAAATGAAGATATATTTAAGAAATCCGATGCTTTTCTTTACTTTATGACAATCGTTTGATGCGCTTTGTTATAGACGAAGCCGCCTTTGGCGACAAGCCATTAAATCTGGAAAATCAATGAAAGGAATGGGCAGAGAGAATCTCCGAGTGTGGAGAATGTTCCCCTTCAATTGAAGCGAATCTAGTTTATATCGCGATAATGATGAAAAAAAATAAAAGTGATGGCAGAGAGTTCGATGTCGATTACAGTTTGATTCAATGGAATCTTTCGTGAGTTATGATACTCCGCCTTCTGCAATGGAATATGGATTTCCAGTGGTGTCGAATGTGCAAGGTTCGGTATTCTACGATATTTCTCCTGGAGCAACAAATCCGACTTTGGTTGAAAACATTTTATTGTAACAGTTGTAAGATAATAATTCAAAGGAGGAAAGTGGTCCATCTCTTGTTATTTCGTGAACTCTGGTTCGAAAGAACCAATTTACAAACCATTCGCTTGGCTAATAGTCTCGTGTTGGAAAAGTCATTCCTGAGATATGTGAAAACAGAAAGAATACACTGCGTTCTAGCTAGTTTCAAGATAAACCGGAATAATATTGACTATCTCAATGAGTTATGCATGAATGTCCATTTGAATTTTATGAAAAAACTGGAAAACTCATTTTATTAACGCAGTTGATAAGTGGATCCTGAGAAATCATGATTAAAATCATTCAATAACCCAAAATAATTCGAACATACCTACTAGTCACTGTTAATGGAAAGAGTAAAAAAAATAGAAAGAAACAATGTATGAATATTCAATTATGAATGTGGGCTTTTTCTTGTTTCCCTAATACCTAGTTGAAATAGGAAATGCGCTTCCGTAAAAAGCCTTGAAACCTTTCAGAGCTCTTCGGCACCCAAGAATAATGACCTGCGTTCTGGGCGCCCACACTCTAGAAAGTGTTTCATGAGATAATATAAGAGAATTGTTTTTATTTTTTCTACGTGATTTCAATAGAATTCAGGAAAGAGTTTCATGAATTCTGAAGTTATTTTCTATATGGAGTACTTACTAACGTGAGATTGAAATGAAATTGGATCAAAACAAACAGAAAATACATGAATGAAATGAAATGACAATGACAAGTTGACGCAATCAAAGCGGAAAATTTTGATTAACGGGTGTTATATTTTCTTCGTTGGAAAGTAATAAATAAGTATATATCTGACTGAGGTTTTTCAAGTCGGTTCGTTTATTCATATAATGTTGTTCTTGTCAAGAACCCATTTAATTCATATAATAAATCTCAGAATCACTCAAACCGAAAAATGTAATCAACGTTAACAGAATCACCGTGAAAGCTCATCATAATGACAAATATTCCAGTGGAACGAATATTACATTGCCATCAGAACTTTTTAATGAGCTACAAATTTTATTCACGATATTAAATTTTCAATATCTTTATGTTTCCTGAACAACTTGGGGGGAAAGATTATCCCTCAGGGATGAAACATTAATGCGAAAATGTTCCGTTGCTTTATATAAATTTCGAGATCTAGCAATTCTGTACCCGGAACATACCGCCTGCTTGATATAAAAGCGAGTATACACTATTCGAGAATAACACTTTGGATCGGGGCTTTGATGTGCTGAAAGTAAGACTATGATCATCATGAAGGAAAATAGAAGATGTAGCACGCTCACATAGCCGTTTATTGAAACGCATTTCTGGGTGCTTGAGGAACGCTAATGAACATCAAGTGAGAGCGGGAAGCTTTGGGTGGTTAGTGAAAATAGTAATACAAAATATTAGAAACGACTACCTGTTAATACAACAAACAAGTAGTGGAGAATTATTCTGTCTGCCTCTTTATGATTTCAAAAAATTTCAAGTTATTATGTTCCTAGTTCTGAAAAACCCTCTTCTAGATCAGTAGTGGTACGCTTGTGAACAGTATCGTTCGAAGGCTGAAATAATTTCTTTGGGTGATTAACCTACCACAATCTGAAAAAGACAATATTGAAATAAATATCAGTGTAGAAGGGCAGATCTAATATATCCGAAAAGCTGCTGCGTTGATTGAAAACCATTCCTCTCAAACGAAGCACATCCTATCCCTATCAGTCAGTAACTTCTCGTATAACGTTGCTTTGCCTATAACAAAAAGAACTGAAACATAAAAAACTGTCTGTCAACGTATCGGAAACCAACTCAGTTTCCGTTCTCGGAACTCACTCTACTCACTCCACTTCTATCCAGGTTCTTGGAACAGACATATCTTTGATTCTAAATCATCTGAACACATTCTTACGGCCTTTGGAGATCATACAACAGAATAGAATGAGACTCAAATAATAGTAAGACACAGCAACGGCAGGATACGAAAATTGAAGTAATCTGCTTTTTTCTCCAATTGACAGCAGATATTAATTCTTCAAATGAAATTGCATTCAGTTCCTACTTGACGTTTCGTACATTAAAATGAATTCACGGGTTAAGTTGCAAGTTCAGCGCAGGACGTTTTTCACGTCATCATGCAGTCAATGATGTCATCAAACGTGCCCTAGTTTCAGCTAAAGTACCCTCCATCCTAGAACCCCCAGGCACTAGTCGCGATGATGGGAAACGTCCAGATGGCATGAGTCTGATTCCCTGGCGGAGAGGAAAACCTGTTGGGTGGGATTTTACTTGCGTAGATACTCTGGCTTCTTGTTTTATTTTTACAACATCCGTATCCTGTGGCTCAGCAGCTACTTCTGCAGAATCATCGGAGAGAAGGAAATATTCAAGTTTAGGAGATAACTTCATTTTTTATCCAGTTGGAATCGAAACATTCGGCTCCTTTGGTCCTCAAGCGAAGACATTTATAAATGAAATAGGCCATCGAATCACCACGGAAACCAACGATCCAAGAGCTACCAGTTTCTTGATTCAGAGAATCAGTATTTTAATACAAAGGGAAAATGCAGCTTCTTCTTTTTGGACCATTCCTAATTCCAAAAGTCTCGATGAATTTTTCATGATTCCTCTTGTTCCCAAATCACAATATTCCGACAATAAAATTACATCTTCCGTTTCTTTCCGATCTCAAGAATTTGCGGAAGCCTTCCACAACAACCAATCATCCCAGGAAAATTCATCTCTGTCGCTTTCCTCTACATGTAGAATTACAAGTGGAACATATGGTTCGAAATTATTGAATAATTCAAGCGATTATCTAAAAATCACAAGTCTTCATGACCTTCCTACAGTAGACCACAACAGAAAGCCCTCAAAAATCAGTGTTCAAGAGGAGTATGATATACTCAGACCTATAGTGGTACCAATTGAAGTGGTGACTATATTCCAAACCATGTCACAATGTAATACTTCTGAAAATATTGAGACATGTGGCATTCTAACAGGCAGACTCGAAAGTAATGAGCTAATTATAACTCACATGATTTTTCCAAAACAAAAAGGAACCTCGGATTATTGCATGGCAATGAATGAAGAGGAGATTTTTGATTATCAAGATCAACATAATTTGATAACAATAGGATGGATTCACACTCACCCCACTCAAACTGCATTCCTTTCAAGTGTTGATCTTCATACCCATTATCCTCACCAATTACTGATACCGGAAGCAATTGCGGTAGTATGCTCACCAAAATATAATGAAACTGGATTTTTCATATCAACTCCTCATGCTTTGAAAACCATTGCAAATTGCCGAAAGAGTGGATTTCATCCACATTCAACTGGACAAAGCACTCTGGAAGTATTGGATCTACGCAAGGCTTAACACATCCACTTTTACAATATTAATTTTTTTTTATTTATAGATATAAAGATGATATTTTATTTTTACATAATTCATTAATTTTTTTCATTTATTCGTTCATAATAGTCATTTGATTTAACAATCGACTATGTTTCAACGTTCATGTTTCGAAATTATTCTGAAACAATCATATATTTTTTCTATAATAACCAACTTACTAAACGGAAAATATCTGACCTTTTTTTTAAATTTGTCTACTCGATTATAGAAATAATTGATGATACTGTTGTTCCTTGGAAATCACACAATGAAAATAATACAATGTTATGAAAACTATAATATAAGAGAATATAATTGCACCATTCGAAGTCAATTCAACATACTGAAGTTTCAGAGATGAGAAAAACTCAATAAGTACCACTACTTTCAAGAATGACGAAAAAAGGATATTGATTCGGATTCACAAAATTCAAATAATTGTTCCTTCTATGAGTCCCTCTTCAAATACATTTCTCTATTCGTTTTCTATTATTCACAACCACTTTTCTCAGTTGCCCAGGGATAACTTCCTGGCATGCCTCACAGAGGAAGTTCTTCCAGGAAGTCGAACAACTCATTTTCCGGAAAATAAACGAATAATTCTCAATTCAGATTTCATCCAGTATATAATATATTTGCAAATATGTTTGCTGGAAACAATCATATCGACAATCATATGCCTGAGATATTTTTTTTTTCACCAAAATATAAGAACATTTTAATGGACCTGAAGACGAAAAAGGCTCGCGGATCTGATGGAATCCCAGCAATTGTACTGAAAGTATGTGCCACCGAATTGACACCAGTACTTTGCGAATTATTCAACCTTTCATATAACCAGGGGATTTTTCCTAAGTCCTGGAGGACAGCAAGAGTTCAGCCTGTTTTTTAAAAAAAAAAGGAAACTCTACCTTGTAATAAGAGACCAATTGCACTGCTTTCTATCTTTTCCAAAGTCATGGAAAAAGCAATGAATATAAAGCTCATCAAATATCTGGAGAAATCAGGAATAATTATTGATCGACAATACGTATTTCACCATAAAAGATTAACCAGTGACTTATTGGCTTATGTTTCTCATATTTGGCAGCTTTCAATCGAAATATTCGGAGAAAATATAGTTGTTGCAATCGATATTTCTGGTCTGATAGGTCTCTGTATGTGGTTGTTGATGGAGTATCATCTGATATTCTCCCAATGAATGCAGATGTTCCATAGGGTTCAGTTCTGGCGCCCACTTTGTTTCTGCTTCATATCAATGATCTGCTCGAGAAAACATCTAGTTCAATACATAGTTTTGCGGACGACAGTACTCTCCATACCGGTTTCTCTTCCAGAGTCCCCATACCAGCTCGAGAAAGAAAAATTCAAAGAAACATTCACGTCAATAAAATTACCGACGACATGGTGAAAATAATAGAATGGGGTAACATGAACTTGGTGGAATTCAATGCAGCGGAAACCCAGGCATGTCTCTTCTCAAGAAAAGCCGATCTATCATCATCTAGTATTCAGATGTCAGAAGTAACTATTCCTACAAATCAAATATCTTGATGCTAGGAATCACGATCAGTGATAATCTCCCATGGAGGAACCATTTGAGATCGATCGCTGAGAGTGCTCTCCAGAAACTCGGATTTCTATTTCGTGCGAAGATATATTCCACTTCCTGTCAGCTTCTAATGATCTACAGAGCTCAGATACGACCTGTTATGGAATACAGTTATCATGTGTGGAGTTCGGCACCAAAACATTCATTGAGGCTTCTCGATTCTATCTAGGGAAAGGCAATTCGTCTTGTTGGTGATTCTTCGCTTATAGACTCGCTCACTACATTGGAACATCGTAGAAGGGTCGGAGACTTGTCTCTCTTCTATACATACTTTCACGGTCGATTCTCTTCCGAATTCATCAATCGTTCCCACCTTGACAATATCTACACGGATGACTCGACGAGTACCAAATTCCCACCCCTTTGTTGTGAATTTGAAAACTTGTCGAACCACTGTTGCTCAGGGATCTTTTTTCGATAGAACAGCTGAGCTTGGGAACTCCTTGTCAAAAGAGGTTTTTCCTGCGGCTTAAAAACTTCAGAAATTCAGAGTGAGTGTTAATTCGTATCTCATGTCCCTTGATTCACACGATGTTCTTTGAACGTTACAGGGCTCCCCTTTCGTGTGAATCTGCATATAAAAAACAGCTCCTATTAAATTTTCATTTAGTATCCCACACCACACATTAACTTTTTGAGATATTCGATTTCGACAATTCATCACTCACCTATCGTTGGAATACCTACTCCAGAACTTTCTTTGAACCACGATCAAAACCAAATCATAATTCGACACGTTCTTCATTCACCTTCAAAACTTGTTATAAAAATTGTATTCGAAAAAAACAAGAATTGATTGTTCATTTTTCTTCTAATAATCCAGAAAAAGATGTAGTCGACTTTGTCACAGAATATTTCGTCTCAAATGTTCCTTATTATCTTCATTTCGAATAACCAGATGTGTATGAACAATTCTGCAAAGTAGTTCGTAGAAACTTCAAATGGCTCTCTTAGAAATTCAGGTCATGTGAATCAAAACTGATAGATGTTACAACAAAAAATGAAATTCCACATGTGATACAAGCATATCATGAAGGAAGAAGTAATAATCGAGGAATCGAAGGAAACCGAACAAAGACTCAGAGCGCGATATTATTGGCCAAATAAGATTCTTTACAAACATTTATTGAACAGTGTGAAATATTCCAAGAAAGTTAATATGAAAGACACCCGATTAAAACAAAACTGAATATAACTTCGACAGCTACCAAACCCTTCGAAATCATTCATATCGATGTTCTCTCTCTCGTGTTTATTGGCCGTTGCCTCCTAGAGTGGGCGCATGTGGGGCCATCCATATCGATGTTGATACTCTATAAAAAAAAAACTCTCAACCGTTATAGATAGTTTTTCAAAATATGCTTGGTCTCGGTAGTGTAGTGGTTAGCATATCTGCCTATCAAGCGGAAGGCCGGGGTTCGAATCCTCGCCGGGCCACCGTGCTGGGTAATCGCACGTTAAAAGGTAAGGCCTCGTTGATCCATTGCTCGCACAAGTTTCGACTTCTGAGGGTTGACGTTCGTCAGCTGGTTAACGGAACGAGCAATTTTAGAACAATTTTTAGAACAATTATCTTGCCATTTCTGTCAGCAATCGATACTGCTTGACAAACTCGTATCATTTTCTCACCGCACGGTGCACCCATTCAAATCATAGTTGATAATGGTTATGAGTTGAAAAGTACAGTGATTTAGGAACTTCTCAAACTGCACAAAATGAATGAACACTTCACTCAATCACCCGCAATGGAATGGACAAGTTGAACGACGTCACTCTACCCTCATTGAACACATCAGGCTCTTGAATACCAGAGGATTCCCCTAAATCATCTCCTCAAATGAAAATACAGTCGACCACAAAATTGAAACCTATTGATATAATTAATGGACTTATATCAAAGGAGAACCCTTTCAATATCATCAAAAACAAAACAACAAAGAAAAAACAAAAACACTTCATGCGGAACTCAACAAATTGGAAGGAAGAAACTAATCAAAAAATGTAACGAAACACGCGATAACCCTAAAAATTTCAAATAACAAAACTCAAATAGTTCACATGAAAAATTTCGAAAAGTTTTTTTTTGTGCGGATATTCCTCAGTCAAAGTGGATTATTTGATTTTTGTATTCTGTCCGCTGTTAGTTGTTACTCTCTTCAATTCCTTTTCTCACCTAATATACATTATATGAATATAAAGCAATCGGAATCATACGATCTTTCAATTATGAGGAAGTCTGTGAATAGAACGAAGTTTCAAGAAGTTCTGGTCGAACTTCCCTTTCAATACCCTTTCAATCATAACAGAAATGTCGATAAGTTGAATCCTGTAATTTATCCTAAGTGGTGGTGTGGTTACACTAAGTGATGTAATCTTGTCGGCAGACCCGCCCAGATTAGCATAATTACCCTCCCCAAGCAACAGTGTTCACCGCCGATAACGGAAACATCCAAATTAGGGATGAATATTAAATTTTGAAGGTGGACTGAACGGTGAAATTAGTGACGTTTCCTTCGGAGGGTCCAATATTCCGGAAAAAAATAAGAAATTGGGAATTTGTTCCGTAGTTTTCTGGGTATTGTAACCTACCACAATATCAAAAAATAAGAATCGATATTTGAATCTATACAACTGTAGAATGATAAAGAAATCGACACGCCACGTAGATACAAGTGTATATCGAAAGGAAACACAACAACCGATATCTTCACTACACCTCAAACCACCACTCAAGTGTCAAGAGAGGTATAGTAAAATGCCGTCATGATAGAACAAAAATTGTATGTAACTCACAAGAAAAAATCAATGATGAGATAAACTTCATAAAATCAGTATTGGAAGAAAATTGGATATCCAGAAAAATTCATAGAAAAAACTTTTACAGAAATTGAAAATCCGAATACTGTCCACAATGAAGACATACAACCTACACAAAATACACAAACTGTTTCAAACATTATACCTTATGTCCCTCCTTTGTCTGAAAAAATGAAACGGATCGGCAACAGGTATAATGTTAGAACAACATTCAAAACAACACATACTTTGAGGGCAATACTGACAAATACCAAAACAAATAACACAATGGAAAACACGAAAAATTGTATTTATCAAATTCCTTGTTCGTGCGGTCAAAAATATATCGGTGAACGTCTCGACCATTGGAAGTGCGAAAGAGTGAACACAATACAATACAATACAATACAGCACATTTATTTCCATAAGACCTGCATAATACGAGTGTAGGATAATGTCAAAATGATGCTACAATTAATATACAAGAGCAGTAAAAAATGTCGATGATAAAACAATAACAGAGAAGTCATACTCAGAAAAATCGTTTTTTTTTTGAATTTTTGCAATCTAAAAATTCTTTAATGGAATAAAAAGCATGGTGGGTAAGGCGACTTTTTAACATGAATTTTAAGTTGTTGTAACTATTTTTTTTTGCAAATCGGTGGGTAGCTTGTTGAATAGTTTAGCCGATAGTACTGCAGGGCTGTGTGAAACCAGCGTTAATCTGTAACTTGGGATATCCAATAACTTATGTCGGAAATGATGAGGTATCGAATCGTATCGTGAGATAGAGAACTCTGAGGGATTCTCTTTGGCATGCATAATACTATTATAGATATATAAACTTGGCAGTGTCAAAATATTAGCCTTCATAAATAGATGACGACAAGAATGATGTTTCGGTTTAAATGACATCGTTCTTGATATTCGTTTTTGTAACTTGACAACTTCGTTTGATCTAGTGCTATTTCCCCAGCACAGATTTGCACAGTTAAGGCATGAGTGAACGTAAGCATAATAATACAGTTTTAGTAGCTCAAATGAAACATGTGTGCGGAGCCTCCATACGACAAAGCAGCAGACCGACAGTTTGCGTAGAACATGATATATTTGATTCGACCAGTTGAGTTGCGAGTCTGTGTAAACTTCTGAGTACTTTGCGACGTTTTTTTGTGCAATTGTGTTTCCATGAACACGTACCAGAAGGCTGCTATTCAAGTCCCTCAATGAGAATACCATAAGTTCTGTTTTTTTATCATTTAGTATTATTTTATTGGTGTTGCAATAATGTTTCATGGAGTTGACTATCTGATTTGATCTCAAACTAAGCTCTTTGGAGGATTTACTGGAAGTGGATGATATCACGTCATCGGCAAATAATGCATTTTTTTTTTGGATTGAGGTGGCCTTTACTTGATGTAAATCCATAGTTATTACGCTATAAGGTAGACACGATTAGATTTCCACAAAATTTATTGTCTTCGCGACATGTTTCGATACACCGTATCTTCATCAAGCGAATGTATTTAAACACATTTAAATACATTCGCTTGATGAAGATACAGTGTATCGAAACATGTCGCGAAGACAATAAATTTTGTGGAAATTTAATCGTGTCTACCTTATAGCGTAATAAATAATGCTATGTATTCTCTGGCAAGAAGAGGAAAAATATTATTGATGAAAGTTATAATAAATAGTGGAGCCAACAGACTGCCTTGCGGCACACCGTTCAGAGCAAGATTTTCTTTCGATTTGTAAACTTTTGAATTGATACGTAACTCTGTTTTTTGAGGTCTGCGGAGTAAGAAGGAACTGAGCCAACGCAATGGATTACCCCTGATACCGATGCATTCAAATCTCTTCAATAGTAGATCTATATTGATCACATCAAAAGCACGACGCAAATCAAAGAATATGCAGGATGTGGTTTCTTTGTTATCTAAGTTTGAAAAGATTTTTTTGTAAAGAGACAATAGTGCCTGTGTTGTTGATCTTCCTTGTCGAAAACCAAATTGTTTACCATCAAAGAAGTTGATAGAATTCAAGAAGCTTAATAATCGTTTATAGAATGCCTTTTCGAATATCTTTGAGGAGACGGATAAAAGGGCAATAGGTCTGTAATTGTTCAACTTATGGACGTCGTCTTTTTTATGCAATGGTAGAATGATGGCCTCTTAAAGAACTTTGGGAAAGGTACCTTCTGAGAATGACAAGTTCACTAGATATGTGATTGGTTCGACTATATCTTGAGTGATATATTTTAAGATGAAGCACGGAATGCCGTCAAACCCTGCCGAGTTCTTTGTTGTTACCTCATTGATGATGGTCAATATTTCTGAGCAGTTATAAGGTTTGGGAAACATACTATTGTTTGAAGATTTCTGTAGGGGATGTACTGAGTTTACAGTGAAGTTTTGATTATTGATTATTTCGCTGATCGAATCAATGAAAAAGGTTTGTGCAGCTAATTCCAAATTTGTAATTTTTGTGTTACTTGACGGACACAGGAAGGAGTCTGGAAGTCTTCTTGCATTGGACCCTTCGAAATAATTTCTCAATATTTGAAACGCTGTACGTTGCCTATTGCTCGAGCGAAGTAGCAGGTTGTTGTTATGATTTTTTTTAGCAGATCAATTTGCTTAGAATATTGTTTTTTATTATGTTTGTACAGAAACCAGAGGTCTATATTGTCTGTTGATTTACATAATTTGTAAAGATCCCGTAGATTGTTACTATTTGTGATTAATTCTTGACTCATCCAAGGGCTTCTGTTTATATTATTTTTTGGTGAGAATTTCTCCAAAGGGAATGCCCCAGAAAAAACTCTAGATAACGTTTCATGAAAAGTTCATATCATTCAGTGATTCCTTTTGCGAATTCATGTTAGACCAGTCAATTTGGCTCAAATGTGATTGAAATTTTTGGATATTTCAGGATTTGAAAAATAGCTGTTTATAAACGGGTTCAATTTTTTCCATTCAAATTTTCATGGTTACTGATAGAATGGTCTGAGAGGTCTGTACAGATGACTCCGTTTTTAATTGAATCTAATCCAATATTACAGAATATGTTGTCAATTGTTGTTTCACTATTTTTATGGATGCGCGTTTATTCAGATATGGTTTTTTTCACAAAAATAATCAGCTATAACATAACTGTTAATATTGATCAAACGAATTTCTGCATCTTTGCACCAGGTCTCTGTTATGCAGACCACTAGAGGAAATTTCAAATTTTGGAGAAGTGTTGAGAGGTCATCGATCTTTCTTCTAAGACTCCTTATGTTAATGTAACAAACTGTAAAACCATTCGAGTCAGATTGAATTTTGTAGTTTGGAGTCGATTTTATTGGTTTTTCCGCTTTTAGTTGGGTGGGTTGCTTGTGGCTGAGGGGTTGAAATTTGCTTCAGCTTGGCTCGAGGTTCTTGCAAAGCGAAATCTATTCACACATGCACCTTGTTGCCATATAGCTGGGATGTAGACCTTATGGACATCTTGAATTGGAAAAGATACTTTGAACGAAGATCCTTCGTCTGTTCTGTTCAATACTCCACAGTGAAAACTGATATCAGGTGCTGTTACTTTCAGCACACGAAATGAACATCAGGAACAGACAGATAGGTGGTGCTAAATTATCAGAACACATTCTTACTGCCGATGGAGATCACACAGTAGAATAAAATGACACTAAAATTATGACGGAAGAGAGCAATGGCAGAAAAAAAAATTTAAGGAATCTGCTTTAATCATGCTGTCTGGTGAAGAATGCATATCTATGAGTTCGCTTCATATGGATCGCAGATGGCTACCTCTCTTGAAGGACAAAACATTATGTCAAATTGGAAAATTTGGCAAATGTCAATTACCAAGATTGCCTACAAGAGATATTGGGATTTGTACAGAAATTTGCGTCTCAGTTTTGAGAACGGAAGCGGATTCAGTTTCCGAAACGATAACGATAAGTATTTTCATATACTTATATATTAGTTGATAGACAAAATTTGAGTTATAGGAGAAGTTGTTGACTAATTGTACTTGTTATATCCAGAAAGAACTGTTTTTCAATAGACGCAGCAACTCTTCGGGGTAGATTGAAAATCTGCCCTTCTACAAAATAGTTAAAGCTTTCGCGGCCGAGGTTTTCAGTATCACTACTTTACGGGTTTGAAGGCCGTCGTTTTTTGGAATTTCCTCCTGACGTTTCGCTGGCTCGAGTTGCTAGCTTCTTCATTGGCTCATTCAGCTTGAAATTCACTCCGATGACTGGAGATTTTTTTTTCTTCGCAAGTTGTATTTATGCCGATTCAGGTAGTTTGCGGTGCTAATTATTCCATTCGGACTAGGGGAATTGTCATTAATATTGATTACCTTGTTTACCTCATCTGGGTTCGGAGAATAATCATCACTATTATCTGAAGAACTACCTGCAGTTATTATCGATTTTCTAAGATGGGAGTCCATATTCGGTTGGGGTTGATAGCTTCTTCTTTTCTGTTGAAATTATCCGTGTGTTTGTAGATTTCTATTTCCTCCCGTACCAGTCGGCTATGGTATCCCTGGTTGGGTGCAATCAGTTTTGCATTTTCAAACAGAATTCTGTGGTTACCCTCACCAAGTGCGTGTTCCGCCACACCCACGAAGTCTGTCGAATCCTTGACGCAGGAGTTTGTTCTTCCTAAATGAGGCTGGAGGAGCGAGGCCAGATGTTTTGCCAAGTGATAGGTAGGTGAGCCTGGGGCACTGACTATTGGTCTCAGTGGCATGCTGGGTTTGTGCACCTTCGGAAGGCCATAGAGCCTGGGTGGAACGGCTTCAGTTCTGAGAATGGTTTTCTTTATGGTTTCCGTCAGTGAGGACGACTTAATGAGTCGAAAGAGAGGAGTCATTTCTACTCAAGACCGTGCTCAAGAATATGCGAACCAGAACATCTGGGGGAAGAACTGGAACACCTTCAAGTGACCTTGAGGTCGAATGGATACAGTGTACCCGAGATCAACAGGGCCATGGAACTGAAGAATTCCACTGTTCGAAACAGGGAGGACGTTCAGATAGTTGCACATGCATATTTGCCATACATCCCGAGGGTCACAGACAGAATTGGAAAACTCCTGGGTGAATACAACATAAAAACTGTATTTGAACCCACAAAGAAGATTCAACAGAGCCTCAGATCGGCTAAAGACAAAAGAGATCCACTGTCTGCAGCAGGGGTTTATCACATACCGTGCACCTGTGGAAAGGTATACATCGGTACCACTAAAAGATCCATGGGAACAAGGCTAAAGGAACATGAGAGAAACTGCAGACTAGGGCAAACTGACAAGTCGGCTGTGGCGGAACACGCACTTAGTGAGGAAAACCACAGGATTCTGTTTGAAAATGCAAAACTGATTGTACTCAACCAGGGATACCATAGCCGACTGGTACGGGAGGCAATAGAAATCCACAAACACACGGATTATTTCAACAGAAAAGAAGAAGCTATCAACCTCAACCGAATATGGACTCCCATTTTAAGAAAATCGATAATAACTGCAGGTAGTTCTTCAGATAATAATGATGATTATTCTCCGAACCCAGATGAGGTAAACAAGATATTCAATATTAATGACAATTCCCCTAGTACGAATGGAATAATTAGCACCGCAAACTACCTGAATCGGCATAAACACAACTTGCGAAGAAAAAAAATCTGAATGAAAAATGAATTTCAAGATTCACCCGAGCCAGCGAAACGTCAGGAAGAAATTCCAAGAAACGACGGCCTTCAAACTCGAATAAAAGTAGTGATACTCTGCCGTAATATAGGAAAACCTAGTAACTAGAGTTACTATGTTTTGAATTATTATCGATTTTTAAATTCAACGCGCCAAATTACCTCATATAGACTTTTTTTGACCCTATTACCATCATAAATAGGGGTTATTTTTGCATGCCATTTTCTAGTGAGTTTCAAAAATAGACATCTTTACTTGTTTGAAATTCAGCAAGTCAAGTTACTAGGTTTTATTTATTTTTATTTGAATATTTTTTCTGGCGCCATAAAAGGAATTGTTCAGTATGTCGCAGTTACTTTGTTTTGATATCTTTATTGTTGGTCTCGGTATCAGTTGAATTTTGACCAGGGTATCGAATGCACGCGACGCATCCCCGTAGATAATATTTTTAGTTTCAATATCCTTACGTTACTTTGAATTATGAAATCCCAGGACAGAAAAATACTACAAATGTGTGAGATACCAATAAAAAGTTTACTAGTCGATACTGTTGTTTAGTTTGTTTGGTTATATTCATATTATGTCAACTAAAACTAAGAATGTTTCTGATAATCGCAGACGAGCAAGTCGACAATCAAGTTCATTCTGACTTTAACGATAGTGATAAAGATCCCGACTATAATCCCGATATTACACAAAAAAAAATTGAGACAGTTTTTTGCCAATTTTGACGATGTTTCTGACAATAATAATTAAATAACTGAAAAAACAAGTGTCTTTCATAATAAGCCTGAGGTTTCGAACGAAATAAATGAAAGTTAGGAATTAGTATTACACAGTGAAGGTCAAGAACAATATGAAAGTGAACAAACAAGTCTTTGAAAACTCAAACGATGAAAAAATTAATATTGTAAATTAATTTAATGTTTTGAACTTCTCAGATTTTTTTTCATTTCAGGATGGCTGCAAATTACGAAAAAATAATAATATTCCCTTATTAGTTATTTGTTGAGGTTGATTTCTTAAAAAAAAAGTTTAGCACTGATTTTCCCGAACGGACATTTTCTGTACCTCTGGGAATAAACACCTCTGAAAAAAAAAAAAATATTGAGGTCCCCATGCCCAGCTGTTCTAGATGAACGACGTAAAGTGTTTTGGCAATTCTTGTCGACCAATAACAATGCTCCAGATTTGTGCTACAATTCGGAACGTTGATTTCACTCCTAAGTTATCATACGGCTGGTGAAAATATAATAATATATTTGTTTTAAATTTGTGGTTTTATGTTAGTAAGTGAACATGCGATATTTTTGTTTTATGATTTCATTGTATTCCTGTGTTTGTAAACTTAGTTAAGATAAAGTATGTCGCGTTACCTAATTCAAATTTATTGAGTGAATCAAAAATAAACCTTTTGTAAAATGTAGCAAATGTTGTTACTATTTTTTCAACCTGAACTAGAATCTTACTAAAATTTGATAAGACTTCATCATAACCTAGTAACTTTAGTTACCATATTTTAAATTCTCATTATTTACTTTTTTTGGTGTTCTGCAATTCAGTAAAAAATGGTAAGTACAATTTACTCCCTTTTCTATAAATTTTAGGCAAACCTTAAGGTCATATCCATTCAAGAATTATTAATAACTATCGAAAAGACTAGAAGCTAACCAAAAATTGAAAAAATTGATTTTCTGAAAATATGTAAAAATCGAGTTACTAGGTTTTTCTATATTACGGCAGTACTGCCCTCCTACACTCGTATAGACTTAAATTTAATTCTTAGTTTTTCAGATTGTGGTAGGTTACAATACCCAGAAAACTACGGAACAAATATCGATCGACCACAAAATAATGACGTTCAAACAGAAATTAGGAAGTATTCATACAGGGTATCCCACCGAAGAGTAATCGCACTGACTACATGTTTGGCATTACTCAGACATTTTGAGCTCATTCATCTTTCTTCTATTGATCACATACCTCTCAAATCAACCGATGAAGAAGTCTATTTTTTCAGATGCTACCACTGTATCAATATAATATTAATATATTCATTCACACATTGAAAATGAAATGACATTGGGAGAATAAGTACAAATGCATGTGATTAAATTAATCGGTGATTGAAAAGCACTTCATTCCAAATGATAGTTAGTCTGAACAGAATATCTTTGTATGAAAATGGAGTATAAAAGAATAATTCGATTAAAAAAATCATACTATGAGAATAATATACTCGCAACTTTCAAACGTCGAGATAACACATCTCCAATTACAACTCAACAATGGGAAACCTATTACAGTGCAATATCAACAGCCAGAAACGCAATCAATCTAACCTTTTTTGATGCTGGTAATAATTTTCTAGACGAACCGTTCAACCTCAATGAACTCTATTCCTGCTTGTGTAAATGCAAAAATAATAAGGCGCCTGGGTCAGATGGAATAACCTATGAATTCATTAAAAACCTGCCACAAAATTGGTTGTTATACCTTTTAAATTTGTACAATAATATACTAGAGCGTGAAGAAGTGCCATCGGCGTGGTCAACAGCAATTTTGACAATGCTTCATAAAAAAGGAGCCAAGGATGATCCTGCCAATTATAGAGGAATAGCACTTCTTAACACTCCTGTCAAAATATTCACCTCCTTACTACTCGAGAGAATGACAATTTGGTGCGAGGAGAATAACATAATTCCTGAATGTCAGTCGGGTTTCAGACAGGAACGTGGTTGCATAGACAATACTTTCGTGTTGAGTTCGGTCATTCAAATCAATTTAAGATTAAAAGGTAGGAAGGTATTTCTAGCATTTGTAGACTTAAAGGGGGCGTTTGACTCTATAGAACATAATCTACTATGGCTCAAACTATATCACTTGGGGGTTAGCTCTAAATATATAAGAATTCTGAAAAACATATATGACAAAGCCAAAAGGAGGATTAAATCTGATAACCAGTACACAAAAGAGTTTGAAATTACAACCGGCGTATTACAAGGTGAATCGCTGAGCCCAACGTTGTTTTCCATTTTCATTTCAGATATTTCGACATACTTTCAGGAAAAAGGTTGCATAGGAGTAAACATCAACGGAATAGAGGAACTACTTCTGCTGTTATATGCAGATGACCCAGTCATTATTAGCGATACACAAAGCGGTTTGCAAAAAAGTTTAAATGTGTTAGCAGATTACTGTCGTGAAAACTGCTTAACAGTTAATACAGCAAAAAGTAAAATACTAATATGCTCCAAAGGGGGTTATTCTGCACATAAAAAATATAATTTCTTTTATAATGCCCAAACCTTGGAGGTAGTGAATAGTTTCACATATCTTGGAGTGGCTTTTTCTTCATCTGCACTTTTCTCAGAAATGACGAGGATCACCGTTAGTAAAACTAAACAAGCCTTAGGGGCAGTAACAAGTCTTATGGCTAGCGCTAAACTGCGTTTCTGGGACGCTAGAATTCAATTGTATAATTTCGTTATAATTTCATCCCTCTCATACTGTGTGGCAGTTTGGGGTTTCAGATATACCGAGGTAATCGAAAGAATACAAGTAATGTTCTTTAAACGCCTTCTGCGCCTTTCAAAAAACACACCGGATTTTATCGTGAGGCTTGAAACTAACACCATTAAACTAAGTTTCATCGTTATTAAAAATGTCTTATCTTGGATAACGAAACTTCATAATATGCCCGGTACTCGCCTCCCAAAAATTTGCTACAAAAGGTTGCAGTCCATCACGAATCTTTCAACTAAGTACAATTGGATACGCCAAATTAGAGAATATTTCGAGAGGGTGGAAAGATATGATCTATGTGATAACCCTTCTCTTATCTCTGGAAAAGGCAAACAAAAACAATTCTTGGATTCGTACCAAACATATTTGCAAAGAGAGGATATTCTTCGATTAGAACAGTCCACTTTCTCACTATTCTACAACGCGTTTACCAATACTAATGGACTATTTTATTTAAAGCTCAGTACGCCGATAGCCATTACAAGAATATTTGCTCAATTGCGCTGTTGTGGAAAAATCTCTGTAAAATTTTTCTTTGGGAACTGCTCCTACATTATCAACACACAGGAAGTATGCTCGATATGTAACTTATTAGAGGCTCAGACTATAGACCACTTGATATTTAAATGTCCCATCTACGATGAGGTTAGAGGACAATTGAGGTTGTACGCAAACACCATACACGAGTTGGCTGACCTGCTAGAAATAGCTACGCCTAAAATCATCACTGCTATATCTAATTGCGTTATGAACATTTTGAAGCTCCGTTCTTTTATCATTACCGAATAGGTTATATCTTTTATTGTTGTTCTTCTTTTTAAGCCGTTCTTTAGCATATGAACCAAACACTTGTTACAAGAATATTGTATTCTTAGAAACAATAAATATCTATCTATCTATCTAGTCTGAACATAATTCAGTTATAAAATAACATTAAAGTAAGAAATTATGAAACAGACGTAATGATGCGCCAGAGTGGGTCGATAGTTAAAAGTTAATATGTTAAATTATTATTTTTTTGAACAGCCACGATGAAATGTGCGGAAACAAAATCATTGTAATAGAAGCAAGAGAAAGTTGAAAATCAGGCAATGTATTCAGATATTGGCTCAATGAGATTTTGATCTGTCTACTTTGTTGTGAATAGCAATTCTGAGAGAACTGATAAAAAATATTTTGTGTCCCACAATAAAAAAAATTGTTATTAAAAAATTCCCTGATGCCAAAGCCATAAACTGATTTGAGAACCCCTTTCCATAAGGGTTTGTTCAACACGTCGCCATTAGTATCAATTACAGCTTGAAGTTTGAAATCATGGCTACTTGAATTCAAAGAAAGTGGCTGTGTGAATGCATGAAATATAATGTCTCAAACTTTCCCCCTTCCTTCCACTCGAAACACTGTGAGGATATCTACTTAAACACTTTTCTCACTTCATATAGAAATGATTCCCATTTCCGTGATATAGAAACAAAGTTATACTTGGTACTTTCTCAATTCTTTTCAAAATTGTCTTCAAGAAGGTGATCAACCAACATTTCATTCTGTGATTTCCACTATGTCTTCCATTATGCTGGTATGTTACAAAACTATGATGAATCCGACCTTGTGAAATATTCGGAGTGGAAGATTTTTTCAGGCAGAAACCAGGTTAATCCAATAGTAGAACAGAAAATTCTAGATTCAGTTACAATTTGATTGTTCCTAAATATTTTCAATTCAATCGAGAGTTTTATTCGTGCAATGAAGGGATGATAATAGAAAACCACCCTGCTAAACGAAATTCTCATGAATAAATACACTTTTATTGTCCAACAGATAAACATTTCTAGAACAACAATTCATTCATCCACAATTCAATGTATTTTGAGATAGAAAACAAAAAGAAAAACGAAACAAAAATATCTTAAACTAAGTTCATTTCGAATTTGTGTTATAAATTCTGATATGGAAATATTGTCAATGTCGCATTTGGATCCAATTTCATTAAAGTTTTTTTTTTATTTTAAATTCTTTATTTAACGTCGGCCTATTTCCGCTACCAAGGCCAATCACCGACGCCGGTGAGCACACTTCCCCCAACCAGAAATTTTGCCGAACCCTCTGGTATTCCAACCAGAGGTAGGGATCTTTAACGAGCCCAACATCCATGGACTCGGGACCGACGGCTTTACGTCCCCTCCGAAGGACGGCATATTCTCAATATATCTTGTGCTCATTGATATATTACCTGCGAGCTATGATATGCTATTCCGCTGCAGCTGTACGGGCTTTCGACACGGTATTTTCCTGTATGGTCACCCATCCAAGTACTAACCGCGCTCGGCGTTGCTTAACTTCATATATCGAATGACTGTCAGTCAACCTGAAGAGCTGGGCCATGCCCCTTCATTAAAGTTAGAGCACATTGTGTAAATGGGACTCTTGGTGAGTATATCAGTTTTCAGCGTGGTATGTTGAAATGTTGCTTCATATCTAGCATTCAGTCTCGATATGGTGAAGTTGATGCACTGCAATAATACAATTGAGTCCACTAAATTATGTTTAATTCTAAACAAGAAACTGAGACTATTGATTATACAACGTTCTTAGAGCAAAATAATATTGAAGCGGGATAATAGCGTTTGGTGATAGTAGCCGCGTTCGGGATAAATATCATAATATATTCTGAAATTGGGATAATTTAAAAAACAACAATTCATTTTAGTCATATAAAGAATACCAAAAAATCGAACAGTATTCAAATTAAGTTCCCACCAACTGGTAGTACGATGTTTAGAGAGCTATTTCATTTGTGAAGGGCCTTGTGTTTCTCAAGAAACAAGAAACCTAACATTTTTTGGTACTCTTGCAGATATTTTTCATATCACTAGGAAAACCAGGCTTGTTTCCTTATGTGATACCTGAATCACGAATAGAATCAACATGTGCATGTGTTGAGTTGTTGATTCTATGGGAATAAAAAATCGTTACGTGATCCCGAGTGTATGAGAACACTTTACATTTTGTAGAGTTCAATTGTGACTTGTTATTATTGCACTATTCTTGAATGACATCCATTCGAGACTGCAAATAAATGCAATCATCAACAGATGAAATTGTGTTGGAAAATTTACGATCATCGGCTGAAAATAGGTAATCACAACAAATATCATTATATAGGTAACCTGAAATAGGTGGAATTTAATGCTACGAAAACCAGACGTGTCTTTTCTCAAGGAAAGCAGATCTAATATCATCTAGTATTCAGATGTCAGAAGTAACTATGCCTGAAAAATCAGGTATCTCGATGCTAGGAATTACGATCAGTGATAATCTCTCATGGAAGAACCATGTGAGATCGATCGCTGAAAGTGCTTCCCAGAAACTTGGATTTCTATTTCGTGCGAAGAAATACTTCACTTCTCGTCAGCTTCTAATAATCTACAAGACCCAGATACGACCTGTAATGGAATACAATTCTGATGTGTGGAGTTCGGCACCAAAACATTCATTGAGGCTTCTCGATTCCTTTCAGAGGAAGGCAATTCGTCCCGTTGGTGATTCTTCGCTCACAGACTCATCGCTCATTTCATTGGAACATCGTAGAAGGGTCGGAGACTTGTCTCTCTTCTATAAATACTTTTACGGTCGATGCTCTTCCCAATTTGTTATCAATCGTTCCCCCCTTGGCAATATCTACACAGATGACTCGACAAGTACAGAATTACCACCCCTTTGTTGTGAATTTGGAAACCTGTCGAACCTCATGCTCAGGGATCTTTTTCAATAGAACAGCTGAGCTTTGGAACTCCTTGCCAAAAGAGGCTTACAAACTTCAGAAATTCGAAGTGAATGTTAATTCGTGTCTCATGTCCCTTGATTCACGCGGTGTTCTTTGAACATTACCTGGCTCCCCTTTCGTGTGAATCTGCATCCAAAAAATCACAGTAGTGGGTTCTTCAGTAATCAAGGCGGTATCCTCTTCCTGACCAGAATTGAGTAGCGCAATAAAGAACACCTTCTTATTATTAATCGAACCTACAACCAGTGACCTAGCTGGATAACTTGTTAGTGGTGTTTTATTGCATCCCCAACTGCTGGTATTTCAAAACTATTGTTTGGCGAACACACCCTAGCAAAGTTCACCAGAAGTTGCAATATAATTATTTAAACTATAATCACTTTATGCTGCCTATTCCCCAAGTGAGCAAAAAAGGAACAGGAGAGAATCTGGACACCGAAAAGTAGTATGGAATGTTCAATCTTATCGAAAGCTTTCTGTAAGTCAGTATACACATCATCAACTTGTTATCGACTGTCTAGTGATTTACATAGAGAGCGATAGAGAGCTGGATACACAAAGTTCATCTTCTGTCAAAAAATCCATGTTGGCATGTTGAGACAAGCGGATGGATTCCTCGTATAGCCCGGTATACAAGCCTCTCAGCAGCCCTAGCTGGGATACATAATATTGACACGGGCCTATAATTTTCGAAGTTTGGAGCAGATTCAGATTTCAATATCGCACACACTCTCACGAGCTTCCAGCGTTACGAAAAAAAAACGAGTATAGCATTAAATATAATTCAAAGCAGAGCGACGAAGATGTAGACACAATCTCTTACCAAGAAACAATGCATTTTATCATGACCAACTGTCATTCCATTGAACATACAAAATTTCTATTTCGGCGAATTCACTAATGTAAATGCAAGAGTTATTCGATGTAGCCTCAGATATGCTTTCACCAATATGTTTTGGATTGAACACACTGGAAATTAATTCTGCCAAACCATCAAAACACGATTGGGAATCATTGTAGTCTACGTCTTCATAGGACATATTGGGTGGAATTCTAGTATTTCATTTTTCATTATGTATGTGATACCAAAGGTTTTTGGATCCTACAAAGTCGAGTATCTCGATGCAAGGAATTACGATCATAAATAATATCCCATGGGAAAACCATGTAAGATCGATTGCTAAGGGTGCTCCCCAGAAGCTTCGATTCCTATCTCGTGCGAAGAAATACTTCACTTCTCGTGAGCTTCTGATAATCTTCAAGGTACAGATACGTCCTGTCATGGTATATAGTTCTCATGTATGGGTCTCGGCACCAAACCATTCATCGAAGATTCTTGATCCTATTTAGAGAAAGGCAATCCATTCGTGTTGGTGATTCTTCGCTCACAGACTCGCTCACTTCGTTGGGTGCATCGTGGAAGGGTCGCGACTTGACTCTCTTCTATAGTATTATCAACACGGATGACCTGAATTCCCCTTTGTTGTGAGCTTGGAAACCTCTCGAACCTCTCTTGCTCAGAGATCTACTTTCGATATAACAACTGAACTATGGAATTCTTTGCTGAGAGAGGTTGTATGAAAAAATTTTAAGTTAATCTCAATTCGTATTTTCTGTCCCACGGTTCACGCGGTGTTCTCTGAACATTACATGGCTCACTCGTGATAGTGATGGTCAACATTTGTAATTTTGAATCTTTATAGTAAGAAGCTTCAAAATTCAGACATTTTGTATTCGTGATGTGTACAAGTTAGATATTCACGCTTATTTTGTTTGTATTCGGGTATGAAAGTATCAAATTTGGAAAATATTGCGCATTATATGAAACTTGCTAACATCAGTTCGTTATACAATCCTACAAAGTTGCCTCTTCTGAAGTTATGAGAATCAATCTCAGGATTCGAATCGGTTGGAAACTCTTGGTTTACAAAATGATATACTAATATACAAACAATAACTGAGGATACAATATGAATCTTCCCCGACTAGTGGATTACATTCGTGACGTACCAAGCATGTTTATAGTGCAAGCGCTGCGAAACATTCCACATGCAAAAACCGATTACCTCATTCTGATTGATGATTTGAGTTAAGAAAGACTCAATTGATGATATTGTGGAGGTTGCCAGACGAAATTATGGTTCAATTTTTTTTTCGGCCCAATGATAGTTTCTGATTCCATCGCTGTAGGTGCGAAAAAAAATTGTTATTGACTATTAACACCTGGTTCAGGCATGATCTAATTCAATACAAATTTAATGAAAAAAGTGGTTTACCTATTAATAAGTAGCGAAAAATTCATTCAGGTAAGTTTTGACAATAATTGCCGATGCATTTGCAAAGGGAAATACAATTGATATCGCTTTTTCTACAAGTGCAAAATATTATCAGGCATTCAGAATCATATTTGCAAAGCCTGATCGAAGAATTTGACACAGGTGGTTTTGACATTTGCACCGGGTACAACTTTCCATCTTGTTTTCATAACCGAATTGGAGTAAGTTCGGAGGCCCATGTATTGCAGCCCTTAAGCAATTTTAATACAAAACATCAAAAGTTCTAGTAATTCCAGATATATTTGAATTGAATCCCAGCTCAAAAGAGTTTTTTGTCCGATCCTTCAAACCGTATCCCTCAAGAACTACTATTCGATAGCTTAGCCAAAAGTGGATGTTGAGTACGGAAACATGAGAATCTGCACAATTTATAAAAACTTGTTCAATTTCTCCACGAACAGCAACAAAAATATGGCTGAAAATCCTTCAATCTGCTCCTAGGTAATTGGACTTCAAGTCTAGCAATTCAGAAAACCTATTTACTTGGAGCTTGAAGATTTTTTGGAGTCTTCATACCCACCGGTAATAAAAGTTCTGTTTCAGCATTGATTTTTGAAAAATTGGAGATTACTTGCAGAGGAATTAAACGAGCTGCAGTTTATTCTTCAAACAAGAAAAAAAAAAAAATTTGCAGCCAGCTGGGATTTTGGTTGAACGACTTGATATAAATATTTTCAGTCCGTTTCAGTTAGTTCCGGTTTAGCAGTGTGTGAGGTGTTCTTTTTTTAAATTTATTCAATGTCGGCCTGTTTCCCCTACCAAGGCCAATCATCGACGCCGGTGACCACATTTCCCCCAACCAGAAATTTTGCCGAACACTCTGGTATTCCAACCAGAGCGAAACGTCAGGAATAAAAACCTGTGGACCACGGCCATCAAACCCGGAAAACACCCAAGAATCAGTATGATATAGTACTTTGATGCAGTTTTATGAGCTTTCGACGCTGTCTTTTTCTGCTGCTTAGCTTGGAATATCAAATGACTAGTCAACCTGAAGAGCTAGGCCATGCCCGTGAGGTATTCTTTTCATCATTCTTTTGTTGATTAACATGATTGTCACCAAATTTATCGATCAGCATCACTTTGAGATCACGATTAGAACTACATCCTCTACTTCAGCGACTACAGTCATGCGTTGAGCCAAGTATGTCAATTCAAAAGCGATCGTCGAAACACCGTCTTTTAAATCCGCCATTAATTTGTCAAAAGCAGCCAGTAACTGTTTTTGTAATGTTCGTTGTTGGTCGACCTCTTTCGTTACTAGAAGATTTTGGTTATGAAACGTAATTTCTGTAACACGATGTATATCATTGGAGGTTTCTGCAAACAAATCTTCCGGTGTTTCGTATAATTTTTTTTTTGAAAATTTCATAGTATTTTCGACGCGAAGTATTGAAAACAGCAAAGCTGCTGAAATTTCAGTTGAAAGATCACTTTTTTTTTATTTCGGTTTCTGTCGTATTACCACAAATGGAACAGCATGAGTCACTCGACGAATCGCTGTTGCTTCTTTTTGATTTGCGGGTCAGTTGATGGGCCAGCTACGCCCTGTGTTGATGATGAAGCTCTTTCTTCCAGCACTTTTATGCAGTGACGACAAGGAATTTTTTCTTCGCTGATATAGCTGGCCATGTAACTTTTATACCACGAGAATGCTGTTCTTCATCAGCATTCGGATCAAACAACTTCTCAAATTTGTCTGAAATTTCGTCTTCGCGTCGACTTGCTGCATTTGAATAGTTTCTCTTGGTTCATTTACCAGTTCACCATAATTTTTTGTTCGCTTTTTTTTTATTTAATAATTATAACGATATTTATTCACTTTAAAATAAGTTATCGCAAAATTCGAAGCACTGCTATTTTATAATTATGGAAAATGTATCTGTTATAATAATGGATGAAGTTCAGCTATAACTGAAGTCACAAAAACTGTTGAGAAAAGCGCGGCCCGCTCCAAAACTCGAGAGAAGCTATGTGACGCTGGGAAGAAGATTTATAATAAAACTGACAACGGGCTATTCTGGCAACTTTAAGTTCCTGGTCTGAAAGGATCTTGCAAAAACATTCCAGTCGAGAAATAGCGGTCAATGCTTTTTGCATTCTATACAACATATTTTTTCACAACTACAGCGATGGAATCGAAAACTCCTATTATAGGGCTGAAAAACAAAACTGGACCATAATTCTGTCCGGCAACCTCCAAAATATTATTCATCAAGTCTTCCTCAACTCAAATCATCAGTCAGAATGAGGTCATCGGTGTTTTCAAACGGAATGTTTCGCAGCGCCCGCTCTATTAGTAATCAGATTCAATTCAGTCTAGAATTCTATTTGAATTTGCTGTCGTGACGTTCCAACTTTTTCAGTAATGGTGGGGGTATAAAATGTATCAGATTTTCATAACTGTCCCACCTAGGGGAATCTAAACCTACCACCACCGGACTTAGCTAGCACCCATTGCTCGTTTAGTTGGTACAGTAGTCTCGCTGGATAAAATTTCAGGTACCGTAAAATATGTGTTGTCAGATTTAGGCTGGCTCTTAGACTAATATTTCTACTTGCTTCCCTTCTTCTAACTAGTAACCTAGATTCGCCGATCCAGCGATCTTTTTTGAATAGGCTCTAGCGGAGGTGGTAGGAATTCTTTTTTATTTATTCTTCTGACAAACGTATCAAGTAGGATTGTCCAGTGATGTGAATAGTTGAATTCACGAAATAGCTAGACATTTGAGGAAAGGATAAAGACCCCTTTCACACATGGTTGGTTTCATCAAACTTTTCCTTTGTGGGTTGGAACCATAGAAATTATATATACTTACTCTAGAATGATAATCCCCACCAAGTTTCTCTGCGAAAAGCGTGCCGCGTATGTAAGCTGTTTTCGATGTGCGCATGCTCGTCATCAGTTTATTTTGAGTAAATCGTTGCCAAGTTTGAAAATTATTTATCGTTCTAATACAAAGTATTGTGTCATGAGCTGATAAAACTCATGTTATCTGAAAGAGATACATTTTTTAGGGCAATCAAGACTTTTTGAAACCTAAAAAACTTCTAAGAGATAAATTGCTGTCCATTTTATGGGCGTGAGACACTTATTTGATACAATAATGTACGCTTGTTACTATAATTATAATGATCGTGCCACATTGCTTTTTTAACAAATGACAGTCGTGTTAGGGGTCAGAGACGGTTTATTGCTATTGCTGCCTGTGTTGTGTTTATATTGAAATTTTTCATTTTGTCTTAGAGTTTTGGAAGTGTTTGCTTTTTTTTCATCTTTCGTGAATTTGCTTTACGATATTCTCCTAAGAAAACAAGTTGTACCTTCAGATAGGTACACAATGAACTGTTTAGTGTTGTGGTGTGGAAGTGAGGGAAAAATACCTGGAATAAATTATTTCAGCGTGACAAAAAAAGGCATGATTCTTGGCTAAGGGCTCTAGGGAGAGATACAATTTGAAGCATAAAGAATCATGTAGGGGAATATTTTTTTGAGCTAAAACACTAATTGTTGCAGTGTATATATGTGTTTTATTTTCACCCCAAATCACCAGAGTCAAAAATTTCAAATAAAGAAATGTATGATGTAATGTGAACAAATGTTGAAACCAAATTTCAAGTTTAGTGTATTCACGAATTTTCCATTGCTGGTATCTTTATCTTCGGGTGATGACGCTCATACTACATCATATATTTCTTTATTTAATTTTTTTTTACTGTTATTTCATATTCGATATCTCAATTTTTCTGTTGCATCATTATTTTCTTCGATTAATCAAACCTTTAATTTTATTTTCTGACAAAAAAATCCATTTCAACCTTTTTTTTATTTGATCACCTTATTCGATTTGTATTTTCATAACTTTTTTTTTTCTTAGGAACAGATTTCAATAGAGTTTATAAGACAATGAAAGTCCGAACCAATACAACTCAACATGGAACATTGTCAATCGCACTCAAGCAAACGTTAAACTTAACACTTGTTATATCAAGTTATGTCAGAATGAAGGATTTATATATAATATGTATATAAATCAGGTTTCAGTTATTTCAAAAAATAGTATATTATGCAACGGGTGTATAATAATAATAGCCATAGTACGTGACTAGAATACTATACTTTGTCCACGACTGTTGTATAAACCAAACAAACCTACTGGAAAGAAAATCGTTTTATTGTGGGAGTGACTGCAAAAGAAAGTTTTACTAGGCAATTAATTTTTCATTCACGCTGGATTACAGAGTTCAACTCGGGTTTTGTGGCTCACCCCTTATTTCTAATAAGAAACAAAGCTGATGTTATTGTAAAGAAATTTTCAAATTTGCCAAATACCTGGTACAAATACATGCAGTTTCCTGATATTTTCTCAACCACCTTGTATTATATAAGAATAAACCAAGAACATTCCTGAGATTGAGAAGTGACAATCTGTATACAAAAATGACTGTATTAGTTAAGCATTCATTTTGTGAATATTTCGTTCGTTAACCTTCACCAGTAGATACCATATTTTACTGAAACCGAGCCTGTCACAAATATAACTGATGACGCACATGCGCATTGCTGACCTGTCTGAACTTTTTACAACAGTTTGGGCCTATGGGATTATCATTCTAGAGTAAGTATATATATTTCTGTGGTTGGAACTGATAGCAGATGCTCCTGAAAAACATACCACACGATGATTTCACAAGCATTTTTACCGGTGAAAAATAAAGCAATTTCAATCAAATCCCTGTCGGGGATAGTTTTTGCAAAATGGTTTATGAAATGAATATATGCAGAATGCCGCGGTGAACCGGGACCATGCTCATATGAGTTGATGAAAACTATTTCAATCAGCAATGTAGATTTGGCAACTGAAAGCTCTATATGGTTTATATATCATTCCGTATCTGAGGCAATACATGGAAATAATATCTGAGAATGGTTTCGTGTTTAATGAATGACTGGGTAACCATTGTAACAAAAGACGAAATACGCTTTTCTTTGGTCGAAAACTCTTGCCGTGAAACATTCACAGTGATAACCGAACACACCTTGAAACCCTATAGAAAGTTTAAAAGCTTCGGGAAATAATATTTTGAAGACACACGAAGTGAATGAGATTTCGCACCGCACGATTTCCACGAGTTACTTAATATGAATGGTTCCTTGAGGGGCCATTCAAGTTGGGATTGCTGTCGTTCATCGCGAGGGTATTTGAAAGGAGCATATATTGGAAGTTTTCACTTTCTTGTTAGGAAAGTCATAGAGACTCCCCAGTTCAATTCAGTTCAGCAACCGGAAAGTGAAATCGCAGAAAATAAGGAAGTATTGCGAATCCAAAATTATCAATACTTCTTCTTGTGTAAATTTTACCAAACAAGAGAAAAGTACATTATATATCTAGGAAGTCAACGGGAGTATATAACTTTCTATTGAATTTCGGGAGATTCTGAGAATTTGTCACAGTTTATTTTTGACGAGTGAAAAAAACATGAGGTGTTCTAGATCGAGTTCAGATCCTTGTTTTTCATGTATTCATATTTTTCCACTGGGGAATGAGGGTAGTTGAGATTGTCTAGAAACTGAAAAAGTCTGCAGATAGACAAGAAACATGGAGGAAACTTTGACACATCTTAATTTCTTTGTTTTCTCCACTCTGAAGATGTATCTTACCTCCATATTCCTAATAAATTATGAGATTGAAACCTTTGGTGTAAAAGTTGAAACTTTTACTAATCATCAATTACGCACGTCGAGTGCAAAAATATCAGTTTGATGTTAGGGTAATTGATCTATAGGAAAAGTTTCTTCATATTCTTTCTAATCATTATTAGCCAAAATACCCTAATATTTGCAAACTGACATCTGAAATGAGTGTAAAAAAGTTTGATATGAAGTTGTAATGACAAAATGTTTAAGGCTTTCGCGCCTCTGAAGAAGCTGGCCACTCGCGCTAGCGAAACGTTAGGAAGAAATTCCAAAAAACGACGACCTTCAAACTTGAAGAAAAGTAATTATACTATGAAGTAGTAATGTCAATTTTACATTTTTTCTAAGAAATTCATGAACATTACAGAAGATCAATACTTGTGGCGCTGATTTCCAATACTTGCTCAATACTTGCAGAATTAGCGAGCAAAAGTGGTGATACACGATAAAATCTACTATTTCAAGTCATAAATGAAGTAAAACTTGGAATTCAAAGCTGAATACACGACCATTATATAAGGTATACTAGGCCGCATCTATTCATATATTTTTGAGAAGTTGAAAGCGAAATGAATGCAAAAATACGCCATAATGCCCTCAACACGTGAGCAAACATTGGAACTGGTAAACGCCACGAAATAGAAACGAAGCCATTAGTATGGATGAATGATACATTCATAAAAACCATTATCGATAATGTATCAACGGCCTTAGTTTCTAGTTCGAATAACGAATTCGCGGAACTTGACAAAAAACTAGAGAATCTTTAAAAAAAAAGTCACCGCTATAGAAAGCCACAATAACTGGCAAAAATGGATGAACTGAATGAAAAGGTCAACAGACTCGACAAAAAAATGGGAATTCTCTTGGCAATACTGATAACCCAACTCAGGTGAGGGAGATAGTAGAATTCATCTTCCCGAAATCAACCAAATGAAATCAAGATTTGCCGTATCGAAATAGTATATTATGCAACGATCAAGTAATTATGGTTATCAATACACGAGCATCAACCGAGATACGAAACGAGCCGAAGGTGAGTTTCGTATGGTTGATGCGAGTGTATTAATAACCACTACACGAGAGTTGCATACGGTATTTTACCTTCGACCAATAAATAGTGAAGAACTACAAATATTATATTTGTATTGCACACAATAATACTAATTAAACGCATTTCTTTGAAAAATTCTACAAAATTTCAATTAATGGTATTACTTCGAAAAATAAAACGATGAGAAATGAAGAGAAGATCAAAAATTGAAAAAAAAAAGATTACTCGAGGCCGGAATCGAACCCATGTCTTTTCCAACTAGCTAAGATAATCTTAGCGCCTTAGACCGCTCGCCTACGGAGAGCTCAATTTGATTGAAAAAATAAAGAAATAAATCATTCATTTGTCAAATGAAAGACTTAATCATTCTAACTGTATTTCTGCCGGTGAAGGTGTCGAAGGTAATTTTCCCATATCGCTGGTATCAGAAATTTTGTTATGATTATCGAAGTTGGGCTAAATTCTTCAAATATTCAATAGGTACCTCTCCCGATTTTAACTTGACAAACGTCAAATGCAGAGCATGCTTGATTGAAAAATAATGGGTTTCTATTGGTTGAAAATCTGTATCGTAATGGATTCCGTTATAAAACGGGTTGTGGGCATATAAGTGTATTATTAGAGTACGGCTGTAGATGAAAGCTCTTGCCGACAAATTGCGTCCAATTAAGTGTCTTCGCATATACCAAATACGTAATGACCATAATGAAAGGCAATAAAATCTTAAAAACAAGATTCAAAAATATATCGATGAGAAGAGATTGCATCATCAAACAAAGATAACAACTATGATAAGCTTTGGGAGACGATGGGAGTCCGCGGACAAAACGGCGAAACCATAGACATTACAACTAATGAACTGGCCCTAAGAGAGAGAGGACTGTGGAGTGAGCAAGAAAATACTTCAAGTATAACCTCTGAGTGTTTCCCAACAACTACTTACTACACCGACGCGATCGTGTGAATTGAAGATAGGCCAATGAAATGTTACATTTTCAAGCCCTAACCTTGCGTTTCTCAGAGTGAGCAATTTAGTATTTTTGTTATGTACTCTTCAAATGAAAAATAACAAAGTTGTGAATGAAAATACTTCAGAAATTTTAAACATATTCTCTTTTCGTCCCAATAGTTTTCTCCCTAGTCATTCTAAAATGAAGATACATGAGAACATTTTCAAAGTGGGGGTTTCGACGAATAATTTCAAGTTGACCGTATTCTCAAATAATCCTTTATCCATTCACCCTACAGAAAATGTATGGCATTATTTTTTGTTGCAAAGGGAATTTTCTGTAACCTCAATTCTCTTACTCTTTATCGTGAAGTCGAAAATAACAAGGGTAAAGCAGACAGTCATCGGCCACAGGGTAGTGATTGGCATAGCATCGGCTATTTATAATTTATAATAATTTGGTGCGAAAGAAGTGGAATTTGATTTCATCATTTTGTTTTGGCAACCTCTCAGAATATATCTCCCTGTTTTCGAAGGCATATCGCATAACCTCAAATAACTACGTCGTTGTGTATTAGTTCGTGCTTCCCAATCTTCAGTTTGTGGTCAGATACATTAAGAACTATTCAGTTCGGGTGTTGTACGAGTGAGAATAGTTCCCAATGTAAGTAGATTTTCACATTCGCTTATGATTTATCGATATAGAGAACATCCAAGGCAAATTATTTCATGGCGGGAAAATGATTTTTATTGTTGAAATTGAAATTCATGTTTTACAGTATGCCAATTACTGGTTTAGAATTTGATGTCTAAAACAGTTATTGGCCATGTGGCCAATGACTACATGGTTGAAATTTTTCACCATTTTATGTTTCTAAGTTCATTTAGATTCATTCTAGAACATAATTGTCTGTAACCTATTGAATTTGTTGAAAATACCATCGTATATAGTGGTTGGCCATATGCCAATCACTAACTGATCATATGTCAATAACTGTATGGCCATTCGAAATGAATTGAAATAGTTCTTCTTCTTCCTACTCAGATGCCAATACTACAAGGAGGAAAATATGAGAAGAAGCACACAGGAGAAACTATCACCTCAGCTTTAGAAGCCATAAAAAATGTTATCTCTCAAAGACAAGCCTGCAAATTATTTGGTGTGCCTCTTCAAACGCTGCAATTCAGAAAAAGTGAAAAGTTCCACAGTAAAACTGATTTGGGACCAAACCCCATTCTCACACATGAAGAGGAAAATATTTTAGAGAAATGGACCGTAGATAGTTACAAGAAAAATTTTCCAGTTAGAAGATTTGATATTCAAGTATCTGTAAAAAAATTCTTGGATGCAAATCCCCGGGAGAATACATTTTGTGATAATTTACCTGGCGACGGATGGTACATGGCTTTTTTCAAAAGACATCCAACTCTTTCTCACCGCACCCCAGAGGCTGTAACAGCAGCTAGTTCTCTTATTTCAGAGGCAGATATACGACATTGGTTCACTTCGGCGGAGGAATATCTCAAGGGAATGGGTTATTTCGATATTTTGAGAGATCCAACCAGAGTGCTCAACGAGGACGATACATATTTTTACCTCTGTCCTAAAAATACCAAGGTAATTGCTCCCAGAGGTGCCGGAAACGTTTATGGGGTAGATTCTGCCCAAGCAAAAACGAACAAAACTGCCATGTTCACTTTCTCTGCAGCTGGTCAGGTGACAGAACCAATGTTGATATATCCGTATGATAGGCTACCAGCTTCCATAATAAATTCGGTACCAAGTTCTTGGGGAGTTGGTCAAAGTGACAATGGTTGGATGATGGTGGAATTGTTTTACGAATATATTGGCAATGTATTATATCCTTGTTTGAAAAATAGTGGAACTAAGTTCCCGAGTCATTCTCTTCGTCAATGGGCATTCTACTCATCAAACTTTGAAGTTGAGTCAGCTATGCACGAAACTAGAGATCATTTTAATAGCACTCCATCCAAATGCCACCAGAATTATGCAACCAGCTGATGTGGCAGCTTTCAAGCCACTCAAAACTGGATGGAAAAGATCTGTATTAGGGTTCAGAAGAAAACATCCTCTACAGATGCTAACCAAGGCAAAATTTGCTCCAGTATTGAAAATCGTTATTGATCAGTGTGCCAGAAGTGAAAACAATAACACATGGATTTGCCGAGCCCAGTGGTTTTATTCCCGTAGAATGCCTCTGCTATTGATTAGGCAAGAAATGCCTTGGTTTCATCAAAAATAACATTGGAATATTCCATGATAAGTAGGAACCACTAGGAACCAAAGCCGCTCTCATTTCATATGATCAGTTCAAGAATATAGTAGGAGACGAGAGAATGAAACTATTTGAACAAATCGACAGCGTCAATAATAATAATGATGAATTAATTATATTGTACAAACTCTAAAGAGACATAGACTTTTAGAGGAAAAAAAATACACTGGCAAGAATCGGTCAATGACTGTATATATTGCAATCTTGGGAAATTATATAAAAATCTGAGTTTAAATGGAACTAGGGCTCTATCTGTTTCACTCTTCTCGTAGTTTTATTCTTCAGAATGACTGTTTGACAACAGTTTTCTTCAAAACATCCATAACTATACGATAAAAACAGATCAACTATGAGACAGACCTTAAGTGGCCAATGACTGTACGCTTTACCCAAAGTCATGAACGAAAAAAATTGAAAGTTTTGTAACAAATTTTCTTTTTCTTGGAATAATTTTTCCTCTAGTCCCTCGTACAATGAAATTACATCAGAACGTTCTTTAGTGGATTATTTCCACATTTTTTTTTAAATTTTGTTCATTCATTACAGTTTCAGAGCGCCCCGAATTTGATCATTTTCTAAGATACATATAGAAATGAATAATTATGCTCAGTTTTCTATAACTTTTTTTATTATCCATATAATTTTTAATTTTTTCAACATCGCCATGTTCATCATTAATAATTAATTACCTTCGGTTTCTTAGTTTTTGCAATAATTTCTTATCCGAGTGTACATTTACGAGATTGATATGGAGGTAAGAAATTCCCAGGTTACCGTTTGGGGACAAAAGAAGCATCTGCCTGCTATAACTATTATTATTATTATTGGTCTTAGGACGCGCACATTTTTTTTCTTCCAGTTGTGCTATGTATTTCGCCACTTGCAGAGGTATTCGATTGTTAAAAGTATTTCGAGTTTTTCAGGTACGGCTTTGAGTTCTGTGTACAAGATTTTTAATTTTGTGATAAGCATTTTGACTTTTTCAAGCAAGCGCATTATAATATTAGGTTTGTTCTAGCAACACATCCGACCGATCCGAAATTGGTCAGAGGCGTGCGCAAAATTAATTTCGCTCTCCAATATTCATCTTGCGCATGCCTCTGACTGCTTCAGACCAATTTCCAAACGGTCAAATGTGTTGCTAGAACAAACCTATTAATTCATTTGTTAGAAAATTAAAAGAAGAAGTGTAAAGGCGGAAGTAGTAAAAACCTGGTTGATCGAGCAATCGCAATAAAACGTTGTGGATAATGAACAATTATTATGAACTGTTTCGGAGGTTACCGTACATATTGCATGTCACTATTATTATATTGATAGTGATACGGATAATGCCGTTTCCATCCCTAAACTGTTAGTTGGGCCTTTCTAACCTGCATATATAGGATTCTCGCAATTGTCCACCACGCAGTTATGCTTAGTACACGTAATACTCCAATATTTATTTTCCATGTCTTCCCTTCTCCTGACGTGAAAACTGCAAACCCTTGGAGTATCAGATCGATCTTGGAAAAAATAGCTCTTGCTGTCTAGAAGAAACTGATTACTCTCAGTAGAATAAAACCATATTTGAATTCAAGGAGAAGAGTAATTCACAAAATGTTATCTTTCTGAAAAAAACAATGTTGAGTTATCGAATGTGGAAGTGATGTTTTGTTTAGCGAGCATCGGCCTGACGAACGAACCATGCGAGCCAAAGAAAACTTTTTCTTCGAATTATCACATAGGGTCTCCTCGGTTAAGATGGTCGAAATACCCTTAATCACGAAATTTCGATTTGACCCTCGATTGATGTTACCCAGGTCTGAAAAACATTCAGCATATTTTTTTTCCTCCTCCCCCTATCTTCCCTCCTCTGAGGGTGAAAAAATGACATTTTTCATGTTCTATTTTTTTCTCTCACTCCAGGACTCGAAAAATTTTGAAAAAATTCAAGTATTTAAAAGACAGTCTGTTCTTCGAAATTTTTTTGGCCCCGAAGGCCCCCGGGGAACCCGGCCAAAAATATTTGCAATTTTAAAAATTGAAAAAATATGGGAGAACACACAGGTGGCGGGGGAGATAGTATTCCCTTTTTAAATTAGGGGATAATTACAATAGGAAGAAATCTCACTTTTATCACGTTAACTTTTGCCACCCTTGAGAAAGGGGTGATTTGTGAAATTTTTATACGTAATGTACTTTTTATTGAAAATAGACAGAATAGAAAAAAAACCCTAATAAAAAATTTTTCCAAAATAAAGACCCCTAGCCATCACAATTACTCAAATATTCAGGTCTTCTAAAAAATTTGAAAAATACACACGGAGAAATATTCCCTTCAATATATCTTCTATATTAAACTTATCTAAAATCTCAGAGATACCCAATACAAAAACTACACAGTACACCGAGTTTATAACTTTTTCTTTTTTTTTTTTTCCCCCTCTCACTCCCCCCCCGAGAGAAAATACCGCGTATTTTATACTTTTTCTTTTTTTTCACACACCCCCCATACACGCGGGGGGGGCAAAAAGAGGGGGTTTTTTATTATATCTCTCTTCTTATCAACAATCGAAAAAAAAAGAATATGGAAAAAAAAAAATTGTGTTTAATATATCAACTCCTCAGATCTTCCGGGCCAACCATTGAGGGATTAGAAAAAAATGAATGAATTTTCATTCGAGAAAAATGGCATGGAATGTTCCGGGCGATAACCATTCCATTATTAGTTATGAAGGATTTTCGTAATCCTCTATATCTGCTCAAACGGAGCGGGATTGATAATATTGGAAAACTACCAATGGAGAATCGAATGATTACCAATCGAGGGAAGGTTATAAGCGAGAGAATTGAGAAAACAATCATTTTTTGTGTTCAACCAAAAATTATTATGATGATATTATTGATTGTGTTTTTGTACAAAACACGACGACATTTAGAATTTCCTTTCAACAAATCTTACGTGTCTATCAGTTTTCTATAAAAAACGGATTGGTTACATTCAATGTGTGAAATGCCTTGGGGAACATCGTTTAAACGTCGCTCAACTTTTCATAGTGTATCATTTATTTTTTTGAATATTTTTGTTGAAATGAATGATAAAAAAGTAACCTATAATTTTTAATGGAGAATTCTTGAAAACTACCCCTTTGACACTGGAAACGACGAACGTTACTTATTGTAATAACGCATATCAGTCTTATCGAAATGTTGGAATGGTTATCGTCTGGGACATTCCATGCCATTTTTCTCGAATGAAAATTCAATAATTTTTTCAAATGCCTCAATGGGTGGCCCGGAGGGTCCTGAGAATTTCATATTGAACACCAAACTATTTTCCATACATTTTTCAATATTATAGATTATGAGAAAAATAATAAAAAAAATCATCTCTTGAACAATTCGTTCACCCACCGACTATGTCGAATGTGTGTGTGAAATGATAAAACGTAAAAAATACTAAATTTTAACTCTCAGAAGGGAAAAGAAGGGAAGAAAAAGAAAAGAAAAAGTAACAAACACGCGGTACGCTTTCGTGTGTGTGTATTGGGTGGGTGTCTGTGAAAATTGATGAAGAACAGTTATAGGCTATATTTAATGTGAAAAATCTCCAAATGAAAATCTTTCATTTTGTATAATAGCTCAACATTTCAGAATGGGTCAATTGAATTTGAGTGTACCCTATGTAAAATTGCATTTTAAACATTTTTTGTCCCTTGAAATTTTTCAATAAAATCAATGACAAAAAAGTTACAGCCAATTTTTCATAAAAAATTCACAAAAAATGCCTTTTTCTCAAGTGCCACCACTGATAACGAAATGAACGATACTAGTTGTTATAGTACAAATCAACCCCATTGAAATGATGGAATAATATCACCCGGGACACCTGGGTTTTCTGCCATTTCTTTCCAATTTAAAATTTTTAAATTTATTTTTAAGGCCTTCATGGGGGGCCCGGGGGCCCAAAAAATTTTATTTCGAAGAACAGACTGTCTTTTATATACTTGAATTTTTTCAATATTTTTCGAGTCCTGGAGTGTGAGAAAAGAAATAAAACATGAAAAATGCCATTTTTTCACCCTCAGAGGGGGGAAGATAGGGGGAGGAGAGAAAAAGAATATTGTGAATGTTTTTCAGACCTGGGTAACAGCATTCGAGGGTCAAATCGAAATTTCGTGATTAAGGGCATTTCGACCATCTCAACCAAGGAGACCCTTTCTTCTAGTGGTAATGGCAGTGAATTGGCAAATGAAAATGTTCCAATTTCGATAGGAGAAGAACATTAGTTTCAATTCTCAAAATCAGTCATTCAGTTGTGAAAACTTCTTTCACCTTTCCCGATACACGGAACAATTCAATTGAAACAAGAGACGCAGCTACAGAACGTTCGAAGTGACAAGCTGTTGAACGTTTCTTGAAAAACGTCTGTTCTAAATTCCTTCCAATGATCTCAATTCGTGATTCAGGATAGAGATGCAGACGGGAGATGTTCAAAAATGTACTTCATGTCATAACAAAAACAAATTAGTCAATATTAACGTTCGAAAATGTGTATTTACATTCTGGTCCTATATTTATGTTCGAAATTGTTTCCGGACGTTTTTGTTTGTAATGAATCAGCCTTTTTCCCAAGAGGGTATATTATTGAGATTTATTTTCAGCGCTCAGATCGGAGGTCGACGTATTGTGGAAGTTGTGTTTGTAACAAGAGATAAACGGAATGAGAAATTACACCAGTTCCCTCAGGTAATAGAAAATTGGGAAATCAAAGTTATTCGAAGTCATTATTCGAGATAATTGAACTTACGTCAGTATTATATTGCTATTTTCATCATTTTTCGTCCCCCTTATATTTGTGTCTGGACACACGACAAATTCTACAGAATCTCCAAAATTGAATGGAAGTGGTCGTTACTTGATAGAAATCCATATTAAACAAATAATATACAGTTGCCTGTAAGATTTACACATATTATATATGAAAATCTTACAGGCAACTGTGTATTTTTAGATTATCTAAAGTTTGCCATGATAAAATTTTCTTGTATTTTCAAAGGTAATACCACGAGTCCTTCAAATTTATTCGATGAATTTTCATTTTCCACAAAAACTTTTTTATTTGGCAAAAGTATGAAAACAAACCGATTGATAGAATCACGAGTCCGTAGGACGAGTGATTTTATTTAATTCGGTTTGTTTGAATGCTTTTGCCTTAAAATAAAAAAGTTTGAGTGTTTCGAAAATGAAAATTTAACTTTATTAAATTTGAAGAACGAGTTGTATTTGGAGAGATTATTTTTTGAACAAATAGAAGGAAGAACAATTTAATTGATCAGTATTTCATTTACATAAGAAGAAAAGGAGGATAGGTAAAAATTTTACAAATTTGAAATGTCAAGCAACGATGTGTGCCCTCTATGATCCAGAAGAGATATGATGCTTACGCAGTGAATATGATAATGCTTGCCGACGATACCAAGAGATGGCGTCACACCTCTCATTGTACAAGGTTGTTAATTGAAAATTTCTTATGAAATGAAAATCGCGCCAGAAGGAACATAAAATCATTCGTTATGTCGTTGTATCAAAATCTTCATACAACGGTTTCTTCTCATACAACAAAAAATGAATTGTATTTAATAAAAACTAATTGTACGCCATCTTCATTTGAGTTAAGGAAACCTTAAATATTTGAATCGGTCGTTCGCTATATCTGTTATAAAGTTGGGGTTATGAGCTATTTACGTGTTTGAGTGTTCATTGAAATGTGTTTTGTTATTATCATGCTGAAAAAGTGAATAGTGAATGACTATTAATAATCAGGTAACTCTTCATTCATGATAATTTATATAAATATGAGCCAGTTCAATAGAATCGACGTGGTAAACCGTATAGTTTTGACAGTTCAAAGGTAAACAACGTTTTATCGAAAGGACCAGGCAGTTTTATCAGTATAATACCCAATGATTGGCTAGAATAACCATAGAATAACCCGCTACCATTAGTTGATATGCCAAAAACGTCACATTTCGGCAAGTGAAAAAAATATTCAATATAAAATTCGATTCATGCCAAATAGAACCAAAATCAATTTGGAAAATATTTCAATATACATTAAGAACAATAGCAAAATGTTGTGACACAAAATAACTTGGTCTTGAATGATAATAAGCCACGATTCATGAGATCTAGAGGTTCAGCTGTTCGATATTACTAGTTTCATCACATATATTATGGTTTAATCTCGTGGAACTTCAGACGGTATAGATGCCTAAAGTCACCCATTTCGTGAGTAGGTTGTGATGTTAAACACGCAAGTCTACATCATTTGTCATCATTGTGACATCACAAACCATAAGAAACATATTCTGACGACTCGAAAATTGATGCCATTACGATTCAACCCTCATGGCGTCGACCAAGAATTATAGTGAACGGAGGAACAAGTCGAAGTTACAATTTGTGTGACCCGTTCAGATCTTGGAATGATTGCATCTCTCACAACATCCATTTGTAAAAATTTTATAAAAAGTGTTTCTCTTGGTCTTTCTCGGTCCTTTTTGGGAAGAAGGAATTTTCATCTTCGAAACAAATGTATCATGCTGTCCCACAATATTCCATTTTGTGACCTCCATTGTTTGTATCATACAAAAATGGCGTTATCAGCTATATGACTCCTACAAGGTAATGCATTAATCGCTGATGACACAACATCAATTGTGCCACGATATCTTCACCCATCTTTATAATGACTGTGTGAATACTACGAAGAAATCAGCCTTCTATTCTACAACATCAGAAAATGATTCAGGAGCGAGAACGTTGGAGATCTGTCCAGTCCAATATGTCCTTGGGAACAATGGTGGCCCAATTAAACGTTCAACTGTTAATTCTGTTGAATTTCTTCGAAAGTTTCCTCACCGATATGTTGAAATAATGTTATTTCAAGGCGGGTACTATGTAAAATTAATGATCGAATGTTAATTTCTCTATATTCATGGATGTTGGGAATCATCTTTTGAATGCCAAGATTCAGTTAGTTACATCACCAAGAGTGCGTATGAAAATCAGTTTTTATATGTCATGACGGATGAAAAAGTCATGATAATTGTTCTAAACTAAGTTGAACTCATTTCGGACAGCATTATAAACTCTATCTATGCCTCTCAAATTATTGGGAGCTGACGAGAAGTGAAGTATTTTCCAGCACGAAATTAAAATCCAAGCGATTAAAAGACGAATAACTCATCATTGTAAGAAATGTCGACAATAATTAAAATAACATTGGACCTCTTTAATTTTTTTTCAACTCTCCTGTCCCACATGATCTTGTGATATGTTGATATTGACGAAACGGTTGACAAGATCTATATCAGTGGCAACATTATCAATTGATTGAAATCAACTTGAACATATTTAGAGACGGGTTTCTGGAGAGTTGAGCAGCAACTCACACACGTCATGAAACTGTATGTCAATCTATGAGTACAGATTCAAGATTCAGGGTAGGTGAATTCATATTTCACAATGTAACGACAGGTAAATGGGATTTATCTACACCCGTACTCTAATAATACACTTATATGCCCACCACCCGTTTTATAATGAAATCCATTACGATACAGATTTTCATTACGATACAGATTTTCAACCAATAGAAACCCATTATTTTTCAATCAAGCATGATGTGCAAGCTCTGCATTTTGACGTTTGTCAAGTCAAAATCAGTAGGTATTGAATTTTTGAAGAATTCAGTCAATTTTCGATAATGGAATGAAAATGTCTTATAGCAGTGATATAGATGAATTACCAGCGACTCCTCCACAGATGTCTTAGACAAGAAAAAAATACAATCGAAAGGATTATATTTTTCATTTGACAAATGCAACACATATGTTGTTATTTTCGTTCAAGTCGAAAGTGCTTTCATGGCCGAATGGTCAGCGGCGCGGGCAGTAATCACAAACGTCCCGGGTTCAATTCCAGATCTCGGCAAAGACTTTTTTTCATTTTTTCTCTTCTCATTGTTGTATTTTCCGTGGTTATACCATTAATTATAATTCTGTAGAATTTTTCAAAGGAATACGATTGATTACCTACTATTATTGTGTTCAATATAAATACCTAATATTATAATATTTTTAGTTCTTCATTATTTATTGGGTGTAGATAAAATAGCGTATGCAACTCTCATGTAATGGTTATTAATACACTCGCATAAACCATACGAAACTCACCTTCGGCTCGTTTCGTATCCCGGTTTATGCTCATATATAAATAACCATCATTACACGATCGTTGCATAATATACTATTATATTAGCAGGATATATGAATATTGTGTTTCAACTTTGTCGTTATTGATTTTTTGAACAGAGATCCGAAAGATTTTTTGGTATATTCTTCATTGAATTTTCATTTAACGTCAAATGGCAAGGGTATTATATCACTAAGATGATGAATATCAGTATTTTCGTAAATGACTTCAGAGAAAAAGGCCATCTCTGAGAAGCACTTTATTATGAATGAGATTCACTAGCTGAGACCATCGAGGCATCATAGTTCATGTGTTGGTCATGTTCGTTGTCATGTTCGTCTGAAGCGCATCTCTCTGGATGTAACTGACAGGGTGCCAGAATAGTCTCACATAAAAGTGAATGTGGAATACATCCAGAAATAGTACTCTATCAATTGCTGCTAAGACTAGTCTGAGTGTGTGTTGATGACTCCATGATGAACGACTAATACGAGATTTTTCATTTCTGTTATAGATTTTTTCATTAATTGTTATTTCCCTGTTATTCATATCACTCAATAATTCAAAAGCGTTCGAACGAGTTTGGCATCGGAGTCTTCTTTCTAAATGCCGTCTTATGGTTTGCCTCCTCAGTTGTGTGTTTTGTTGGAGAGTTTCTTGTCTGATAGGTCTCTGTCTGTGGTTGTTGATGGAGTATCATCTGATGTTCTCTCAATAAATGCAGGTGTTCCACAGGGCTCAGTTCTCGCGCCCACCTTGTTTCTGCTTCATATCAATGATTTACTCGAGATAACATACTTTTTAGTGCATAGTTTTGCGGACGACAGTACTCTCCATACTAGTTTCTCTTCCAGAGTCCCCATACCAGCTCGAGAAACAAAAATTCAAAGAAACATTCACGTCAATAAAATCAACGATGACTTGGTTAAAATAATAGAATGGGGTAGCATGAACTTGGTGGAATTCAATAAGGGAAAACCCAGGCATGTCTCTTCTCAAGGAAAGTTGACCTATCATTATCTGATATCCATATGTCAGGAGTAACTATTCTTACAAAGTCAAGTATCTCGATGCTAGGAATAACGATCGGTTATAATCTCTCATGGGAAAACCATGTGAGATCGATCGCTAATGGTGCTTCCCAAACATTTGGGTTTCTATTTCGTGCGAAGGAATACTTCACTTCCCGTCAGCTTCTAATGATCTACAAGCCTCTCTTGGAATATAATTCTCACGTGTGGATTTCGGCACCAAAACATTCATTAAGGCTTCTTCTGCATTGTTATCAATCGTTCCACCCTTGTCAACATGACTCGAGTACAGAATTCCCACCCCTTTGTTGTGAACTTGGAGACCTATCGCATTTCTCTTGCTTGGGGATCTTTTTTCAATAGAACATCTGAGCCTTAGAACTCCTCACCAAGAGGTTTTCCTGAGGCTTACAAATTTTAAAAATTCAAAGTGAATGTTAATTCGTATTTCCTGTCCCTTGAATCACTCGGTGTTCTTTGAACATTACAGGGCTTTCCTCTCGTGTGAATTTGCATATAAAAAACCCCTTCATAATTGCAGTTCACAAAAAGTTACAAGTTAGATGTATGCGAAATAGTGGAGATGTAAACTACCAAATAAATCTTCAACCTCGCAATGAATGTGTACCCCTTAGGTCATTTTCAGGGCAGTTACCACCCAATCCCTCCGCGCAATTACCCCTCCTCACCTCCTTTGAACATACTTCGCCACTCATTTTGACAACAGCTGTAACTCTGTAACCACGGCCGATAGATGTGTTTTTTTTTAAATGTTGAGATTTTATCATTTACTCAATGTTGAATCGTTTCAAGGGTCCTCGGAACCCCCTTGGAGACAAGGGGAGTCCTCATGCCAAAAAATTTATTTGAAATTGCTCAAAATCGACCAGCTTTGTTTCATTCGCCGTGTCTAGTGGCTTGCTCAGCACGTGGTGCGTTGCCCATGCCCCATCAGGGACGCACGGTGTATCCCTGGGGCATGATAACTTCATAATCAGATCTCAGGAACGGAGACTCGTAGCGGCACCGGTGTTTTTGCGGCCAAATTGCGTCATGGTATGTCTGCCTGAAATGCCCACTTACAAGAGCGGGCTCTTTCCCTTCCTGTCTCTCCCTCTCTTCTATACATGCAAATTATCGAAGCTTACCAATTGATATACCTTTTATATTTATCATTATGACTTGTTACGAATAGTGCTATCACATGACTTTATGAAATTCATATATACTTATCTGAATTACACATCAAAGCTAGTTACTTCAAATCAAATTCTGCTTTTTTCTTGACTATACTGACATAATTCTTATATTTATATTTGAGGTTGAAAAACACTGAAGAAAAACTCGTGAAGTTCAAGAGTATTCTACTCATTTGGACACTTAACATTTGTAAAGCTCATCCAATCCATCTTGGCATAAACTCAGATACTTTTCCAGTTGCACATTGGTAGTGAAGACCCTGACGACAAAAAAAAAACCTTCTAGGAATATATAATAGGTGTTCTATTTTTATTTAAGTATACTACACAGAGATTGCTGGTCATATACGTTATGAGTTTTGTGCCAAGATGGATTGGATTAGCTGTACCACTTTCCATAAGCAATAATAGCAAGCCTTTTTTCTGTATCCACAGTTGTTGCGACACTCAGTGGCCCACTTGCAGCCAGTGATGGAAATGCACTATATACTTTGCAGCGATTGGGAGAGTTCGACACTTGACATTCCATCTTGCAGCATCGAAGCTTCGTTTTCAGCCCCAATCCCCGAGCGATGGAAGCTCTTGCATCGGCTCTATTGCCTGACGAAACACTTGGCCCATGTACGATGCGCGATGGATATGGAAGTATTTTCCGTCCTCTGTTGGTGGGGAGTTGTCAATTAGTTTCTTGACTCATAAAAAGGATTGCTTGCGGCATTCCAAGATTAATGGATCCGATATCACGAAGATACAAACAATAATGATAGCATTTGTTATATTTGCATCGTCTCGCACATTTTTTATATTATTTTCTTTTTTATGAAAAGACTCACACGACGAACATCACTTGAAAAAAATTGGAAAGACAGAGGTTTGATTTCTTTAATTCACATTTAAAACGGAGCTTCGGAAAAAATTCCTGAGGAATCGGATGCATTTGTGGCCCTGTCAAAGACCAAAATATTGAAAGAACTCAACCTGTTTTTTTCTATTTTGTTGAATTGATGTTCGACGTGTAAGTATTTTTGAGAGAACGTAAAGAAGATGGAAAATTTCAAGACGATAGAAATTCAATAAATGCTATCGTTAACGTCCCGACTGAAAATGATATACAGATTTTCAACATAGAAATCAAGTAGTCATTACTTTCAACCAATTTATGAAATATTCAATATCAGTGGATAGCAAACGAACATCATGTTTTTAATTTTTTCGTCAACGTGAATCCATTCCTATGGTGACAACATTTTTTTTGTACCAATCGGTATATACTCGGCAATCGTCTTTCTTATTTCTCCTGCGCTGCAACGTGATTCAAGAAACTAATCATATCCACATAACGTTAACACGTGTCAAAATAACTCCCGATTACATTGAATCTGCCGTATACATCCTTATCCCTGAGAAATTTGTCAACACATTTCCTGACTTTCCGTCAGAAATAGCAGCGATTTCTGCTGTTATTGGTTATCGATCCGATTTTTCCATATTTCATGAAGTATATCCAGCTGTGCCTTCAGAAAATCCGTTCCTCTTATGTTGTATTTTTTTGTGCTAGCGAATAGTTCACATTCAATATTGAACAAATGCCAATACTGAAGCAGATAATGCGATGCCACGCGACATAAGGGCCAATCCACCACTTTATTATTATAGGTGGGTGTTGTAATCTTCATGGGAGGAACAACAATGTTATTGCTCAGATGTGGATGACTTTCTTTTATTATCGTTCCCTTGTAAGTGAGATCTGTTTGTTTGAGACGAGTTGGTAAGTGAGAGAGGAAATGACAATTCATTTCGGAGAGTCGTTCTGAACGTTTGAAAGGATCCATTATCCTGTGTTATACCCAACCAATCAACAGTTATAATGGTCACGGCTGGAGGTGATACAGCTTAGAATGATTTCAGTAGATACGATATAAGGAATGAAACTACAGGAGAGGAGCATGTGTTATTCTAACAATGTGATCATTTTCTTGGAGAGAACTGAGAGGTTGGAGTGACTCTTTCCTGGATTTTTCTCTCCCGGATAGAAAAATAAAGAACAGGAAACTTCTAAGAAAGTAATCAAGTAATCAACGAACACTGCTGTTGATATGTTATTTTTATAGACATTGATTCATTCACAGAAAAAGGTTCCATTATAAATAGTCCTGCCTATATCGGGTGACAGGCACTGAACCACAAGTTCATACCTAGCACAAAGAACTCGAATCGAATTTGAAAGAACCATCCCTATCCACGAAACCAAAGAGTTGAATTGCAAACAGAAACGTTAAGATCATACAAGGAACATAAGTTCTCGTGGTAATGGATCAATAAAGAACCACAGATTGCAAGCCTTGCTCATTAAAAAATTTTGAACAAATAATTATCCTGACCCCTTTGGGACTTCACAGAAAAAATTATAATTTGAATGAGTGAATCGAATGCTGTTTCATTTTCAGGCCGCTTCTCTTACTTTTGAAAATGTTCGTAGAATCTCAAATTGGTCATTCAGCACAGAATAAATATATATAAAGGGTACAAGTGTCATGTCCAACCGGTATATTGGACTTGATATTCAATTTTCTTCTCCTGAAGATGCTTACCTTGATAGCGAAACGCACGTCGAGTGCAAAAATATCAGTTTGGTGTTAGGGTAATTGATCTCTAGGAAAAGTTTCAACTTTGTACCAAAGGTTCCAAAACTCATGTTTAATCACCTTTGATAATTGCTGATAGTTTTATGAAGAATTCATTCGGTTTTATTTATTATACTCCACCGAAACAGGGTAGACCAGTTCCAGAGTGAGTTGACGACATAGTTCAACAATCATTAAAATCTATAAAATCTATGAGTCAGTAAGTCAACACAATGAAAAAAAGCATAATACAGTTATGTCAGATGGGGCTGAAGTGAGCGAGATCCGAAAAAGAAGTGAACACTCGTCACATTCCCACTACAAGTATGGATATCACAAACCAAAATTATAATCGAAATTTGATTTAAAGTCCAAACAAGATTAAAAATACAGAGAATAGCTACTACAGGTAACTACAAAACATGAACTTTGATAAAAATCTTAAAATGCCTCTAATTCTTCTTTCTCAATTTGGGATGCGATGGTCCAGTACGGCTTCTCCAATCAGGGTTTTTCTCTATGATCAAATCAGTGGGATCATGCACTCACCGCTTTCACGTTATTCACATAATCAATGTTTTTCGACAACATCAGCTCCTCCTCTATAGGATCTGAATGTGATCATTCATGGGATCACTTCATGACCTACTTCGGAAACTTTAATGGTTTTCAAGAATATATTTCGCATTATATTGCCTACCTTCATATTTTACAGTGGATGACGTAAAAGTTTCTCCACACTCGAATAAGTCTGAATGGGTTTTCAAATCGTCAATGGGATTTTCACTCATGTCCCGAAGAATCGTGGAATTGATACTGAAAATGTAGTCATTCTTCTGACGGATTTTTGGAATCTTAGAGGATGGAGAATGAACGAATGCCTGAATGATTGTGAAATGGAATATGTGCCTGGTAAGTAATGTATTTCTCATCATACATTCCATTTCAATAGCATACTAGATACTCAAGAATTCAATGTGAAATCAGTTTTATGTCGGTACGGAGTGAAAGTGGAACGGCTGTTTGTTCACTCCCTGTTGAATATAGACAACAGTTTTGATAGGTCCGTTGTAATTGAAAGTGATCCATATGTCCGTTGAAAATAACAAATAATAGATACCAGTATTCTGTGTTGCTAGCGGTGGCGGTGTGTTACCAAGTCTGAATATTTTTATTAAGTATTATTTGCTTATTTGGAAGGTGATCGTCCCAGGAAAATAACACAAATTTGTTAATACAAATTCCTGACGATTTTTGTTGAAACTCCATGTATAACCAAGAAACAAAAATTTTGTGAATGATTCAATACAGATTTAGAACTCCTTTCAAACGAGTTACTCCAGATTTTTTTCTGGGGACGATTTCTGTTGATACTCGTTTCTTCAGCTTTTTTTGCGGGTAGAATATTTCCATTTCATTTTTGCCCCTATATCCCTGCTAGGGTTTTCCACTCATTTTGGCAACTAATAATCCACAAGCTGACAGCCTCAATAAGGAATCTTCATTAGCGTCTTCTTGAAAAGAAAATGTTGAAAGAGATTTGCTCTAAAATTCAAAGGATAACTTCCGTTCCCACTGAAAATATCATGTACCTTTCAATATCAGAAAATGATCTGACGATACATACCTATTCATTTGAAATGGTTCTCGGTAGTGTAGTGGTTAGCACATACGCCTTTCAAGCGGAAGACCGGGGTTCGATTCCCCGCCGGGCCACCGTGCTAGGTAATTGCACTTTAAAAAGTAAGACCTCGTTGAGCCATTGCTCACATGAGTTTCGACTTCTGAGGGTAGACGTTAGTCAGCTGGTTAACGGAAACGAACAATTTCAGAACAATTTCAAATATGTATGGTATTTATGAGAGGTCAAAACCTTCATCTGCGTTGAGGAAGATGCCCCCTGATACAGATTCGCATTTCAGAGTTTCAAGTCTGGCAACACTGATGCGAACAAACATTATTTAAATATCATTATATTATAGTTTGTTAATCCTCGAATTATCATCTTGTCTCTTGTGACGAGCTCTCAGTAATAGTATGAAATTATTTGTATATGAATTGAATTCACCATTCTTCCATATTGAATAATCTTCTATGGATGCTTTGTACAGTAAAGAATTGCAAATGTTATTATTCGTCGTAGTGAGAGTAAGAGTGTTCAACAAAGAGATAATATAAAAAAAAATATATATGCAATGTCAACAGTGATCACTTCCAGCTTTTCCTCAACCTCTCCTAGCACTATCTGTACATGTTAAAAATGAAGTGTGCATATATTCGATAATAGTGAGGTAAATCGTTATTAATTTGTTTTCAAATATGAAGGAATTCCTCATACAGGAGCTGAAATATAATTTCAGAATATCGTATTGCCAGAGTTTACCTGAATTTTGATTCTCACCAACTCGCAACAATATAACTAGATATGTGCATATCTCATGTAAAGCTGCAAAAATTGTTTGGTATTACAAATTGAATTGATTTTTTTCTCAAAGACGAAATTTGACAGTTCCAAATTCTCGTGCCTCTGAAAAAATGTTTTCCTTGCCGCGTTTAGTGGCACAATGCAAAATACATAGTGAATTGATGATTTTCAACTTTTTACCTCGAGGAGTGAAAGACATTATCTTTCTAACATTTTTGTTTCATTTCGAATTTGTCAATACACCAAAAGTTAGTGTAGAGTCAGTTTATTTCTGTACCAAAAACAATAATTAACAATGTTGTGAGAGATATTCTGCGGTAACTTCCATATGAACGCAACAATTGGGATTCCAAATTGGAATTACAAAGTCTCTTCGGAAAAAATTCAATTAATTTGTACTACTTCGACAACTATTTCTGATCGAGATTAGGACTTTAACTTTGGAATAGTGGTTATTTTGTAAGCGATTACTATCATTTTCAGTTTATTCTCACATTTTGTGTGAATATAAGTGGATCTCGATTAACGCATTAGATATAATTTCAATCGTATTTTCTGATATTTCAGAATAACATCGCAGACCAGCTTTAAATTACACCTCTTCGATATTGTCGCAACTCAGTACTCGCTTGGCTTGCGTTGAGAGGACTTTTCGCTGTTTCCCCCAACCTTCATTCATCCGAAATGATGAAACGACTCATTTGAAAACTCAATTGGATGTTTATTATAAAAAAATGAAGAAAAAATACTTTGAACATCAAATAGTTGAAAGAATATATAGAAAAACTAAGAACTTTATTCTTCAAAGGTGGTATTGGTGGAATTGGAATCAATTTAATCAAAGAAAAACTATTGTTTCCTCGCCAACGTTTCGAATTTTAATAAATTCATCATCAGGGCTCTATAACAATGAGTTGCGTGCTAAAGTGGTATGATATAAATAAAATGAGAGAATGCCAACAAACTATTGGAACATTTTCAGGGGTTCAAAATGTTGATTAATGGAAAAAAAAAATTTTTAAAATACTTACCAAAAATCAGTTTTTCCGAGTAAAAATATTAAAACTAGGTATAAAACAGACATTTTAGATACACACTCTAGGTACAAACAAAACCACATTGAGTACGGGACAAACGAATACTGAAATAAAATTCATAGAATGGCTGTAGTTCTTATGAATGCTGATAGGAAGAAAAGAAAAACAAACGTGATTGTTGAAAACACCGTATAATGATAAAGAATCATTTTGGTAGCTGACTTATCAGATTGTAATAAGCCGTATTCAATCCTTCTATATCTCCTCTTGTATTAACGCTGTCTTGGTGAAGAATTTGTATCATTTCACTGAATAGCCTTTTTGATAGAGAAGATTTCTGATCAAGAATGATAGGTTTTGTAAAATCAAAAGTATGTCCATTTTCTCTAGTGTGTTCAACTAAGGCTGTGGGATTTTTGACATTCAGCTTTCGTGTGTCTCTATCGTGTTCAGAGATTCGTTTTTTCAAAAATCGTCCTGTTTGACCCACATAACATTTAGTGCAATTATTACAATTAATTTTGTAGACAACGTTCGATTGTAGATCAGTGGGAGTTTTTTCTTTTTGACGTGTGAAGAATCTTTTCCCGGCAGTGTTATCGTTAGAGAAAGCAATTTTAAATTGTTCATTGAAAATCCTTGCAATTCTCTCAGAGAGATTTCTCACATATGGTATTTTGTTATATTTTATAATTGGATCGTTTATTTTATTTGATTGTCTGTCATACTTAAGAATTTTATTAGTTAATGATGGCGGGTAATTATTTTTTAGAAGAAATTTTTTTATTTGCTCCATATTTTTTTGATGATACTCTGGATTAGATATTTTGAGAGCTCTATTTTTCAGATTCATTATGATATTCATTTTGTGTTGGAAATTATGTTGTGAGTGATAATTGAGAAATCTTTCAGAAAAAGTTGTTTGTTTTCCCCAAAATGTATTTTTTACCTAAAATACACAAGAAGGATACACCTTTGAGACCTATTGTCAGCTTCATAGGTTCCCCAATATACAAACTATCCAAATGGATTAGTGAAATACTAAAACAGGGGTTTGAAAAGGACGAGTTTCATATTACTGATTCTTTTGAATTTTTCAATTTTATTCGTGACAAAAAAATTCCTGAAAATTATATTTTTATTTCTCTAGATGTTATATCTCTTTTCACTAATATTCCAGTCGAGCTTACAATCAAAATAATCAAGAAACGTTGGAGTAAAATTTCAGAATTTACAACATTATCCTTGGATACATTTATCAGAACTTTTCAATTTTGTATTGATTCGAGTTATTTCAATTTCAATGGAGTTTTCTATACACAAATTTATGGTTTAGGTATGGGCAAGTGCATGTCACCAATTTGCGTCGATCTCGCTATGTCAGAATTACAGAAACAATGCTTAGAAAAACTATCATTCTCAGTACCCTTCTTCAAAAGGTATGTGGATGATATTTTCACAGCAATTCCTGAAAATAATAAATCTGGAATTCTTGAGGTATTTCAAAGTTTTCATTCAAAATTGAAATTCACTCTAGGGGAAGAAAACAATCGAACTTTCTAGACACAAATGTCATTAGAACTTCGAACAACGTTTTGAAAGTAGATTGGTATCATAAACCAACTTTTTCTGAAAGATTTCTCAATTATCACTCACAACATAATTTCCAACACAAAATAAATATCATAATGAATCTGAAAAATAGAGCTCTCAAAATATCTAATCCAGAGTATCATCAAAAAAATATGGAGCAAATAAAAAAATTTCTTCTAAAAAATAATTACCCGCCATCATTAACTAATAAAATTCTTAAGTATGACAGACAATCAAATAAAATAAACGATCCAATTATAAAATATAACCAAATACCATATGTGAGAAATCTCTCTGAGAGAATTGCAAGGATTTTCGATGAAGAACAATTTAAAATTGCTTTCTCTAACGATAACACTATCGGGAAAAGATTCTTTACACGTCAAAAAGAAAAAACTCCCACTGATCTACAATCAAACGTTGTCTACAAAATTAATTGTAATAATTGCACTAAATGTTATGTGGGTCAAACATGACGATATTTGGAAAAACGAATCTCTGAACACGATAGAGACACACGAAAGCTGAATGTCAAAAATCCCACAGCCTTAGTTGAACACACTAGAGAAAATGGCCACACTTTTGATTTCACAAAACCTATCATTCTTGATCAGAAATCTTCTCTATCAAAAAGGCTATTCAGTGAAATGATACAAATTCTTCACCAAGACAGCGTTAATACAAGAAGAGATATAGAAGGATTGAATACAGCTTATTACAATCTGATAAGTCAGCTACCGAAATGATTCTTTATCATTATACGTTTTTGTCAACAATCACGTTTGTTTTTGTTTTCTTCCTATCAGCATTCATAAGAACTACAGCCATTCTATGAATTTTATTTCAGTATTCGTTTATCCCGTACTCAATGTGGTTTTGTTTGTACCTAGAGTGTGTATCTAAAATGTCTGTTTTATACCTAGTTTTAATATTTTTACTCGGAAAAACTGATTTTTGGTAAGTATTTTAAATTTTTTTTTCCATTAATCAACATTTTGAACCCCTGAAAATGTTCCAATAGTTTGTTGGCATTCTCTAATTTTATTTATATCATACCACTTTAACACGAAACTCATTGTTATAGAGCCCTGATGATGAATTTATTAAAATTCGAAACGTCGGCAAGGAAACAATAGTTTTTCTTTAATTAAATTGATCCCAATCCCACCAATACCACCATTGAAGAATTTAACTCTGGATCACCAAACCTACCAAAACTCTAAAAACTTTATATTTTTATACTGCTTCCTAGCAGGATCGTCGATAAGGAGATGTGCTGCATTCCGGAAAAATGCTCTGGAGACCGTTTCTGAGAAGTAATCAATGAATACTGATGAATTTCTGAATAATGGATCCTGAATCTTGACCTCCCTCATTATTCATAAAGATTCATCTGCTGAGATTGCAACTTTGCTCCGGTCACCGTACTAGTGCAAGTTTGTAAATTTGAATATTTTTTTATATTTCTATATCCTGTAATCGTATCAATTTTGATGTCTATGAACCTGGATTATTGAAGATGGTGGAGTGTCTGACTCCTAATCATTTCCTTATTGGCAGATCCTGTGAATCATCAGCACTGGAAATCGTGAAGCCAAATTTGAGGGGTCGATGGCAGTTGAGTCAGATACTTGCTGATCAGTTTTGGAAAAGGTGGCTGAAGGAATATTCGGCCACTCCGAACGAAAGGAAGAAAGAAATGGTTCAAGAATCCACAAAATTTGAAAATAGATGATTCAGTTGTTATTGCTGATAGCGATGGCCCTAGAAACAGCTGGCGAAGAATCATAGCTGTCCACCCTGGTGCAGACGGCAAAGTGAGGGTTGCAGATGTCAAAACTTCACTCGGTGTTTTCAGACGACCTGTTAGTAAACTTTGCCCAATTGGTGTCGCCGAATAGTTGTAGTTGTTTCACCGTGTTTACTTCGAGTTGGAAGAATGTTATATTTTATTATCACCTTTTAGATGATTTGTTGATGAATGTGGTTGTTGTCAAAGTATTTAATAAATAATCTGACCTGACATTTATTCCTTACGTGAATTGATGAATTACAGATGGAATTGGGAATACTGGGTATTTTTGTTCTGAAATATTGAAGTTGAGGTTGAAACATCTTTCAATTCATGTAGTTGCTTGAATGGATTTTGGTTCTTCATATTTGACAATATTGACGGAAGGGCTTATAGCTTCTTTTAAAATCCCAACTGGATGATTCGAAGTGCGAGATATGAATTGTGTTTTCATGATTTCGCTAGCATAACAAATTCACCAAAATACCTTTATATTCATCAATCAAGTAACAAGGATAGCTGCCATAAAAAGGTTAGATTAGGTGAAAGCAAAAAAGGTGTTATGAGGATTTTCGAGAAAAGTTATTTTTTCACCTCCTTGTACATATAATACTTATAAAAATTCCTTCATCCCAAAAATATGTGGGTGTGTATATCTGGATGGTCCAAAAATACAGAATTCCACTTTCTGCGAAAGCTTTGACAAATTGTTTGAAACAGATGAAAGTCGAATAATAATAACTGTTTTATTAGTGTTCGCACGAGTCAACTGATCTCATTAATCTGCTACAATTTTATAGTTTTCAAGTCACACATTCTGTTTTGTTTCGAAATATATCTATTACATGTTGATGTTCGTCCATAACAGTTTTTTTTTTCTCCACTAGCACTTGCCCCTAGTACAATATTCTGTACATGATGATTTTTCTTCAGTTGATTACAAAGCTTCAGACACCAAGTATCACATGTAACTCATAAATGCCACTTTGTGCATTCTGAAAGGAACAATTCAACTCAGATTGTTTTCTATAACTACATTGTTGTGTACACGTTAGCGGTGATCTAGACACTTCAGCAATTCCGATAAGCAGATCGACGTTTTCTCCAACAGGAAAGAAGAGGTCGGAATGTGCTCGAAGATATCGAAGAAGTTCTTTCCGACCTCGTCTTTTTCTGGATGAGCGAACGGTCAATTAGCAACCCAGAAGAAGTAGGATAAAAACAATATTCATCATCAAATGATTGTAAACAAAATTCAACACCCATACACACACTAGTTGTGAAGAAATTATGCAGTTCAAAATGTCATTGGCAATTAACACATGTTTGCGTGTGTTGAATATGATTGGAAAATACCTCAGAGTTTGGTTGATGTTATTTGGATAGAATATATCAATAGCTCCCCAGGTGACCGTGTATGAGGTTGTTAAATAAGTGGAAATGTTTTTGAAAAAGTTTATTTTTCATTTTGCAAAACCAGAGCCTTCATATAATCCATGAACGCACAAAAACTACAAAAAAACTCAAATTCGTGGGCGAGACAGCAAAATTGAACCACAATAATGTCTGTTAATACGTCTTCGGTCGACTATTAAGATGAAATTACCTTCGACTTCGTGTTACAGATAAATATTATGAAGACTTCTCGAGGGACATAAAATGGCTACAAAATCATCCTCTCGAGTGGAATGCCTAGTAGTCAACAAAGCGGCAACACGCAACTACGTGGAAGCAATCATTCAGACCACTCTCGACGTGAAACCGAGAGATTACGGCCCTGCCGCGGATGTTATGAGAAACCAAACTCCGGAGAATATCGCATTATCTCCCCAAAAAACTTCCGGATGGTCACTCATGAGGTTTACGGGGTTTTCTGATTCTTCGTTCATTATGTTTGACCGTATCAATCATTTGCAACGTGACCAAAACGGCAAATCGTCTTAGAATGATGTGGAAGGGAACATTCGATATAACCGAGTCGACTACGGACAGAATGAGGATAGTGACAAATATTCATCATTAAAAAAAAATCTTCATTGAACAAAAAAAAACATTGTATATATATATATATATATATATATATATATATATATATATATATATATTGAGGAGTTCCACTATTGATTTGATTTCATGGGAGTCAATCTTTAACCCGACAACTTCATCTCAAGAAACGCACATTTACCCATACCAATAAAAAGCAAACGAATAGACTACAAAGACGGCGGCACATGAATAGGTGAAAAATATCCGATGAATAATTATGTTTCATTTCTTCTACAGATGTTGGCAAGGATGACAAGTATGTCAAATGGATAATCAATGAGGAGCATGTTGTTTTCTTTCGATATTATTCCTTTCAAAATCAATCGTATCGAATAATGGTAGACATCCCAGATGGATGTGGTTGAACAAAGGTGCATTTGTATCAAAAATCGTTGCTCTGATCGATTTTCCACACGAGTACTTTTATTCAGCAAATTGTCCAAGTAACATGATTTTATTGAAGAGTATTAAAAAATATCTGTCATTTCAGAGTTCATTAACAATTCTAAACGCGGTTGAACCGTGTTTGTGGGTATGTGAGCTCGGATAGGTTTCCGCGGTCAATTGTATGTATTTGTTGAATTCAGTTTGAACAAATTGTCATCAACTAGCTGAAAAGTGTCCACTTCATTGGGCGTTCATTATTTTCGAGATGCAATTAGGGATATTGTGTAGTTCTTGGTACTAAGTTTTATCAGGTCCAACACAACTCTGCCTTCTAGACGCACTCAAAAATGTTATATACCCTTTTTTCACTCCGTTAGGCGACGAATTTCAATAAAATACCAAACACCTTCTCCATTAATTCCGTTGAAGAATATGTTATGTAGAAATCCAAAGTAGGCTTGACCTAGGAATCACGTTGTCCAATTCGAATCTTAACCCTGTTTTTCGCCCCCATATATATATATATATATATATATATATATATATATATATATATATATATATATATATATATATATATATATATATATATATATATATATATATATATATATATATATATATATATATATATATATATATATATATATATATATATATATATGTTCGGATAGGTTTCCGCGGTCAGTTGTGTGTTGTTGTTGAGTTCGGGTTGAACCGCGTCTGGAGTTTTGTTCTCGACGTTTCGGCTCCGATTTTGGAGCCATTTTCAAGAGGTGAATGTGACTTCACGCTGAGGTCTCAATCTGCCTACTCCTCAGGTGTTGTCACAGGGGGCAAGGGTTTGTGACTTGACGCCGGGGCCTCAATCTGCCTACTCCCCAGGTCTCGTCACGAGTTCTTTCTAAGGTCTCAATCTGCCTACTCCTTAGATCGAACTGAGGAATCGAGGGATGTTGGGTAGAATTTATAGCAGCGGGTGCTACTACAGACCGTCGGATGTCTTGGTGGGGACTGGGCATCTGGAAATTAGGGGTTTCCATGCAGTTGGAAGTCTCTGGCCGTCGTCACGTTTATTTAAGCAGGAAGGTCGCTTCTCGATTTCGATGGCCTCGCGAATTATACGAGCTTGTAGTGTTTTTGCTGTGGCGATGGTCTTAGTGTTCGCAAAGTCTATATTGTGTCCTGTCTCTTGATGATGTTTGGACAGAGCTGAAGATGGATGGAACTTGCTGTCCGAAAATCAGACCCATCTTCAGCTCTGTCCAAACATCATCAAGAGACAGGACACAATATAGACTTTGCGAACACTAAGACTATATATATATAGGAATATATGGAGAACGATTCAAAATAAAAACTTGCAATTTTGTGGTAGTGGGTTTTACAAAATGGCCTTTTCAAATACAATATTTTTAGCTTCCGGTCTCTTTCCGTTATACCGGAAGTTGAGGTCAACTTCCTTATTTCAAATGGAACACCCTGTATTTTATTACATTTTTCAATTTTTCATCACATTTTAGGCCCACTTTCTAGGACAACACCTTTACCCAAATTTGTTAGTTTTCGAGATATTGATTTTTTTCTGAAAAATTTGACAGTTACAGCACCACTCCGAAAATATCATAACTCATAGACAGTAACAGTTGAAAATGTGAAATTTCACAGAATCACACCTTAAGCATCAAGTCATGAACAGGTTCTTCGAATTTTCGAAAATAATTTACAGGGTGGTCAAAATTTACACCTTAAACATAACATCGAGAAAACTGATGAAACACGAATTTTTCAAATGGAAACCATACACTATTCTATTATTTTTGGATACTACGAATAAAAAGATATCAAATTCATGAAGAATGTCCCATACCTAAAATGCACCCCTGGCAAGATTTTGGAAAATATTTGTAATGTAAATCATTCGAAGCAATACCAAACCAAGAAAGCTTTGAAAACAAATTAAGTTACAATAAATATGTCGAAATTTGATGCCATATAATTAACGTGTATTTCATAGTTTCCTATTTGTGTGCAAAATGTCTCGTTTGGGGTATTCTCATGAAGATTTCCTGAATTTAATGATCATTTATGGTGAATGCAATAAGATTATGGACAGAACTTGTCGTGTTTTTGCAGAAAGATTTCCGAATCTACACAGACCCAATAAAAATATTCTGAGAAGACTTCTTAGAAACTGCCGTGATTTCGGATCTTTTTCGTCTGTCATCAACAAAAAAAAAACACTCGTAAACAATGAGGACATCGAGATTGTAGTTTTGGCCTACTTCACAGCCTATCCAGAAAATTCGTTAAAAGACGCAGAAAAGTCACTTAGAATTTCATGTTCGTCAATAAACCGGATTTTAATCAAACATAAGTGGCGTCCCTTCAAATATCACCAGGTTCAAAATCTGAAACCTCACGACTTACCTGCACGAGTGGAATTCTGCGAATGGTTTCTTATCAAGATACAGCAGGACCCTGAGTTCACGAAGAACATGATATGGACAGATGAAGCCAAATTTGCCGAGAATGGTATGTACAACCGCCATAATAGTCATTTTTGGTTATCAGAAAATCCAAAGCTCGTTCATCAGCGCAACTTCCAGGATTCATGGAGTTTCAATGTTTAAATTTCCTCCTCGCTCTCCAGACCTGACGCCACTGGACTTCTTCATCTGAGGATATATAAAAGAAAATGTTTATGCGGATCCTGTGAGTGATAAAGAAAACATGAAAAGAAGGGTTCTGAGAGCTTTCAATAATTTGATTCCTGACTCCATACAGAAAGCTACAAATAGTGGTATGCAAAAAAGAATATATTCTTGTTTAGAACAAAACGGCAATGTCTTTGAACATCTGTTGAAATGAACCACAATATTATTTGAATTTAAATAAATTAAGTTCTAAAATTAAAGTAAAATCTCACCTTAAAAAATATAAACAAAATGAAATTACTGTATTCGAGATCAATAAACAAAGATTTGATTCATCTCTCTGATAGTATTTTATCTCAATCCATCCATTTTCATGTTGAGTTACTTTTTACCAACGACAGAGTTAATATTAGTTCATTTGTTTTCAAAGCTTTCTTGATTTCTATTTCAATTTCCCAAAATCGGATATATCTTGCCAGAGGTGTATTTTAGGTATAGGACATTCTTCATGAATTTGATTTCTTTTTATTCGTATTATCCAAAAATGATAGAATAGTGTATGGTTTCCATTTGAAAAAATCGTGTTTCATCAGTTTTCTGGATGTTATGTTTAAGGTGGAAATGTCTACCACCCTGTAAATTATTTTCGAGAATTCGAAGAACCTGTTCATGACTTGATGCTTAAGGTATGATTCTGTGAAATTTCACATTTTCAACTGTTACTGTCTATGAGTTATGATATTTTCGGGGTGGTGCTGTAACTGTCAAATTTTTCAGAAAAAAAATCAATATCTCGAAAACTAACAAATTGGGGTATAGGCATTGTTATAGAAAGTGGGCCTTTAATGTGATGAAAAATTGAAAAATGTAATAACATACAGGGTGTTCCATTTGAAATAAGGAAGTTGACCTCAACTTCCGGTATAACAGAAAGAGACCGGAATTCGAAAATATTTTAGTTGAGAAGGCCATTCTGTAAAACCCACTACCACAAAACTTCAAGTTTTTAGTTTGAATCGATCTCCATATATCCCTAACGAACGCTCGTCGTGAAAGACCCTGTATATATATATATATATATATATATATATATATATATATATATATATATATAAAAGAGGAATAGTCGCTGACTAGTTAAGAGTATAACTATATAGTAGGGTCTGCAGCGTTGTAAAAGAAGACTTTAAAGTTTTTCCAAGCTTTCGGAATGTTATTTATTCCATCATCAGGGACTACAATATAAAATGTCATATAAAATGTAAAATTCAGAAATATAAGTACTTACATCTTTGTTGAGGATGTTTACATATATGTTATGTTTGAGAAATAAATTTCTTATTATCGTTTTGAATACAACAGGAAGTACAATTTTAGTTTTAAGAACCACAACTGATTGAAAAAACAGATTATGTACATAGATTCATGGAAACATAATTCACTTTTTTATTTCAGAATTTGAAATTTCAATTTGGCAAGTTTTGATGTTTAGAAAGACACTATTCATATGACATTTGACATTATTATTATGTGGTAATGTTCTAATCAACGAATCGAACGGAAACCGTTGAGCCGATCTCATCCATTCCTGAAGATTTTCAAGGAATATATATATATATATATATATATATGGAAGAAGATAACAAACCTTGCGTGAAAACTATAAGTTCCAACGATAGTTTTGAAGTAGACAAAAGTCCGGAATAAAATTAATATCTGTTTAATCAGTAATTCAGGAAAAAATCACTGAAAATTAAATATTTTTCTTCAACTCCTCAGCTGCAACCCTCCCCAACTATTTTCTCAAATGCAAATCTATGTTGTGTATGGGCTCATTGAAAAGCTCATGAAAAATGGAATCTGACCATACGCTTCCTTTTTTTTTACCTGTGTGGGTACCACAAAATGAGAAAAAATTCTTTATTTCAATTTCACCCAGAAATGCCACAACTGAGTCAAACAAAATATTTCTTATCAGGGCATTGAATTTGGTACAAAAAAATGCAACAATTTTTTTCTTTTTTTGAAGTACACTCGTCAACAATTGCTTGGGATGGAACTAATTATATGTGTTAATTTTTTGTGAAGAAATAAATTCCAAAGAATGTTGATGCTAGATAACGTTATCAGTTTTACACATAAATCAATAAAATTTGTTGTGGTGCCTACCCAATTTGTTAACTTTCAGAAACTAGGTACTGGTGATCTTGAGCAATTATTGAGCAGTGTACATCATAATATGCTGAATGCCACTTATTCGTTTTTGCAACGTTAATTCACCCGTAGATAGCACTAAGTAGGTATTTCTAACTTTTAAGAGTTTTTTCTCATTTCGGGTAACCACATGGATAAAAAAGATTAAGGGTATAATCATATTCCATTTTTTACGAGCTCTTCAATGAGCCCATACACGACATTGGTTTGCATTTGAAAAAAAAATCGGAGAGGTTTGCATCTAAGGGGTTGAAAACAAATATTTCATTTTATGGTCAAAAATGCGTACACTTTGAAATCAATTGACGTGTTCCAGCGATTTTTTCCTAAGTTACTGGTTAAACAGATATGAATTTCATTCCGGTCTTTTGCGCACCCCAGTATAATTAATTCAATTACGTTCGTATTGCTGCTATCGACAAAGTTCCCTTGCGGAAACTATTTTCGTGTGCAGACTCATTTCTGAACTTTATTCTCAGTATACCTCTATTCTTTCAAGGTTCATCTCTCTTACTTATTTCAATATGTATCATGTGAGAGAGATAACGAGGATTGGTCGGCTGTTAGTGCCTTGATTCTAGGGAGTAGAAATAAATTCTGAAATGGAAAATAAAATCGCTATTGTGAAGTGATTGTCAGTTGAAATAATTTCGAGTCATTATTACTCGAATTAGTATCCAATCATTCCAATTTTTCACCCTTAAATGTCAAAACTACATAGTTACAAGTGTAAGTTTGATCTATGAATCATCAGCATTAGCTTCCAACGTGTGGATCGAAGCACAGACGAGAAGAACCAGTATAAGCCTGCCAAAATCTGATCAACCATACAGATAATTGCCACGCTGGGGAAGTCATCCATCAACCACATGCCCACCACACAAAGCATCGCTTTTTCACCTTTACTAAACAGAGGGTTGTTTTCAAAGCGAACTAAGCTAGCCCTGAATAAAGAGCTGAATCATTCCCGTGGAAATTGATTCAACATTCAAGTGGCAGATATTTTCCACAACGAGCGTATGGAATTCAAACTACCCTTAAACAGCGGATGAGATTTCTCAGTGATCCGGCCACAGGTAGCAAGAGCCCTAAAAGCTGTTCTATCTATACTAACGATCTGCAGTTACGCTCAAATGTTTTCATTTTATGCCTGACGCCCTGATCTTTCCTGATGGTGTTGTGTTATCTGCAGGAATGTTTCATTTTTCACCCGAACCGGGAGATGCGAGATTCAGAGATTATATTCACTGGAAAGTTTGCGCCTTCGGGAAGTCTAACCACGTGCTTTCCTGTTTCCTTGGGTACAAGTTTCCGAATGAAGGATTACTTGATATCAGGAAATTTAGGAAAAAAACGAAAGTTTTTTCTCTTTTTAGAATTGATTGTTATTGAAGTACTTACGTCATCAGCATTTTTGTTTTTTATGTGAAAATCTGGAGATTGTGTCGAAATCCCTTGAAATGAATGGAAATATAGTTTCCTGCACGTATTTCACTCATAACAAGCTCGACAAATTTCTCATTACATATACGTTAACTTTTCTAGAAGGATAACAGAACACTCTGTCAGAATCAATAATATCATAGATGCCTTTTTTTATCTGAAACTATCGTTGCTATTTCCGTCGGATTCTGAAATGTTTGTAAATGTCATGAGCTACAAAGTGTTGATCTGATCCTTGTAGAATTTTTGGTGAATTTTGTCCAGTGTATCTATTTGAGGTCAAATAGGACCAAAGATAAATTCTGTATGAAGGAATATATTATTTTTTTCGAAATTGAGAGTGAATAGAACTCAATGAACACAAAAATATAAATGGTTGGGAATACTTCAAAAAAATTCTCAAAAGAACGGAATGTAAATTTTCCACAGAAACGATGAAAAATTTCCGGGAATACAAAAAAATAAAGGCTCCAAAGTATTCGATAAAAAAATATTTGGATACCCCTCGATGAAAGGAATCTGATATATTATTTCAAACATCATGGTTGGGACCACCTTGTATTGTAACCTTATTTGGTGAAGCCCTTTCTGTCGTTCAATGCAGAATTCACGAAACACGTTAATTGAATTCTGCCAACGATACAACTGTTATATCTACTCAATTTCTGAGGCAGATGTTAATTAACGCGGTTGGTGTCAGCCAATTCACCTTTGGCGTTTGTTATGAGTCTGTGTTTGTCATAACTAAATTGTTGATACTCGTATGTGAGAAAATACATCAACATCTTTTTAGGAACAATGAAACTATAGGTAATTGCTTCTTTTGAGTAGGAGTACTGATGGCGGAAGTGTTATATGGTCAACCTAGACTTCATATAGAGCCCTCAACTGATATTGAATGGAATATAGCCTGTCTGGAGAGTCTCAAAAGACTCACATTCTCTAGTTGTCTTCGTATCCTTATTACAGTTCTGCTGCAAAGAGATATACTTCCTCATCGGCACTGAAATGGAAGCTACCACTGAATCAATGTGTAAGATGAAATAGTTATCCTCAATATACTTTGGGATATCTGAACTACACTCGTTCAGAAAAAATTGAGGCCGTCGATTTTTTTATTTCACATGCGCAGATTTCCATTCAACGTCACTGATGAGAGCGTGAGGTCGTCATAAATGACTTCATAAAATGAAAAGTGATTTACGTGATAGTCTGTCACACATAACTATCAATGATATCTCAAACGTATCAATTATCTCAAGTCACTGCGGTTTGTGGATTAGGAAAATGTACTCTCAAAGGAGATATTTTTTCGAGTGATTATTTCCGGCTTCCTATTAATATACCGGTACATTTTATAACTAAAAATGAAATGTTGGATTCATATCAACTCGATTTATTCTGGTACGGTTTTCATCGAAAAAAAAATACATCAAGATTATCTGACATGTCGAAAGTAGATGGTAAATAAGACTCGAATGAATTATATTTAATGACATTTTCGATCGAAATGGAACTAACAGAAAAAGAGAATAAAATACTTATAGTGATTGGTCGTGAAGGCTGAAAATTATAGCACGTCGATATGGCATATCGATGGTATATGTAATTGTCAATTGAAATTTTGAATCCTGATAGGGATTTTTTCATACCTTCAGCTTTTTTCATCTCGTAAGATACACTTTTGATATGGTGAGCTTCAGCACCAGTAACGTAAAAACTGATGATTGTATAATTCAGGAGGTAATAATTTTTCCAACCACTATTTCATCTGCGGGCATATTGAATTTGTAACCCTCGCGATAATTAGAAGTATCAAATCCATTAGCATTTTCGATCATGAATTAATAAAAATTATCAGTATCAATTTATAGTATGAAACAATCCCTATCAGTATAAAGCAGAAAGGCTTGTGATCCGTGATGTATTTCAATCATGACATAGAAGAAGTTGTAGATCAAAATTTCTGACATATCTGATATGGAGAATCCCAAATACAATAGTTCTTCATGGCAAATCTTGGCTTTGTCCATCTGTATAGCACAATATCCTCAGAGAATACATACAGCTGGGGTTTTGAAGTTAAGACGAACTATAAGAGAATTGGCACCCATACCCCTCCTTATAGACTCCCGATGGGTAAAAAAACGGATATCTCTTCTATTATCAATATTTTCCGAGGTCTTACCGAACATAGAGTTTGTATTGGGTTTGAAATAACCTTTTTCTGATTCATTTGTGGCCTTATTTCCTCAACTCTGTATTTAGATCGAAATACTTCTTCAACCATGGTGATATATTGAATCTTAGGATTCGGTGAGTTTTCATTACCATTAAACCATTACGGACTGCTTGCTTCAAGTTTCTATAATGGACAATATATCTTTTATTCATCATTCAAACTCGGAATTAGTTTCGATATTTTCGAATTTGAGTTAGGTGGTATAATACTCTCTACCAGATCTGAATGGAGATCATGCAATCCTACAGGATAGTGCACATCTAATTCCAGGATGTATCCTTTGGTACTATCATCAGGGATACCATTGATATCTAGTTGACTATTTTCATATTGGTAAAGCCATGTGAATCCTTCTGATGGAAGTGATTGAGACATGCTATGGCCATGGAGGTTTGTTGCATCCAAATACATTATAAAGAAAGAAGGTTGTTTAATATTTAAATTTGAAACAAATTGATTATTTGCAATGAGCTTTCTCTCTGAACATTGACTAACATCTCCACGTATACCTTTTTTGAAACAATGTACCGTATCGATATCGTAATAATTCCAGCTCTCCACCTGTATATTTCGACATTGCATCCCAAGACAGACCTGGGGATGTGAAATAATGATCAGGGTCTAATTTATATATTTTCGAACTTATGTTTCTGGAGTTCTCGAATATCACACAACAGAATATCGCATTGAAGTAAATGCCAGAATATTCTCCTAAAGTACGACAATCGAACATATTCCAAACCTTACTTGCTCGATATCAATCAACTTCAGAAATATATATATATATATATATATATATATATATAAATATTCGTTGGGGGTTAATGATTCTAGGCGCACTCGAAAGATCTTTTGAAAGAAGTTGAAAATGTTGAATCCTTTTTTATCCGATAGACAATGAATTTCAATAGAATATGAAAAATGTCTTCCATCAAATCTGTTGAAGAATATTTTTGCAAACTTTGAGGTAAATTGAAGTACGTTGTCGCATACAAACTATGATCCCGTTTTTCACCTCCTTTTAAGATTGGATTTCGGAAAAACTTTCCATATCGGATGCCTACATCATATAAAGGATACACCCTCTAAGTTTCAGACCTCTACGATCAGTGGTATAGGCCGAGCGTTGATTAACCCCTAAAATGACTTTCTACCCCGTTGGGCGATTTATTTCAATAAAATACGAAACACGACTTCCATCTTTTCTGTTGAAGAATTTTTATGCAAAATTTGAAAAAGATTGGACCTATGAATCACGTTGTCCCATATAAACGTTGAACTCGTATTTCACCCTCTTAGAAGTTGAATTTCTGGAAAATATTTCTTATTCGATACCTACGTCACACTAAGAAGTCACCCTCCAAGGTTCAGAACTATACAATCAGTGGTTTAGGCTGTGCCTTGATTAACCCCTAAAATAATTTTCTACTCCTTTTCAACTCCGTTAGACGATGAATTTCAATAAAATACGAAACATGTCTTCCATCAATTCTGTGAAAGATTTTCAATGTAAAATTTGAAGAAGATTAGATCATGGCATCACGTGGTTCACCAGTAAAGGCGCGGCAAAATTTAAGAATCTAAGATTAGTAACACTAAGCATATATTAGGATTAAAAATTAATGATAAAAATAAATGTTCATTTTCTTAAAAAAAATTTTAGATTTTTAATCGAAGTAAAGTTGAAAACACTTCAATTGATCAGTTATCGAGCGGGATGAAAAATGATTAAATTACTAAAATGGCCATAAAAAAATAGGGATTCGTGATAAAAAAGTAAATATTTACGGTTGTATGTATTTTTCAATGCCACATTATGAAATAATTGGAACAAAATATATATATATATATATATATATATATATATATATATATATATATATATATGCATTTATATTTCAATCCTCTCCAGTCAACGAGAACTCGCTTGATGTTGAATGGGTGCATATTTTATTTTTCTGTTCAACGCTCACTGTTTTCACTTGTAAAACTTGTTTCCTTACTGGTGTGCAACTGAATCTACGAAAAACGGTTCGAATATGGAACACATTTTCAATGATCAACTTCGATTTAAGGATGATGAGTTATATTCCAAAGCGCATTCGAAACAATGTATGCAATTGAATATCAAAATCAATTTCAAAGTCAAAATTGCATTCGAATACCTACATACGGAGTTGGACACAAGTGAACCGAACAAATGGAGCTGAACCCGCATAAACAGTAATTCTGAACTCGCACTCTATCACATTACCCACCCACGAATTCGATTTCAGTCCCTCATTACTTCCCGGAATTTCTCGCCCTTGAGGCCTCATGAGTAAAATATTGATATGTCAAATCGCATAGAACTTTCAATCATTTTTCTCGTCTTTTCTCGTGCCATCTTCTTTGGCGTTATAACGAGGGTGGATATGATATTATTCCTTCTCTCCAATGATTTAACAGTTCACCTTGTGCTGTATGATTTCCTGGAAACCGCTCACAGGATATTGAAGCGGATCCATTTATCAGAAGCGTTTACTGGGATAACAGATAATTGACAACTTTCTGGGCAGAATAGGTGTGCGAGGGCAATTTTAGTCTGATGAGCTTCATCGTCTCAATCATATATTCCATAATTACGCTTTGAGAGTAGCACAAGTGGAAGATGAAGTCACTTTTTATTTCATTTCATGAAACTTACTTTCACTATCTCTGCTGGCTTGACTAATCAATGAATAACTGTCCTCTATGACCACCGAGTGCCCATTACAAGAGACGAAAGCATGTATCAACGAATAAACGCACTAATATCCTTATACAGTATGGCACATTTAAGATGAAGACACCTCTGTATTTTAGTCGTTTGTGAAAGCAGAGATTCAATTTTTGGTACAGGCGTAAATCCTCATGAGCCGCACTTGTTGCAATAATTAGCGTCAACAGCCTTAAACCCAGCCTACTGCCATCCCGCGAGAAGGGGCAAATTCTCGATATATTTTGCTTCGCATTGGAGATACCGGAATGGATTATTTGAAAAAATTGTTTTATTCGGAATTTGTTTTTTCGTTATTCTCCTATTCAAGTCCAATTTTCAATTGATGGTTCCAAATAAAAAGATACAGAAATAATAAAATAGTCAAAAGAAATGGGATGATGCAGACCTGTCCCGAAGCATTGTGCTTGGTGCTCGTGAAAGAACTTAGAGCACTTTTTTGAACGAGTGCTTAGTGCTCAGTGCGTTGAGGATTTCACAAGAACGCTTAGTGCTGAGTTGAAACGAAAAAATGGAAAAAAGCACTGAAACCTCTTCCATGCTTACCACTTATTATCGAAACATGAAAACGTGGCTGGAAGAGTAGCACCCCCACTCGAAACGAACTTTTAAAGTATTGATCGCTTCCATATGCATCTTCGAAAAATCACAGTCACGTTATATCGTGCTTTTGAATGTCGAGATAATGAAATGATCCCCGAAGGTAAACTTCAATATGATAGTCAACAATGTGAATAAATCATTGAGAGAGCGAGGTATGTTATGGTGAGGAATATAATTCAATTCCTCAGAAGGAATAAGGTAACATTCGAACATGATATTTTCAAAGTAAAACAATTCAAGGAATAAAATATGATACAGAGAGGTTTCAATTATTTGTATAATATCATTCGAAACCTATATGAGTACTTCGATAATGATAGAAAGACAGTTCATACTGAGAAACTTGAAAATATTTCGTGAATACAATTACCACTCAAAATCTTCATCATCGAGTGCATTAAATATCATTGAAAAACTATCATTAGCAGAAGGATTATCACAGACTTATTTTCAGTGTTACGGAGTGTGTTAGGTCTCATCACAGTACCAAATAATATTTTAAGGCTGCATTAAAAAGTGATGGCTAATGTTGGCGGCTTATGGAGGAATGGACTCCAGAGTGATTTCTGAAGTCCATCATGCTGGTGTCGACTTCTTGAGGAATAATGTCCATTGACACAACTCAATCCTTTATCTACTTCCAGAGACACAGAGTATTGAAGTTATGAAAGTACCAGTTTTCCTAACGAAACCCTGTCTCATTCTCTCAAATGTGTAGGTGATTTTGAATATTAATCCTTCATGAAAGAAAACTTTATTCGTTGATGGTTTACTTGATTAATTCACAAAAAACCATATCAAAAAGTAATCCAAGTCTATTACAGTATCATCCTTTTGAGAAGTGCTCGGTGCTTGCTATGTCGAATTACTTTTTGAAAGTGCTTAGTAATCGCGAGCATTTTGTCAATATGAGTGCTCAGTGCTCGAGATTCCGGAGCACTTTCCAAGAGTGCTTAGTGCTCGAATCACTTTTCTTCAATGCTCGGCACATCTCTGGATGAATGTTTCGAAATAACTAAACTCGGAAATTCTCATTTTATCACCTCTGTAGCTTCTCATTATAATTGAAGAGTGGACTTGAATATGAAAATTACAAAAAATACTAATTTTGGATTTACGGTTGGAATTCGGTAGGCATGTTCAGAATCGAATAAGACGGTCAGTTCCAACTGTTCCGGTTTGGTTCCGAATCTTGTTCGTTGAAATTTACTCATATAGTTCATATATTCGACGATTAAGCTTCATTTCTAATGTGGAAACACTGAGCGTAGAACAGAAAAATAAAATATGCACCCATTCAACATCAAGCGAGTTCTCGTCGACCGGAGAGGACGTCAGGCTCAAAAACCTACTCTCTTTGAGATCCACATAATTTTATGAGATGAAATAGCTAATACGTAAATAGAAAAGGGCTTGCTCGGAACTCACAACCACCATGAACCTTATTCTTGTTACAGACGTTCACACAACTCGAAGCATTGAATGAGAGGAATCGGAGTTGAGCCATCTGGTATCAATTCATTTTTTAGAATGGTAATGGTTCGGACGTCCATTGTCTATATTATCAATTCTATTGAAACCTGTTGCTGAGAATGGAAGGATTGAAATACAAATCAAGTGAGAAAATCAAATCAAAATAAAATTTTTGGGTAATAATGAAATTAGGGATTGATTGATCGAAGAGAATACTGTTGTTACAAATAAAATCGAGATATCGAATATGAATTATGAGTCAAAAAAAATTAAATAACGAAATAAATGAAATGATATTGTGACAAGAAAATTGGGGTATCGAATATGAAATACTAGTCAAAAAATGTTGTTGTTGTTCTAAAATTGTTCGTTTTCGTTAACCAGCTGACGAACGTCAACCCTCAGAAGTCGAAACTTGTGCGAGCAATGGATCAACGAGGCCTTACCTTTTAACGTTCGATTACCCAGTGAATGAAATTTTATGAAAAAATATTGAAACCAAGTTTAAAGATGAGTTTCGATTGCTGGTATCCGCAATCGTCTTCGAGTGATGACAGTCAATGTTAGAAAGCAGGCCCTATTTTCAAGAGAATATAACTCATTTCAAGAGTTATATTTTGTCATGACATTATCCGAGAAATATAGTTTTCTGTTGTTGAATACTCACTCATAACGTACCGGAAGGTATATTTACCATCAGGAAAAGATTTTCGCGAGGAATTATAGAAAGTGGAGTAAACTGAAACAGAATGAGAATTCACGTGGAATATTGAAAGATGCATATTATATTTCCACAACTATCAAAATTTTCATATTTCAGTAAAATGAAAGTTAATTGCTCACCGTACACTTCCCCATTTGACCATACATGTGATTCAATCCCTCCTCTGGATTCATATCATAATGAATTCTATATTACATTTTTATGTAATTTATCAGATACGAATCTGTTCAGGAAAATTCGTATAATACCTTCTACACACAATTTTATGGAATACAATTTCATGAAAATTCAGGACATTCATTAAAAACCATTTTTGACATTAGTACTTGCTCACCGTAGTTGAGATTGGTCGCGAAAATGTAATGAGGTCAGGTTATGTAAACAGAAATTGATTCCTTTCAACTTACTTGTCATTTATATAAAAACCCTCATTCATTATCTCTTCTATTCCTCGAAAATATTCCAAATTCAGTTTCGTGAAAAGGAACACCTAAGTAGCCGTGAATATCAATTCACTATTCTCACTTTCACAGTTCAACATTTTTATTGATGAAACTAGTTCGTTACTCGCGTATCTCTACAGGGGTGCGCAAAAGTCCGAAATAAAATTAATATCTGTTTAACCAGTAACTTCGAAAAAATCGCTGAAACACGTCAATTGATTTCAAAGTGTACGCATTTTTGGGCAATAAAATGAAATATTTTTTTTCAACCCCTTAGCTGTAGTAACCCTCCCCAACTTTTTTTTCAAATGCAAACTTATGTCGTGTATGGGCTCATTGAAAAGCTCGTAAAAAATGGAATATGACCATACCCTTTTTTTTATACCCATGAGATTACCACGAAATGAGAAAAAACTCTTAAGAGTTAGAAATACTTACTTATTATTACGGGGAGTGCTACTTAAGTGGAAGTATGTGGGCGAGGATTCGGGTAGTTGGAAGTCTCTGACCGTCGTCACGTTTATTTAGACAGGAAGGTCTTTTCTCAATTTCGATGGCCTTGTGGACCATCCGCCTGTAGTGTGTTCGCTGTTCGCTGTGGCGATGGCCTTGTGTCCTGTCCATTGATTAAGTTTGGACAGGAATAACAATTTTCGGACGTCAAGTTAATGTTCGTATACTCTACTTGTCATACGTCTGTTGGTATGGCCTACATATGTTCTAGGGCAATCTGAACATGGAATTTTGTATATAGCCTGTTTCATAAGAATTCTGACAATTTTGGCAGTGACACCTTCAATGTGGAGGAGTAAGGCTTTGTGGAAAACGTGTTTGTCTTTTGGATTACTGGGAATGGATAGGGAAGTTCAATGACGACAGATGGATCTGTCGATTTGATAGTGTATAAATCCATTTCGAAGACGGCTGATTCGAGTTGGGTCAGCTCTCGGGGTTTGTTATGAAGATCTGTGAGGTTGATAGATCTATGGATGAGAGGATTCAGAACGGAACTGGTTTGTGGTATATGATGGTGGGAGTTTGCGTTGAGTTATCGGTTTGCGTGTGTTGTCTTCCTGTAGACCGATTGGTTGAAGAATTTGTTGGATTTTGTTATGGGGACATCTAAGAATGGAAAGGGGTGATTTACTCCGATTTCCATTGAGGAGTAGGCAGATTGAGACCCCAGTGTTAAGTTACATTAACCTTCTTGAAAATGACTTCAAAATCGGAGCTAAAACGTCGAACACGAAACTCCAGACGCGGTTCCACCTGAACTCAACAATTACATACAACTGACTGCGGAAGCTTATCCTATGGAATTTCATATATACCCTGGGAGTCATTGACGATTTTGTGGAATGAAGGAATGTGAAAATATAATATCATTTTTATGTCCTAATTTTTTCAAAATTCAGCCAATTTTTTCAGCAACACTTTCATTTCGAGAAAGGGTTGCTATGAAATCGCTTTTTGATGGTTATGGAGATCTGTGGATAAGGGAATCCAAATCGGAATTGGTTGTGTTGGATGATGGTGGGGGTTTAAGTTGTATCGATTTTTGTATTCGGGTTTCCTGTAGACAGCGTGGTGAAGGAGTGATTGAATTATGTGGAAAGGGCATCTGGATATGACAAAATGGTGACGGGACCTGGGTTAGTGCGCAAATTGAGGGCCCGGCGTAAAGTCACGAACCTCTCTCCATGTGGCAGCACCTGAGGAGTAGGCAGATTTAGACCTCAACTTTTTTTCAAATGGCTCTAAAATCAAATAAATTGTGAGAAATACATTGTTTTGTTTTTCAATTATCACAGGTCTCATCAGAAGGTAGTAAATGTTATCTACGTTTTTTTTATGCGATCGGAGTCCTTTAGCAAGGTTGCCTTGTTACGAATTCCCTACACCGTACGTGAGGAGTAACGTGGTTACTCGCGGGCACGTCAACCACAAAATTTGGAAGTGATTTTCCCCGCTGTGGGATGGAACCCACGACCGCCCGATTGTGAACCAGGCACCAATTATTCTCTCGGCGGATTTTATTGATTTCTATATTATTTTCATATTTCATAATCGAATGCTTTTACTTTATACTGACTCTTAAGACTATCAACATTTTATTTCATGTGTGAGTGTGTGTATATTAGATCTATTGAATGAACAATCTTTGCCTTTCAGTGTTCTAACATAAAACATTCTGAACATTCATATCAATGTAAAGCGGACCTGAATAAGTCAAAATGTTATCTAGATGAGGCTTAGCTGTTGATTGGAAAAGTGGCCCTGAATGAGTAAAAGCTGCCGTTGAAACTGTACACATATACTCAAGGTATATAAACTCAATAAGATACTTAATTCAGCAAACTTCAGATGTACTTTATGAATTTGTAGGACCCTATGTGGAACGATAGCTTTACTGGAACGTGAATTTCCAATCAGTGAGAATGATTCTATTCTCCTCACTTCCTCAACAAAATTTCGAAACAACGTGTTCATTTCATTCGATAGTTCAGAGTGTTTGTTGCAATGAAAAGAGAACGGATCACTAAGGATATATCAAACAGGAGTAAGTGCTCTAAAATTACGAGCTTGCTTAAGAAATAGTTCAACAATGAGTTCAACAACACGTATAAACTACTCCATATTGTCAAACGCAAATTGATTCTATTCATTCATTACCCCGAAGTAATGAGCTTATCAGATCTAGAATACGTTTATGCCAAGACAGAAATTCTGATAAGCCGTGTTCAGTTGCTGACAAATCTATTCGAGTTGATGACATTAAATGAATGGTAATGTATGGAGAATTAATTCAAGTGTAGGCACACTCACATATGCATGATACGTTCGTTCGAACGATATCAACATGTTTACCAGATATCGTGCATTAACGTTCATTGTATAGTGGTTTGATAATTTGGAGGCATTGATCGCTTGATCTTATTTTTTCTACTGATTGAATTCAGACCTTCTTTGAACTGACTAATGAAAAAAATCTTCCACATCTAGTAATCTAGACCTATCCCATGTAGCATATTATATTGGTCGAAGCCAGATTTGAGATTGGTCCAATATGGGTGAGTGGAAAAAATTATGTTGTACTAATATATGGATTAATTCCGAAAAAAGGATAAAATATTAAAAATGATTTCAAATTGCATATATCATATTGGGTTATATTCAATAATATCAGTTCACCAATAGGAAGATTTCAATATCGTTTGCATATCTTTCTCGAACTGAATTATTAATATTGGAATTTCAATGTCTGCTCAATATTGTTTGGGAAATACTCTACAATACTGAATGATCAATTCAGGTTGCATATCAGCATCATATTGCAATATAATAATAATAATAATAATAATAATCGACTTTATTTAGAATTCCAATATTACATAATAGGCGAAGTTTAGCTATAGCTACTCTTACACTTAACCTAATATGCATTATAAGAAATTAGAGTAACTGGACAAAAAATATAGATTGTGTGATGGGACAAGTTATTAGTAGTATACAATAAGCAACAAGGTTAAAATAGAAATTTAATTCTTCTGATCACATATTGAGTTTTGCTTTAGTTTCTTTTTGAATGTGGATTTCGAGAATTGCATGAGATCTTTAATAATTGTGTTGTGATAAAATACGGCTAAATAGGAAAATGATTTTCTGAACATGGCTGACGAATGACGAGGGATGTGAAGGTTTTGATTAGTTCGAAGGTTGAAAGAATGGAGCTCTAACCTCTTTGTAAGTTTATTGAATAGAGGAACAGGTATTTTCGATTTCAATACTGAATAAGTGATGTTGCAGTAGTTATATTCCCTGAGAACGGACATTGTTGCCCATCCAAGGTTGGCACGAGCTTGGGAAATGTGTTCAAATTTACGTATCCCTAAGATGAAGCGAACACAAGAATTTTGCACACGCTGTATTTTAAGTTGATTAGCCGAATCCAAGAAGGGGCCATATATAGGGTCTCCATAATTGATGATCGAAAGGATAAGCGATTGGGAAAGAAGCTTTTTTGTATTAAGAGACAAGCTTTGTCTATGTGGATAGAGAACTTTGAGAGTGGCAAAGGATTTAATCACAAGCTGCTTTACATGTGCGTTAAATTTTAAATCTTCATCGAAAGTGATGCCTAAGTTTTTTGCAGAGTCAACTGATTCGAGTATTTGATTACCTATTTTGAGTTTCATATGATCTTTAACATATTGTCTTTGTTTTATGTTGCCGAAAAACAATACATGGCATTTGCCAGGATTCAACTTCAAATTGTGTTTATTTGATAAAGCGTTTATAACTTCAAGATCTTCATTTATTTGATTTTGGGATACTAAGATATTATTAGATGCGATACTATGATATAGCTGCGTGTCATCCGCAAAAGCTTGTACCTGGCAATGTTTGATTTGAGAAAAAATATCTGCAGTGTACAACAAAAATAGGAGAGGACCTAGAATTGAGCCTTGAGGTACTCCTGATATAACACTTTTAAGGGATGAACTTCTATCATCAACATGTACCTTTTGATATCGATTGTTCAAATAATAATTAGAGAGATTTATGACATTTGTTGAACATCCATAGTATTTGAGCTTGGAAAGAAGGAGTTTGTAGCTTATGGTATCGAACGCCTTTGAAAAATCTAATAACACTAGAGCGGTGACGTTTTTTTTATCAATATTGGCTACAATGCTATCACTAACATTGAGGAGAGCCGTAATAGTACTATACCCCTTCCTAAATCCTGCCTGATAGTCCGGAATAATGTTTTCGGATTTAATAAAGGATGTCAATTGAGTGTGAATGGCTCTTTCAAAAATTTTAGAAACGGTTGGTAAGATACTTATTGGACGTAAATCTGAGAGAATGAGTGGATTTTTCGATTTAGGTAGCGGTTTAACAATGGCTTCTTTCCATACCTTGGGAAAATAAGCTTTTTCCAGGCAGTAATTTATAATATGGGTTAAGTAACAATCGATGAAGGGGCTGCAGTACTTAAGCATACATAAGGTAATACAGTCTGATCCACATGCATTAGATTTTAGGCTATTGAAAATGTCGTTCACTTCAGAAATAGAGAGAAATTTAAAATTGAAATTGATTCCGTTATTATTGAATCGATTATTATTATAGAAATGAAGTAGGTCGCCATCGGGCTCTTTATCAACAAAAACAGAGCAGAAGTAATCGTTGATTCCATCCGGATTCTGGAGGTGGCTAGGGATAACGACTGGTATTTTGTTCAAGACGTGACGGTTGAGTTCTTTCCAAAGATGTTTGGAATTGTTAGTACTGAGGACTCGATCATGAAATGCTTTTTTTTCGCGGCGAATTGCAGGTAACGTAAAGTTTCTGAGTTCTTTATAACGCTCCCAATCAGGTGAGCAAGTGGTTCTTTTGTATTTAGCCAACGCATCATCTCGTTCTTTCATCATAACTCTCAGAGGATATGTGAGCCATGGTGCTTTGGGCTTGTTTACTCGTACTGTCCTGATTGGAGCATGTTTATCAAATAAAGCGAGCAGAACATTATTGAAAAAATCGATTTTTTCATCAACATCACCAATATGGAAAATATCGTTGAGTGGTGCATTATTCAAGTCTTCAAGGAAGCTATCAAGGTGAAAATTCTTAAAATCCCTAAAGGTAATAAATTTGGGGTTACTCTGAAATTTTTCAATTTTTATTGTACAAAATACAAGGTTGTGGTCTGATATATTACTAGCATCCTGAACTCCAAAGGTACTTACGAGATATAGATAGCGCACCTCCAACTCCAAGAATCCTGCCTATATATGAGAACAAATTTGATCTTCGAAAAGACCTTTGTACGACAAAAGCTACAGCAACAAAAAAAAACAGTGTAGCTGAACCAAACACTCAACCAAAAAGTTCAGGAGAAACCAGGCATGCTGTATCGAGGTTAGTGAGTATTCAAAAAATGGATCCATATATACGCGATTTTAATCACGATAATACAGAAACATTCACACTGTCAAATATAGAAAAGTGTGAAGACTTGTTTGTGATATATGAAAGCAATCATAAGTTCAAATTGTTGAATGAAAATGTACGTTCAAATAATGCAAATCTTGAAGAATTCAAAATTTTTCTCAATCACTCTAATAAAAATGTAAACAGAAACTTGGCAGATTGATGATACAAACATATTCAACATCGCAAGATATTATCTTGTATATAATGAAGGTAATTTGAATCAGAATGACGGTGATTTCGTATAACTGAAGTCTTATTTGTCATATGAGCACTCTGGTGTACTAAAAAATAATAAAAAAATAAAAAAGTGCTGAATATAATAAATAATTTCGATCAACAAAATAGTATAGTTGTCACAGCCCTGTATAGATCAACATTAAGGGATACAAAAGGATTTATAAACTGCTTACAAAATCACTTGGAAAATAATGACAGCAATACCAAACCCTTCAATGTTTTCACGGGAGATTTTGATCTGGATTTACTGAAACTTAGACCACATATTCATCAAATCAAACCAATACCAATATATTTGATATACTTGACAACATCTCGCCAAAAGTTCTAGAAACGAATATCGCTGAACATTATTCAACAGTATCACAAATAGTTTTCGAAACACCTAAACAAAACAAAAAAGCGTCAACTAGTGTAATTAGGCTTACCTATTTTAAATAAAGTACTACAACACATTGATCAAACTTAGCAGAAATCAATTCTTTGAAGAACAACTTGGGATTCCACTCTGCAGAAAATTCTGATTCCGCAATGAGCCCATTCGTTTATACATTATATTTGATATATTCATTTGGGGAAGTACTGAAAGAAAAAATACAAAAATTGCACCTTGGGTGACAAATGCTTGAATTGAATCAATAGATACAAAAAACTGAAATGTTCAAAAAACTCTTGAATATCCAGGAAACTTGGAACTGGAAAATGATCACAAACAGTTCAAAAATAAGTTGATTTCGTCGATACAGGAAAAGAGACAGTTTGATTTCTATAATAATATTATAGTGAAATATAGCACCAACACAAAAAAGTTATGGGAGGTGGTAAAGGACTGAACTGAAGGAAAAAATCTAGAATTCCAATACGCTCCCTTCGAAATGATTTAGGCTCTTTGATAACAAACAAAACTATCATTGCCAATGAAAAATAAAAAGTTTTCAAAAACCGGAAAAATACTTGCTGATAAAATTCCCGAAGACCAGAATTATATTCCAAATAGGCGTCTCACTGCGAACTCATTTGTTATATTCCCTACGGTTAAAAGCGAACTGAAGACGACATTGGATGGATTGATGGATAAAAAGTCGGTTGAAATTGACGGAATTGAAGCTGAAACTCTAAAATCAATTGCTGATTTCATTATGAAACCACCAACTTACATAATTAATAAAACCATAAAAATGGTACAGGCCATCAGCCTTCAAAAATTCCATTGTAATACCACCTCATAAAAAGGGAGACGAAACAATAGTAGATAATCATAGACCTATCATTATTAAAACACCTATCACGTCAACAGAGGATGCAATTTTGGCCACAACTATGAAACTTCTGAATTTGCATCAAATTAACCACATTCCGAATGTGCATGGTACTTTCTTAGATTTGATTTTTGTACAAAACTCGAATATTCAACTGAATACAGCAGTTGACTTACTTATCGATAACAATTATCATCATTTTGCATACTATTTTCAGATTCCAATACCTATTAAGTATAATAATTCTTCTGCGAATTTTGCATTACTATGACTTTAAATGTGCCGATTATATGTCACTGAATGGTTTCTTTGCATCTATAGATCATATTATCATATCAAGGAAAAATTAGAAGTTATTCTAGAGCAATTTTACAATATTAGTATAACTACTTCTCTTCGGGCTTGAAGGCCGTCGTTCTTCAAGCCCGAAGAGAAGTAGTTATACCAATAACCTCGGCCGCGAAAGCCTTAACCATCTTGTTTGACAATATTGTTTATAAAGGAATAGAACTTTTTGTTCCGGTTAGACATTATAAACCTTCAACATTTCCTGCCTGGTTCACATCTGATCTCAAAGCACTGACAATTGAAAAGAAAAAAGCTCACAAAATGTTTCAAATGAGTAGAGATCATAATGATTATACAATCTTTCATAATTTACGATATCAGTGCAAAGTTTTGTCAGAACAGTGTCACCAAAATTATCTTCATCGAGTGGAAAATGATATTAATGAGGATCCCAGATCCTTCTGTAGAAAAATAAATAGACTGAAAAAATCTAGCGATTATCCTTCACAATAGTCATTCAATTGTAAAAAATCTTCTTCAGAAGCTGAAGCGACTGATCTTTTCGCAGAATTTTTTTCATCTGTCTACAGGTCTGACGACCCTGATTTTGTGTTGGGAGATTTCAAAAATTCAGTCCAGCCAAGCAGTGAATTCCTTATCCCTCAATTTTCGGTCACCGAAGTGTTTGAATCATTATCGAAATTTCCGAATAAAGTATCTTTTGGTCCAGATGGCATTCCCCCATTCTTTCCAAAACAGTGCGTTTGTACGTTGGCAAGGCCCATCCAGGTCATTTTCAATATTTCCCTGATCAGTGGAGTTTTCCCAAGTTTCTGGAAAAACAGCTATGTCACCCCAATATTCAAAACAGATAACCGTGAAGATATTGAAAATTACAGAGGGGTATGTATTCAGTCCACTATACCCAAAATGTTAGACAACATGGTATCGACTTATTTGTCATACAACCTAAAAAACTTTATTATTTTAGAACAACATGGTTTCCAAGCAGGGCGTTCTACAACGACCAATTTAGTATCATACACTGAATTTCTGTTAGGCGCCTTCGAGAAAAGGTCCCAAGTGGAGAGTATATATACAGATTTCTCGAAGGCGTTCGATAGGGTTAGTCATAAGGTATTGATTCGAAAACTGTTGGATATGAATATGAATATCTTAGTAGTGACATGGTTACAGAGTTTCCTCACCGATCGGTTTCAATGTGTACGCATTAATAATAGTCTTTCATCTGCATTTCCTGTACTATCTGGGGTCCCCCAAGGGTCCCATTGCGGACCGTTACTTTTCAATATCTTTGTAAACGACCTAAATTATTATGTTGTTCATTCTCACTCCCTTCTATATGCTGACGATCTATAAATTTACCGTGAAATCAATAACTCGTTAGACACTCTCCTTTTACAAAGTGATTTAGATATTCTCATTTATTGGACATCTTTGAACATGCTGTATGTTGATGTCGAAAAGTGTTTCTACATTACTTTTTCCCGACGGAATATTCAAGTTAACAGTGAATATGCAATTGGTGAGCTCAACTTAGTGCAGAAAGTGAATGCTAAAGATCTGGGCATATTGCTAGACTCGTCCTTAAATTTTATATTACATATTAAAAATATAGTGAATTCGGCTCTCAAAACGCTCGGCTTCATTACTCGAAACAGCCTCCACTTTTCTCCTGGAACATTAAAGAAACTTTATTTTACATAATTTCGGCCAATTTTGGTATATGGATCTATAGTATGGTCACCAAGTTATGCCATTCATAACAATCTCATAGTAAAAGTACAAAATAAATTTTTTAGAATTTATTCATATCGTAGGAATCAATACACAGTGTTCCACACTAATGCAGACTTGCCCTCAGATCTCAATCTATAGAGTCTTAGTGACCGCAGGAAAATGTTGGATCAGATGTTTGTCTTTAAACTAGTCAATGGGAGTGTTGATTGTCCACGATTACTGAGCCAGTTGAATCTGAATACTTTATCACTAACATATAACCCTCTTCTGTTCCGAATTCCATTCCACACAACTAATTATGGAATGAACAGTCCTTTGACCAGATTACAAAGAGTATAGATAGATAGATAGATAGGGTTGACATATTTTTCAATACACATGCAAACTTCAGGAAGACATTGCTTAAAATTTTGTAATTTACTATGTACATAACTTGTCTTTGTTTGTATGTTTTGTTTTATTCTATGTAACCATTTTTCCATGTTCACATATGTATTGTAATGACTATTCGATGAAATTGAAGTTATCTGTTGAAATAAATAAATAAATAAAAAATAAAATAAATAATACTGCGGGTGATGTTTTCAGTGGGGAAGAAACTATTGAGTGTGGTTGTCCTTAACGTAGTGTTCTGGGATCACTCCTCAATATTTATATAGATGGATTGTTCTTATTGAAAAGTTGTGGTGAATTAATTGGATTTGCCGATGACACAGCAATAGTGTACGATGCTGAGAACTGGGACATACTAAGAAATATAGCTGAGGTTGACACTACACACGTGAAGAACTGGTTCTAACACAAGCTATTGACGGTTAACATCAACATCAGTTGCAATAATGTGAAGATACCAAATTTTGATGATCTTGATATCGTTACTTCAGGAAATCGAAGCTTCTCCATATTACCTGTAGACAAAATGCAATACTTTGGCATAATGATTGATAGTTATCTAGAATGGAATGTTCGCATTATGTACGTCGTCAAGAAACTACAGAGCATCCTATATAAATTCAGGTATCTCAAAACAATTTTAATATTCAAGCATATGAAAATATAATACTTCGCTTTAGTAGAAAGTCATTTGTGTTACGGCATAGTAGAATTTTGTGGAGCTCTAATAACACACATCAAGCCACTGGAGGTCATTCAAAATAGATTCTTGAAGTTGATCTCAGGAAAACCCCACCGATATTTTACAGATCTTCTATATAAGGAACTCAAAATTCTGGACTTGAGGCAACTATATTGTTGGAATGTTATATTGAAATATAAAAAATAAAAATCATGCTCGTTTACCTACCCATACTTATGATACCCGACAAAGACACCACCATGTTATTCCACAGATGAGCAAATCTGTTTGTCAGTCTATTGATTGTATTGGCAATAACATATCATGATTCATCAAGTCGAAAGATTCTAAGTAGTCGAAGAGAATGAGCGCACTCATTTTACTTTTGTTAATAGCTTCAAATAAATCGTCTACTACATCGGTAAGATCGGTTGCACAGCTATAACCCCTCCTGAATCTAGATTGTTTGATAGGTAAGATATTGTTATCCGACAGAAATATTCCAATTTGCGATTCTATATTCTTTCGAGAAATTCAGAGATGGTAGGCAAAATACTTATAGGTCTCAAATTACCGTATTATATCGGGTATTCATTTTTAGGCAAAGGTGTAACCTAAGCATATCTCCATGCTCTGGGAAAATAACATTTTAGTTGACACTGATTCATTATATGAGTAATAATAGGTGAAATGAAGGGACAGCATAACTGAATTACTACGATATTTATGTCATCATTGCCAGAAGATCGGAATCTAATATTTTTCATTATATTATAAACATGATCTTCGGAAACTGAATTAAGTGAATTTTAGAAAAGCTAGCTGCAACACTATTCCATTCTCCTGGTCTATAGATTATATCGTATTTGTAGCAAGATAATTCTAAGCACCATCGCATGATCTTTTCATTTTTGATCTGTCCATACGATTTTTTATCGAACATGAAGGCAACTGATGTCTGTTGTGCAATGAGCTTGAAGTGATGGCCAATAAGAAAGTGTTTCCATTTTTTTATTGCTTCTACTAAAGCACATGCCTCTTTCTCTACAGCGGACTGTCTTCTTTCGCATTCTGAGAGTTCTTGAGAAAAACGCAACCGGTTTACTTTTGTGCAGCAATGGCAAAATATGTTTCTACTTTCAACATCTCATTGTCATCGATGGAAATTACAGTAGATCAATTTTCAGCTTCGATTCCTCGAATGTTGAATTAGATTCATATGACATTGGGAATTGTTTGCATTGAACCAATGTATGAATTTTCTCTGAGAGCTCTGCTATCCATTCAGAAAAATGTGAGAACATACCTTGCACGACGTGGAGAACTAGCATCATCTGGCACTTGAAGCCCCAGTATACCCTAATCATACAGTAGAGACACTCAAATGTCAATCCTTTGTTCTCAAGGGACAAATTTCTATGACCTTCATTCTGTGCTCGGGGTGTGTAATATCATGTTGTGGCGGTGAATTTACATTAACGGGATACTAAATAGAAATCAGTATGTCTTTTTGCATGTTCAAATGATTATTTTGTATACAATAACGTTTGGAATAAATGTGGAATTCCTCAAGTACCTATAATAATGTCAAAAATAAACAATTCATTTACAAACACACAGAACGATAAAATCAAGTAGATTGATAACACCTCGAGATGCGAAACTGCCAAAATTGGTGTTCTGTGGCGATTGTCTCTACTGTATGGCTATGGTTAACGGTGCTGGAAATTCCAAAGGGTTTAAGTCGATCCGGATCAGGCTCAACATGGATCTGTTCAATCGAAAACTTTCATTTTGCAGTGTTCAATGTCAAATTGTATTTTCTGACAGCTGTCATTAATAGCTGTTTTATCTTCAACTACTTCCCTCTTCGGAGGTAGTCTATAAAAAATTGGTCAAAATATCTGTCACTGCCGCCCGGTCTATGTACCTATCAAAGTATCAGTTTCGATTTCATTCACGTGAACTTTGACTATTGCTTTCGTTAAACTGCTAGGTGCTGCAGCACTGGTTGTTGCTAGAACAGCAGCGGAAGTATTTTTCGAACGAATGCTAGAACTGCATACTCTCATGAAATGACCATTTTTGCCACAATTATAGGAAGTTACATCTTCAGCAGGGCATGCATCGCGACTATGCATTCAAAAGTGATTGCACCAGTTGAAGAAGAAAGAGACCTGTCTTGAGTCGAACTGTGGACTGTTGCAACAGCCTTGATTAAGCCAAAAGATGAGTTATAAGATTCAGATTGTCATTGTGCACTTTCAAGGGCTCTAGCTTTACCAGTAGCACATTGAAGGGTGAGAGTTGTGCCCTCAAGGAGACGTTGTCTGATATGCGATGAACTCATACCATTGATGAAAGAGTCCCTGATGAAATCTTCCTTATTTTGTTCGGTTGCCAAACTTTCGAAATTACAGTCTTTACTCAAATATTGCAATGCTTATAGATATTGATCAATTGATTCATCTGACTGTTGCCTTCTCGTTGCAAGGGAATATCTTGCGAAAATTTCGTTCTCAGTTTTGACATACAATTATTTAGGATATTAATAGACGATATGACTCACAAAATTTATTAGAAGGTTCAAATTGTCTTGATCATCTTTGGCATCAGCTGCCACAATTAAATTTCAGGATCACTTCTAGCAATGATCCCACTGCTGCCAAACGGAACTTCAACTCGGTTCTACACCAAATCTTTCGGGTCTCAGGAGTTTGTATATCGAGTGTATTTCACCGTTATTAAATTGTGGTAGAAACCTCTTAGATTGAAGGCTTCAATAAACGTCGAATGTAAGTACTGACAATGACAGTTATATTATTCAAATGATCAGAAAAACTGAAACACTGAGTGATCATTATATAACAATGGAAAGGCTCATAATTTTCAATTGCTCCTTTAATTTTGCTGCAATCATTTTATATCGATTTTATCAATGTTATTTCTGTGAGAGAAAGATCACCCCATGACTTCATTTCGGAAAAATCGTTATATCTGCTAGAAAAAAGGTTTTGCATTTTCACATAAAGATAACAATGAACTTTACTGAATTCAGGATGTAGGAAAAAACCGTCACATCATGCGCATCTTGAAGGGGTAAGCTCTATCTGATGTTAGCCAAGGGCCTGCTGTGCTGACTACCTTGAAAACCCCACTTCGTGATTCTTGATATGGCGAACAGACCCCCATGGGTGGTGAAGAACTTCCTGATAACTCCGACAATAGATGTGCACAACATCCTGCTGAGATAAATGAATTGAGACACGACTAGAATTCCTAGTTTTTCATGAATATCTCATGAATATGTACCCCACAAAAAAATGCCATACATGAATTGAAGTATTCTGAACTTCCTTCGAAAAATGATGTGATATAAACTCTGGATGATACCAGGGAGAAATCAACGAGAATATCACTCGAGAAATGATTCAACTGAAGACACGTGTTTCTGGCTGAAGAGCCGTCATAAGCACGTTATTTCAGATAAATCCAGCAGAACTGTTACTGGGATGGGCTGAATGGAAAATCGATTTCGGACTCATTGGCCCATCGTCAGGTAGATCCCAACCAAAAACTCCGGAATCATGGTTTTTTCATATAGCAAAATTCCTCCAACACCTATATCAAACCACCAAAGAGGTTTAAGCAGACAACAAGCAGATTAGCCGTCATCAAGACATCTGTCCATCAGAGAGGAAACGAGGTAAACATATTCACGCCGCTGAGACTTCGTAACGTTGAAACCCAACTCATTTCGGCGATGATGATTTCGTGCTCATTGCCGGCTTCGTGCTCATTGCCGGCTTCAGTCTTCCACGAGATTTGATATCAGTTCCGGAAAATGACTCCAACGACTCTCGAGAATAATGTCGAAATCGGGACCCATGATAATCATAACTACCGAACGTCTTGGACTCCATCCAGATCGAAACCTTCCCATACACTGAAAAAACTGACCAATGCTTGGAATATCATTTAGAAGACGTTAACTTCTATTCGGAGAGGTGATGCTATTATGTTAGTATATTCTATTGAGGATTTGAGTTTTTTTCTGGGAAGTATGTAGTTTGAGAAATTTTTTTTTTTCATTTTTATTCGGAGAAAAATACTTCCAGACGGCCACTGCTTCAATACTTTCGAAATATTTACATGATGGAAGATTTGAATGTATTAATAAAACTGGCCATATGGAGATCACTCTGTGAAAATTTTTTTTCGAACACATATGGCAAATTTCTATATCGTTAAGTAGTATACCACCATTCATAAAGACCAGTTTCACAATATCTGGTCACCTTGTAATTTGAGTAGCATTTCATTAGAAGTGGTCAGGCATTCAGCTCAACAGAATGATCAACCAAAAGGAAGTCGGTTATGTGACCATTAAATCACCATGCTTCCTAAGCTCCAGATGGAAAGGAGTCAAAAACTTCAGGTCTTCTTTTAATGCTGTTGTTAGTTTGGACACAGCTCATCTGCTGGATGAATAGGCTCCAGTACTAGTCAAAGATTCCAAACATACCATAAACATTACACACGTGTCGACTGGGGTGACAGTTATCATCTGTTCCCAATTCACTCATCGAGATTTAAAGAAAACGTTCGCAATCCTATGAATAATCAAATCGACATCTCTGCTCCATGTCAATATATATGGAACGAAATAACTCCAATAAATGTACGAAATGAATTAAAAACAAACAACCCGAACAAAAAACAGATCAAACATTGAATAAAACGAATCTGCAGGCGGAATCGTTTTCGTATGTGGTTGAATGTTGAGCCAAACAGTAAATAAAACCGATTTCAAAAACACTGAAAAAAAACAATAGAAGTTGCAGAAAGCAGTAGAGAATGCGAATGAAAAGAAATCCATTGTGACTGAGAGGTTTTTCAGTTTTTCCGCGGGTGAACATTTCATTTGCATGAATACAGATGAAAGGAGCAGATTCATCAATGGGAAAGGGAGTAAACGAAGAGTTTTATCACGCAATGTATTCACAAACACAGGGATATCAGAATTGATGAACAGGAAGTTGTCAAGTTTTTCAGTACGTGTGTATAATAAAAACGTCTATTCAAAAATAAATTGATTTGTCTTGTTCCATGAGTGGGTGATGAAAAAAGCCGAAACGCCGAAAGAGGAAAAATTCCAGACGCGGTTCAGCCGGAAGTTCCAGAGAGCATATATATATATATATATATATATATATATATATATATATATATATATATATATATATATATATATATATATATATATATATATATATATTTGATCGGCTAGGCTTCCGCGGTTAGAAATGTGCTGGCTTGAACTTCCGGTTGATCCGCGTCTGGAAAGATTTACTTGTCTACGTTTCGGCTCCCATTTCGGAGCCATTTTCAAGACTGAGTGACCTTGCGTCTAGGTCTGAGTTGTCTTACTGGCTGGCTATCATCACTGGAGATCGAGGATTGAAGGTCGGTGGGATTTAAGGGTTCATTAGTAATTATGGCAGGATCAGGGATCGGACGGTCGATGGGAGGTTCGAACGGATTAGTTCCCAAGTCGGAGTAAATAGAAGTATGTCGGACCAAGAGTGGTTTCCAGGTATTGGGGAGTCTTTGAGAATCGTCGCGTTTATTGAGACAGTTGGAACGTTTTTCGATTTCAATGGCTTCACGGGTAATTCTGGTTTGGAGGGTTTTGGCTGTGGCAACGGTTTTGGTGTTTTTGAAATCTATTTTGTGGCCTGTTTCTAAATGATGTTGGAATAATGCTGAGTTTGTGTCAGAATTACGGACTGCTAGTTCGTGTTCTTATGCTCTACAGGACACTCGTCGGTTGGTCTGGCCAATGTATGTTCTGGGACAGTTAGAGCATGGTATTTCATATATTCCTTGGGTTACATTGGGGATTGTGTCTTTGGGTGTTCGAAGGTAGGTGGATATTTGGTTGTGAGCTGTGAAAATGGTTTTGATGTCGTGTCGTGTCAGAATTCGACTTATTTTATCAGTAACACCATGAATATATGGAAGGAAAGCTTTTTGTCGATCAGGTTTTTCCTTCGGGGGCCTAGGGTGAAGATCTTCACCCTAGACCCCCGACTTGGGAACTAATCCGTTCGAACCTCCCATCGACCGTCCGATCCCTGATCCTGCCATAATTACTAATGAACCCTTAAATCCCACCAACCTTCAATCCTCGATCTCCAGTGATGATAGCCAGCCAGTAAGACAACTCAGACCTAGACGCAAGGTCACTCAGTCTTGAAAATGGCTCCGAAATGGGAGCCGAAACGTAGACAAGTAAATCTTTCCAGACGCGGATCAACCGGAAGTTCAAGCCAGCATATATATATATATATATATATATATATATATATATATATATATATATATATATATTATATATATATATATATATATATATATATATATTTATATATATATATATATATATATATATATATATATATATATATATATATATATATATGTTGTTGTTGAGTTCGGGTTGAACCGCGTCTGGAGTTTTGTTCTCGACGTTTCGGCTCCGATTTTGGAGCCATTTTCAAGAGTAAATGTGACTTCACGCTGAGGTCTCAATCTGCCTACTCCTTACATCGAACTGAGGTATCGAGGGATGTTGGGTGGCATTTATAGCAGCGGGTGCTGCTAAAGCACCGTCGGATGTCATGGTGGGGACTGGGCATCTGGAAATTAGGGGTTTCCACGCAGTTGGAAGTCTCTGACCGTCATCACGTTTATTTTAGCAGGAAGGTCGCTTCTCTATTTCGATGGCCTCACGAATTATACGAGCTTGTAGTGTTTTTGCTGTGGCGATGGTCTTAGTGTTTGTTCGGTTTATTACCCGAATACTTCTGCTAACAAAACTACTAAGTAATGGACTGTATTATTTATTTACTACGACGTTGACATTGTAACGAGCTATTCGATACTGAGGGATAACAACCACAAAACTTAAAAACTATCTTTACAGGCAACGTCTTCCCCTGGTATCGTTCTCCCGGTCTAATTCGTTCGATACATGCGGGGTTGTCACTGTCAAGTAAAACAGGTGCATGTCTCGGGAATATTACTTAACACTGAACATTACCCCCACCTTGAAAGTAGTCTTTCAAAAAGATTATTCTATTGGAAGTGGACACACTTTACTAACTGCGCGTTTCACTTCACCGCTGTTCGTATGAATGTTCACCACGCGGACTCGTCCATCTGGACCCGGAAACGCTTTGCTGATTCGTCCTAGTCTCCAATGTAGAGGTGCTAAATTGTCCTCCTTGATGATGGCCATTTTGCCAACTTCCAAGTTTGGGACTACCTTAGTCCACTTCGTCCGAAACTGCAGCTCGCCAAGATATTTTTTTGACCAGCGAGACCAAAAGTGTTGTAATAACATCTGGATATGCTGGAACTGACTAAGACGGTTGGTTGGGATCTGCTTGACATCAGGGTCGCGTAGAGCCACCAGTCGTCGTCCAATCAAAAAGTGGGAAGGGGTCAAGACATCTAAATCATGAGGTCTAGAGGAGAGTGGGAACTAGGGTCTTGAATTCAACACGGCTTCAACCTGAGTGAGAAGGGTTGGGAGACCTTCATAAACTAAGTGACTTTGAACCATGATTCGTTTGAGGTGATGTTTACAGGAGCGAACACCAGCCTCCCAGACACCTCCAAAATTAGGTGAACGGCTAGGTATAAAGTGCCATGATATACCCTCATTTTCAAAACAGGAAGTAATATTCTGCTCATTTTTCTTAATGAATTGTTCACACTCTCCAATTTCATTATGTGCTCCAACAAAATTAGAGCCATTATCTGAAAAAACTTCTTTAGGTTTACCCCTTTTAGATACAAAGCGACGGAAGCAAGCAATAAAAGCTTCTGACGTCAAATTCGAAACAACCTCCAAGTGAATGGCCTTTGTTGACATACATATAAACAGGCTCATCCAGCATTTGACCAATTTTGCCCTTCGACCAGGGATGTGTTCAATCAGAATTGGCCCTGCATAATCTATTCCTACTGAACTGAAAGGAAATGATTGTATTACTCGTGGCTTAGGTAAAATGCCCAATTCTTGAGTAATGTGTTTGGGTTCCGCTCTGAAACAAATGACACACCGATGTGTCACCTTTTTCGCTAGATTACGACCTCCTAAGACCCAATAATTTTCTCTAATGACGGCCAACAGCGTATGGGGACCTACATGAAGCAATCTAACATGTTCCGCCTCAAACATTGATTCTGTTAGGCGGTGTTTAGCTGATAATAATATTGGATGTTTATTATTATAATTCAAGTTTGATAACTGTAATCTGCCCCCCACCCTGAGGATGCCCTCACTATCTAAAAAAGGGTTCAGTTTCAGCAAGGTTCTATTTGAGCAAACACCTTTAGTCTCCAACTCTCTTAACTCGGGCCTAAATGATTCCCTTTGTGCTATTCGACTATGACAAGTTCTTTGGACGTAATTACACCTTTCCGAGTGGAATACTTCCACCTCAAACACCATGCAACTACTCTCTTCATCTTATCGAAGTTACCTATTCTCTGTATAGGTTCAAATCTCTCAACAACCTGAGTGGATCCAACGCAAACCTTTACCTCAGGCAACTCTTGATTACCAACAACAGACTCTGGCCAGTGATCCTCGCTTTTTTCAAGCCACCTAGGACCATGCCACCACTGTTCGCTATCTATTAAGTTGACCGGTAGCACCCCTCTAGACAATAAATCCGCTGGGTTAGGTATCTTCAGACCTAACATGTCTCCAAATATCAAATTCAGTTAACTTTTGGATTTGTGCTACTCGGTTGCCTACAAATATTTGGAGACTCCCTGATGAGAGACCGATCTATCCCAGAACTACGGTGAGTCTGACCACAACACTACCCGGTCAAACCTCACCGTAATTTTTTCCTTTACCTCTGCCACCAATTTTGCCAATACTAATGCTCCACATAACTCCAATCTTGGAACTGTGAGAGCCTTAATTGGTGCCACCTTCACCTTAGAGCATAAAAGTTCCACCTTAGTTTCATTCAGACCAACACTCTTAATGTATACACAGGCTCCGTATGCCTGAGTAGGGGCATCAGCAAACCCATGAATTTCTATACTGAATGGTTCTAAACAAAATATATGCCTGGGTATCTGTAATTTATTAATACCCATCAAATCTGTACATAATCGTTTCCACTTCCTTACTGAACCAATAGGAAGTTCATCATCCCAAGACCAATGCTCCTCCCACAATCGCTGTATAAGAATTTTAGCCAATATGATACAAGGACCTAACAAACCTAGCGGATCAAATATTTCAGAAATCTGTGATAAGATCAACCGTTTCGTATACCTCGTACCTTCACTAAAGTTTACACAAAACATCAAATTGTCTTTTACAGGTGCCCAATACAACCCTAATGTCTTTGTCTGGTCTTTTTCACCGAAGTGCCTGAATAGAGGCATCAGCAAACCCATGAATTTCTATACTAAATGGTTCTAAACAAAATATATGCCTGGGTATTTGTAATTTATTAATACCCATCAAATCTGTACATAATCGTTTCCACTTCCTTACTAAACCAATAGGAAGTTCATCATCCCAAGACAAATGCTCCTCCCACAATCGCTGTATAAGGATTTTAGCCAATATGATACAAGGACCTAACAAACCCAGCGGATCAAATATTTTAGAAATCTGTGATAAGATCAACCGTTTCGTATACCTCGTACCTTCACTAAAGTTTTCACAAAACATCAAATTGTCTTTTACAGGTGCCCAATACAACCTTAATGTCTTTGTCTGGTCTTTTTCACTGAAGTGTTTTTCAATATCAACATTTTCGATGTCCATAGTTCTGAGAACTTCCAAATCATTACTAATCCACTTTCTTAGTCTAAAACCCCCAGTGTGCAGAATTTGTGATACCTGACGGCATACTTCTGAGGCCTCTGATCTAGTTGCTGCACCAGCCATCATATCGTCCACATAGAAGTCATGGAGGATCACTTCAGAAGCTCTTGGATATTGTTCCAAGTGTTCAAAATCTAGCTGTTTCAGACATCGTATGGCTAGAAATGGTGCTGACTTTGTACCATAAGTTTATAAGTATTGGATACTTCCGAAATCTAATTAGTATTTTCCAAAGATCTTTTTGTATCTTTGGTCCCGTATGCTGAATATCGTTAAATGATACCCCAGACTCTGTAGGTGAAGAGCCATTAAAAACAACACGCAACTTTGTTGTAGTACTATTATCATTCACCACCCCATGGTGCGGCAAGTAGTATGCCACGTCAACATTCCTCTCATTTAGTTTTGACATATGTCCCAATCTTTCATATTCATTCATGAAGTCGATATACATCTCCTTCATGACGTTATTTTTCGACAATCTTTTTTCTAATGCTTAAAACCGTTTGACTGCGATATCATTCGATGAACCTTACCTAGAAGGATCATTGCATAGAGGAATCTGCACGATAAATTTTCCACTACTTTCACAACGCCTTGTTGTTTCTACAAATATTCTTTCACAATCGATTTCATCTTTAGTCTTTTCACAGGGTGACGATGGCGGTTCCTCTACTTCCCAAAACTCAAGAAGTTGTTCTTGAAGGTCGCAACTAATACCTACGTTACAAAGAACCTTTGTTTTACCACGGTTACTAATAGACCCAGACACCACCCATCCCAAGTGTGTTTTTTTTGTAAAATGGGCAGGTTTCGTCCTAACTGCATTTGATCAGTACACAAAAGTTTATAAAATATATTAGCTCCTAGCAACGAATCAATACTAGGAATCACCTCACTTATAACAGGAACAATTAAACATGAAATTTCAAACTGAAAGTCATTGATTCTTGACCTAATCTGAATTGTCGATTTATGTTTAATCTCTGAAACCACCTGATTTATACCTACTATCGATATATCAACTGGTTCTACCTGACACTGCAACCTTCCACATAACGTTCTAGAGATCAAACTCACTTGAGAACCATTATCTAGCAAGGTTCTGCAATTGTATAAACCGAGGTATAAACCACCATTTTTATCAACCACATCAACTAGTGCAGTAGACAACAATACTTCTCCTTGAGGCACACTACTATACTCAACAACACTCGAACCCACTAAAGACGTACCAGGTTTATCTGAATCTAATTCGTTTTGTTCCGTTTCATTTGCTATTCTCACAGGCCCCCCACTATTAGGTTCCGAATTCCCATCATAGTGTAATAACGATGCTTTGCAGAACATTTCTCACACTTAACATCACTTCGACAGTGTTTTCTCAAATGACCCTTTCCGAAACATCCTAAACACAAACCTAATTTTCTAAGTTCACGATATCTCTCATAAACTTTCATTTTCAAAAACATTCGGCACTCTGTAAGAACATGGCTTTGTCGGCATAAGATACACGTCGTCGACGATGTAGCCACTAGGGCTCTCTGTAGTTAAGGCTTCTGAAAATATTTATTTTCAACTTTTGTATCTTTCCTCTTACCCTCAATATCCCGCAAAGTAACAACCCTATTTTTTAAGAATTTTTGAAACTGATCTAAGGTGGCTAGCACCCTTTTTGGTTTACATTCTTGCCAATGAGCAAACGTTTTTTGATCTAACTTATCAACCATAATGAAAACTATTAACGGATCCCAGGATGTCACGGAAATTGATAACTTTTCTAGTGCAAAAAGAGATTTTACAATTGTATCTGACATATTTCTCAAATCACTAGCAGATTCTTTTGTAATAGATGGTAATTTCACCAACGCATCCAAATAAAAGTTAACTAACATAGGTGTGTCATTATACCTGTCACAGAGCCGATCCCAAACTACAACATAATTTTGTTTTGTGAACTTTACCATTTGCACAATTGCTTGTGCCTCACCCTGTGAAGCACTTTTCAGAAAATGGAATTTTTCGATTTCATCTAACGATTCGTTTTCATGTACCAAACTCGTGAAAGTATCCCTAAATTCTATCCAATTTTCAACTTCTCCATGGAAGGTGGGAATTGGAATCGTGGGAAGCTCTGGTCTAGATTTAATTTTACTCCTTTCATTCTGACTATTTCCTCCCTTGATTTCTCTTTGACTTTCAGAACTTCTACTTCCTGCCTCACTACCGTCTTCTTTTCTATTCTCATTAATAATTTTCCTAGCCTTACCTACCACATCAAAGTATAAATTATCAAATTCTTCCTGGTACACTTCCCACATATCATTAAATTGATCGTCTTCCAAAATCGATCCTAATTTTTTCTGCACCTCCATGAATTCATCATACATAACCTCATTTTTTTCTAATCTCTGTTCTATTTCTTCTAAACCTCCACTAAGACTATTACTATCACCATCCCTCTGGAGGTTATCTACAAATTTTACAAACGAAGTTAATCTAGACTCATATGTACTCACCCCTTTTTCTAATTAACTCTTTCAATTCAGCAGTTATTATGAGGCTATTTATTTCACTCTCTCAACCGAGGGGTAAACCACTTGCGGAAATGTGTACACAAGAATTCCATTTTCCCAGGAATTCCATGGAATTTCACGGAATTCCAAGGAATTCCATGGATTTCCACGGAATTCCAAGGAATTCCAAGGAATTCCACGGAATTCCACGGAATTCCATGGAATTCCATATCGGTGAAATATTTCACTTTTTCGTTAATATGATGTCAACAATGGCTTCAACAAAAAAAACAGTGTTTTCGGGAAATTATACATTTATTATATATTCTAAATACGACGAAATACACACATTTCTGATATATTTATATATTGCACATAATAAAAACATTACTTTCTAGTAGAATCTAGTAGAATCCGATCATTATCACAAAACTAGTCCGCCATCTTGAAGCCGCTATTATGAAATTAATATGAAATTTTGGTAAAATTCGTACCTAGTTAAACCACCGTATAGAAATGAATACAAGTGAATTCACTCGCCGCCATAGGGTTCAGATCCCCATCTCTTTCTTCACGCCGAACCGATGTATGTGAGGCATGAGAGCAAGTGAGCAAAGAATAGCTCTGATCTGCACTCTCCTACCGCACCACAAGCCCACCAAAAAATAAAATTTCGACCGATATTTCGACCCGATACATCGAAGACCCCGAACAGGAGTGAATATAAATGTGTTACTTGCATACGCTGACTAAACTTTTCATTCATAATATGTACTATTGAATTTGCAATGAATTGAATTGAATTCAACCTTCAAAATTGAACCGTCGAGGGTATAACAAAATTACTTTTCAGTACTCATTTTTGAGCAACAGGGTGTGAGTAAGGGTTTCCTCAGAAGTACTATTTCAAATTTGAAGAGTGTAATTCTGAGTTATCTGGACTTCTACTGATCACAGAGAAGGGCGCCAGAAGCAGCAGTTAATCATAATAATCTAAGTGATATTTATAATCAATTAAGATACCATATAATTGTCAACTACTTCACATTTATAGGGTTGCAACTATAAGGTGAGCAATAAAAATCAAATAAAAAAATTAATCCTTTAATGGATACCTGATTATAATTTCAGTAACTTCAGTACCTGGATAGGCACAATAATGGTCAAATTGCCTGTTAGTGTAGTAACTGGTATTCCTGCTACTGGGCTCCTGGTCCTGGCTAGGAAGGTGAGGCTCCCTTGTAACAATGGCAGGGGTAAGGCGAGTCTTCCTTGTCTCTTTGGACTCCAATTCCAGATCCCAGGTATTGAGCGTGAAAGGAAATCGAACAAATGAGCAAGAGTTGCGATATAAATATTCAAGGACCTTGTTTTTTGGTGTACCGAAAAAGTACAGATGCCTTTTATCCAGATTACGCTATAAGGTAGACACGATTAAATTTCCACAAAATTTATTGTCTTCGCGACATGTTTCGGTACACTGTACCTTTATCAAGCGAATGTATTTAAACACGCTTGATAAAGGTACAGTGTACCGAAACATGTCGCGAAGACAATAAATTTTGTGGAAATTTAATCGTGTCTACCTTATAGCGTGATAACTATGGATTTCCATCAAGTAAAGGCCACCTCAGTCCAAAATTTTATCCAGATATTGAATATAAATTTACAGAGTGAGTTTCATAAACTCTTAATACAGGTGTTCATGAAGTACAAATATGAACAAATATAGGAATATAATACCCGTAGTTAGAAACAAGTAATTCTACAACAGCGGATACCAAAGCTCTAATGATTTTTATACAAATATTTATTCAATAGATACTCTTTCTCATAAATCTACTGAAGGTAGATAGTAATCGCCCAGCGATCAGAAGTACTCAGACATGAGAAGGCTTCCCAAGAATTCAGCATTTTCACAAAAAAATGAGGAATATCTATCTTATAGGGACAATTTTCAAATTTGGAAGAACCACAAATTCCTAACTTAGGATTAGAATATTCCAACTGACAGATAATTCTCTTCTGAAGAGACATAATGATCTCAATACCAGGAACAACCCTGAGATGAGATGAGTAGAATATTCTCAGATGAAATGAAACACTAAAAAATAGCGGAATAGAATTTCTACTCACCCCATCCTTCAGGCCGATGGAAAGCTGCAGACAGTTCTACAGAGACAGATCATCCTGTTTAGATTGTTCCTGGGACCAACTTCTGAATCCTCCTGGCAGATGAGCATGAACACCTGAAAATATATGAAAACGCAGAATCCAAGGAACAAAAAGAAAAAATTTTGTGGAATGTCACTACTCAATTTAAAAAACAAAAGATTCCAAGGAACCTCTTCGGGGAAGAAAAACTTCCGATTATCAGATCCACCCACGGCCTTCAACCTTAACACTCACAATTTCTCAAAATTTGACAAAAATATACTATTTCACTGACCAGTAATGAAACACTATAATAACATCCGTGTATAACTGATAATGGGAAGATGATTCAATTAATTCAAATAAGATAAATGATACTGTATCGAAAATCTTTCTTGATCGCTCAGCGCTTGCAAACACTCTCTTCGAGAGATCGGAAAAAAACAGACAGACAACAGACAATTCAGTTCGTTCCTCTCGAGTTCGAGGTACCGTGGTACATGCAATTCATCACAGTAGAACTCCACTCGCGATCCGAAATGTGTGGCTGGAATCTACAGCGAATGCGGACTGAAGAAAAAAATCTTAGGACTTATTTGTGACAGTAGAACAAACTATACTTACGGTCAGAAAAGGAGTGTAGTACTGAATGATAACACAATAATCGCACTGATCAATAACAATGTAACGAAAAAATGTATTTTCGTTACAAGGGCTGCTAGAAGATTTTATGCAGATTCGTGTTCATCATGCAAATTTATGTCGAAAGTTATCCACGAGGTTACTCAAGTAGGTACTGCAGAAATTATCACATTTCGAGGACCAGGTGTAAGCACAGCAAACAGCAAGGTAAACAGCAAACTCAACAGCAGCTTTTTGTACTAGCCAAGTGGAGAGCCTGCTGGCTGAGTCTGGAAAACAACCCCTTGATGTTCTTAGAGACTAGCTTTCCTTAAGTTAAGCTGCAAGAGTAGCTTCTTCCAAGACTCATCCTTCCTATCGATATACTTTCTCAGATCGTTTTCAACATTTCTTTGAACAGAAACAAAATTACCCCTTACCGTTTTACGCAAAAATTGCCAAAGTTTCCGACAATAATAAAATTCCTCCTCCCTGGACATTACCAATTACTCCTTGTAATACTTATCTTCTCAACTTCCCCAAATACCATACCCCTTCAAATTTCATAAAGAAATTCCTTTGTCGAACTGGTCTCCAAATATCAGCACTTCAAGCATATATACACCGATTCATTCAAAACAGCAGAAGGAGTAGGAGCTGCTGTGATAACAGATACCACCACCTACACTTATCGACTGCCGTCGTTCTCCAGTATCTATACAGGAGAAGTATTTGCTATACTCAGAGTATTACAATACTGCCGTAGATCAGCAGGTGATCATATTTTTTTTTTTAATAAAAAAACAGAGAATGTTTGACTTCAATAGATTATAATAGGTTGACTTACCTTTCGTAAATACTGGAAAATAAGTTGTCGATTTCATTTGAAAGAACACTTGGCGGTTGCCTTGAGAATTTCGGAGGAATCTACAAGTCAGGCCAGTTCTGTCAGACTTGAGAGTCGAGTAAGAGATCTTTCGGCTTCGCTATCGGGGTAGTTCGGATCTATACGGGCTACCAGAACAGTTGCAATCAATTGGTCAGTTGAAGCTTGGAGAGTTTTGCACTACTTCGTTGTACAATAAATAAATATGTTACTGGTCAAAACCGCGCCCGAATGAAAAACTATATTGAACCGAGCGAGGGAACGAGACTGTCGGGTTCTTCGAGAGAGTCTCTTACTGTTCACGAGGAACAGTAGAGAGTAGAGATAATCAAACTCGTAATATTATGAGGAACTCTGTGACGAAATCGCTTTTCATAACAAAGAAATTGCTTACAAAATAGCATTTAAATAAATTGAATGAATATATGAATTTCATAGAATTCCACGGAATTCCACGGAATTCCAAAGAATTCCAAGGAATTCCACGGAATTCCAAGGAATTCCACGGAATTCCACGGAATTCCAAGGAATTCTACGGAATTCCACGGAATTCCATGGGAATTCCACAAGTCTGTACACAAGAATTCCACAGTGGTTTACCCCTCGCTCTCAACCCACTCACGCAACCCGAAACCACTGGAAACAGAAAAGGGTTTAACCTAGGATAATAATTGGAACGACTCACCGACTCCGCGCCTCCTTCACTGCTTTTATCTTGCGCCGACACGTCTAAACCTCGCTGAAACCGCTTTTCCAGCTCAATGGACTCCAAGCACACCGATAATCACCGCTTCCTCCAACGACAACTAACCGTTGCTTACACCCTGCCAATTCTATTGCAGTTGTCCAGTACGGCTCCTTGAATCCAAACTTTTCGGGCAAACTATTGCCGAAATTCTAACAGTCTAATCATCACTTTATTCAACAAAAACGTGATATCTTCTAATTCAATCCGTATCGAATGGACCACATGTTCGGTTTATTATCCGAATACTTCTGCTAACAAAACTACTAAGTAGGGGAGGGTCCCGTACCTTGACGCCAGGTATTTTCAAATCCTTACAAAATGCAGCAAAAAACAAAAGGTCGATCTTTCAATAATGTGACATTAAGTTTCATGTGTGCTCTATCAAATGGCAAAATTATTTGTGGAAAATATTTTTTAATAAGTTAAATATTTCTGTTTCTTTTCAAAAGGTATAATGGCTCAAGGTACAATAAAGTCTTGTACCTGGTGCCATGTGTAATGTACCTTGAGCCATACACCAATAAGTTAATACTGATATGAGTTGAAGCATGTATTTCACAAAATGTAATTACAAAAACATGAGAAATCAACGACTGAAGTCTATTCAACGTTATATGATGCAAAGTCAATCCCAAAAGTCAACATGTTTTTTTGTCTTTCTGATAATCCTCCACGTATAGGCTGTGGCAGGGATAAAACGATGCTCTCCTTGTCAATCGTGAATATTTCCTCATTTTCTCTCACAAACTTGGTTGTAGAACCAAACCCGTTCAAGTATTTTACTTGAAATTCATCATTAGTTAAAATGTTAATAATCTCGGCCACATAAAAATGAACTGATTTTTTCCCACAAAGTTTCGTTAGCACATAATCACCATGTTTTAATGATGTGCATACAAATGCTTGTTCCTCAGGCTCACAAATTTCATTTGATATTTCTGAACTGTCCGAGTCGGGCGAATATGTCTCTTCGTCTTCAGATGATTCCACTTCCACTGGGACTTTCTTTTTTCTGGCTGTAATATTTCGGACGACTTGCTTGCTTTTTTTCAGCTCGTCTTTTCTTTTCCTTCCATTGATAATTCGTTCAATTTCGTCTTTTTCGGGGGTGTCAGTCAGAATTCTACTATTTGTTTTCTTACGATTACTGGGTTTCATAGTTCGAGGCTTTGCTTTTGGATATGGCCGCAATTGTTCAGGAGTTGTGAACTCCGGGGCAGTTCGTTCCATTGCAAGGGCATTATTATCATCACCGTCATTGAGAGGAACCAAATGTTGACTTGTAGACGGTTTGGGATCATCTGTAGAGCCGGTAGGCTCTTCACGATCGGTAACTGATGAAGAAAGATATTCTTCATCACCGAAAATATTTTCATTCGGGGGCCAAATTCCCGAGACTCTAAATCCAGACTGAATATTTTTTGGGATGAACGCCAGTGGATATGCTTTTCCTGCTATTTCTGCGACATAATGTAAAGTGATTGGTTGTCCTGGATGCTTCAAAAGCCATTCGTCACATGCATTATTGTAATATTGCTTGTATGGACCAAAAACTGCACGGTCAAGGGGCTGGAGCTTGTGACTAGTATGGGGTGGCAAGGTCAGTAAAATTATTCCATTATTTTTTGATAATGTAATAGCTTCAAGAGAGCAATGGCTTTCATGGTTGTCCATTATTAATAATTTTTTATGCTCCGGACTTGGCCTTTCCTTATCAATAAAATGCTGCAGCCATATAAGAAATGTTTCCGAATTTGACCATCCAGATTTTTGAGCAGATCCAATTGAATCCGCTGGGGCACCATTCAGCATAATTTGCCTAAAATTAACTCTGGGGAATATAAACATAGGCGGAACGCTATTTCCGAGAGCATTCATGCAGGCTATCATGGTAATATTTGATCCCCTTTCTCCAGATGTCGCAGCTCCTATCTGTTTTTGTCCTTTGGCCGCAATTATCTTGGCCGTATTTTGCACAGTGCAGTTTCCGGTTTCGTCTATATTGTAAATATCTGAGGCAGTAAACTGATATTTTGCAATACATTCCTTCAGTTTAGTGAAAAACATGCCAACATTATGTCTGTTAAAACTGGTGGCGCGTGCTAAACTAGTAGCCTCAGGTTTTCTAAGACTTAGTTCACGATGCCTCTTCATAAATTCTCGAAACCACTGTTTTCCAGCTTTTTCATTGACTATCCAGGACTGGGGCATGTTTTTCTTATTCGATTTTGCAAAAGAATAAGCCAAACATCTCAGCTGATTTCTGTGGAGACCGTAGTGCATTTTTGATGATGTAAGAAGATATTTCACAAGACTTTCCTCTTCTTGGTTACTGAATATTTTTTCTACAGCACAGTTTTTGTATGGCTTATAATTATCAACTTCGGTTTCATGCGTTTAAGAAGTCGCTGAAGAGTTGCTCTGGATACACTGAATTCTTCGCAGGCTTTTCGTTGGCTCATGCCATCTTTAACGGCAGCTAAAGCTTTTTTTACTTGCACATTAGAAGGTCCCTGCCTAGTCACACCACATTTACTTCTAGGCATCTGCAAATGAAAAAAAAATGTTAATTTTCTAAGATTGTACCTTGGGCCATGGCCCAAGGAACATGCCCCATACCGGCTCAAGGTACAAGACAGTGCATCAAGAAATAAATGAAATAAAATAACCTAAAAACGTGAAACTGAAATTGAGGAAAAGAGTATGAATATGTTAAGTATTAACTCACTATTACATGTCGTAAATAGTTCGCAATTATATCTACATTGAGACCTAAAAAAACGATGAATATTAAGAAATTAAAAACTTACTTTGAAGACGCAAAATCAAAGTTTTCACCAATAACACGTATCGACTTCATTTAACTATAACTTACCGGATGACATCAATCGTAGTCACACTAGCGACAGTCGAGGGTGTTGCCAACTCTTATAGGAAAAAATGTCAAAAGTTATTCGGCTGGCTCGAGGTACAGGACGGCTCAAGGTACGGGACCCTCCCCTAATGGACTGTATTATTTATTTACTACGACGTTGACATTGTAACGAGCTATTCGATACTGAGTGATAACAACCTCAAAACTTAAAAACTATCTTTACAGGCAACGTCTCCCCCTGGTATCGTTCTCCCGGTCTAATTCGTTCGGTACATGCGGGGTTGCCACTGTCAAGTATAACAGGTGCATGTCTCGGGAATATTAGTTAACACTGCACAGTGTTCTCGAAGTCTATATTGTGTCCTGTCTCTTGATGATGTTTAGACAGAGCTGAAGATGGGTCTGATTTTCGGACAGCAGGTTGATGTTCGTATACTCTACTTGTCACACGTCTGTTGGTCTGGCCTACATATGTTCTATGACAATCAGAACATCAGATGCCCAGTCCCCACCAAGACATCCGACGGTGCCTTAGCAGCACCCGCTGCTATAAATACCACCCAACATCCCTCGATACCTCAGTTCGATCTAAGGAGTAGGCAGATTGAGACCTTAGAAAAAACTCATGATGAGACCTGGGGAGTAGGCAGATTGAGACCTCAGCGTGAAGTCACATTTTCTCTTGAAAATGGCTCCAAAATCGGAGCCGAAACGTCGAGAACAAAACTCTGGACGCGGTTCAACCCGAACTCAACAACAACATACAACTGACCGCGGAAACCTATCCGAACACACATATATATATATATATAGATACATACATATATCAAGCAGGAACTCGGGTAAAACTTGTTCGAAATATTTTCGATAAGAGAAATCCATTATTCATTATTGTTTCAAAAATTCAACCTTTTAAAATCAACATTCATATGTTCAGTTCTCAACAATATCAATGGGGGTGGAATCATTGCAAATGAATCATTAATGACTTTGATCGAACTATGACATCCCAACGAATTTTTCACGATTTTAAATAAGGTGAATATTTTGAAACAATAATGGATTTTCCTATTCGAAAATGTTGAAAACGAAATAATAAGGGCGTGGTGGTGTTTTGATAAAAAAGGGCAAATTTTTAATATTCTTCAAGACAGAAATTTGAAAATTTTGGATGTTTCACAACAAAATGGACCTGTATCTCCGAAAAAAAGACGTGAACGCAAAAAATGTCATAGGTGTTTTTTTGTAGAGGAGACCAAAATACGTAAGTGCCACAAGTTGATTATTTCCATTCTGAATGCCCAATGCGATCGAAGTTCTAACTCCAATAGTTTTCGCAGATGTGGTATTATTAAAATATTGCCGCACACGAAGATAAGTGTTGATAATATGAAAAACTTGTGATATTCTGTGGACTCATTGAAACAACGTTTATGATGGAAACTTCGTTGAAGCAAGCCACACCTAATTATATACAAGGACAGTGAATTGCGCTGTCGCTAGTAAACCGCATTCTGTGAAATTAACTGATCATAACTTTCCGTCGGTAACCAGCTGATCTCACGCTAATTACAAACCCAATTGAGCACTGACCACCGAGCCGAAATACCATTTATACCAAACAAAAAGCCATTTTTAAATTTAATGGCTCCCTAGATGAGCCACTAGATGCATGATTCGAAGTCCCAGTTGGCAAGTATAGGAAAAAATACAACAAACCTGATATTATAATAGAGAGCGTTCATATAAACGATTGCAATTGATATCGAAAGTTTCCTTTCGTAAATCCACTATTTTCGAAACGAACAGATGGAAATGGTTTCTATCTGAGAACTATTATTTAGATATTGAATATACTATCATGAAATTCGAATATATCATGTAATTGCACAAACTACCATTTTGATGATAAACCAAGTTTTTCATTACTTTCTAGGGGCTTGCTGTAACGGGACCAGCTTTGTTAAAACCCAATTTTCATGACACTGGTCCACAGACAAAATTATTTCCAAATCAAATTATCTGTTAGATTCGGCTAGAACATGAGCATTCTTACTTCCTCGAGAAAATTGCAAATAACTATTGCGAAATTTTTGGTAGTAACCTCAACTGAACTCAACGAATCTGAGATTTGATTCCAACAACACTGATATTTTGATATTCAAAGTCATTAGACGTATTTCAAGTCATCAGAAGGTACACAAAATCACGGAAAAGGTACAGACAGATATCATAAGATATATTAATTTAATACTCACCTATATAAATAACCATTAATAAAACAACACTTACCATTCCATGTTTGTTTGTGAGATCTGGAGTTATGAGAGGATAAAAATGTATGTCGACATATTTTACTACTTACCACATTCAATTGTGATTCGTTTGATTCCCTATCCATTCATTCCTGGAATAATTAGACTTTTCTGTGAATACTCCTAAAATATTGACAAGGAGCATTCTGAGAATATCTACGTTTTGTGTCTTTGTACATTCTAAGGACGTCGATATATATATTCCGGCATTTTCAGGGAATATTGCAATATCTTTAAGAGAGTATCGTAGGTATATTCAAGGAATATATGGTGCTGTTTTGGAGATCGGCAACCATTTGTCTTTGATCTCTCTTGGATATACACAGTCATCTACTTACTACAACCAGACAAAAGCTCTGAAAATATGTCCTACTCTTCTCATTCATAACCTCTAGACTGAAAGTACATCAACTTCAATTATGAAATGAATCATGCCCAAGGGAGCCAGTGAAATTATTGAAGGAGAAGCGTTTTCATCCACTATCATTTTGGAAGTACAGAGAATGGAATGTAAAAAAGTAATCTTGATTTTTTTTGTGACCACTCATCATCACTTTCTATCGTGTTTTCTCATAAACCATCGTGACATTACCTTCCCTATTTTCGTATCCTGATTTTATAAAATATGAAACAAGATGTGAACTAGATAGTTCATACATTTCCTGTGGTTAGGATAAATTCATAGGAACAACTATTTTTAGAGTACCTATGTTTCAAATCTTTCTGAATATAAACTGTCAGTGTTCCATATTATTTCTCGTCATTCAGAGATGAGGGCAAAATGAATAGAATACTTTTTCTCATTATTTTCACTCTCACTTTACACAATCATTATCTTCGTATTTCGAACATCCAAGGATTTCTATTTTTACGGATCGATAGCCTATGTGAACTCAGCCCTATCAATTTTCTTCCACATCACCAGGCTCTCAAATTACTTCCTTAGAAATATCAGATACAGTTCATCCTTTTTATTTTCTGATATGCTGCAAACGTCTGAAAAAGCGATTTCAACGCAGAGAAAAGAACGAGAAGCATGTGCAATGCGGATTTTAAATTATTGCGTGGCAGATGTTCATTTTATATATTCCATTGAAAGAATATTCTCCTTATGCAAAAGAGTACAGGGTGGGTTCGAATCGGTATGATACCGAGCTCTGACTCAAGAATATGTTGGTAAACAAATTTCTATGAAAATCCCATCGATTAGATATGGGTGATTTACGCTCATATATATATATATATATATATATATATATATATATATATATATATATATATATATATATACAAGCGGCTTAATTTCAGAAAACTTTAATTATTTCCTCAACACTGTACTGTTTTGGAAGTAGTTATTTTGTGGTAGGTGATCATTCTATTTGTAGTGTTTCTATTTCAGTATTCTATTCTATCTGAAAAAAATCAAGAATATCGAAATCTATACAAGTATAAAAGACTTCTAATCCACCTCGAAAAGTTGTGTTGATTAAAAACAGTGCATTCTAAACGAAACAGATCCTAGAAGACAGTAACTTCTCGTATAACATGAATTTACCTTCCACAAAAATACCAGAACTATTATATATGAGAATACTCGCTTTGTTGACATTTCAGTACAATGTATTTTTGAAAGAAATCCTACAAAAAAACTGTTTTCATTTTCGAATGCCGATATATTTGAAGAGGTTAACAGCCTAAATGAATCGATTCATTTTTCCAGAATGAAAACATATTCGTTTTTCATTTTAGTCAGAGAATTTGTATCGACGAGAAACATCGGTGGAATGTAGTGGTGAAATAGTTGAGATTACAACTACTCATCTACTTTTTTTATCAATAATTCAATAAGAAAGTATTCGAAGAGAACAAAAATAGAACAAATGATAAAGGTGCATAAAAGGTTACAACCTCGAAAGTATACGTTGATGTGATGGACGATAAATATGGATGAACTCATACGGATTTATATTATACTGTTGAGGAGTTGTGATGAGTTTTATAAGGAAAAAATACCGAATTTCACACTCCCCGCCATTGCTTGATAACCTAAATTGGACTTGTAGGCTGACCATTCCATGCTCTACCATACCAATGGCAGGTATGAATCTTCTGCATACCTTACAGATGTTAATTTCTTCTCTTGTCTCCGTCTCTTGCTTCATTCGTTTTTTTTTTCCAGAGTTTTTCAATGAACAGGATGGGTGTCTTGTTTGCCCTTCAAAAATTCGAGCACAGAAGCTCACTTATTTATTTATTTTTCAATAAAAACAATTTTTCCAACTGATATGAAGTGTTTATTTCTGCTAAACCTATACAAGTAAATCAGATATATGAACTGAATTCATTACATGAGGAGCTTTCAAACACACAATCACAAGACCTATCTTTCCATTCATCATTGCCTGATCTTGACTGGTAGATTTTGTCAGGTGAAATTCTGTGTGTGAACGGAAGTAGTAGAGATATAATCAGGGCAGACCTTTTTTGTGTTTGATTTCTAGGAAGAACATAGATATGGAACAAGGTAATGAGAATTTGTAATTCGTGTTGACGAGTCAATTTTCCTGGTGGGAATAAGAGGGCAGCAATAATAGTAGATTAAATCACGAGTCAATAATGATACCTATAATTCTCGAGGAATTTTCACGAACTGAGCCGCGTTAGCGGCGAGGGAGTGATATTTCGAGAGAATAATAGTCATTATTGCGAGTAGTATATTCTAATTATTTTACGACTAATTCATTTATCATATCATGAATGAATGATCCTTCGTTTCATTCATCTCGATACAAATACAAAAACACTTCCTATGCGTTTGACACTGACACTTTGAAGTTTGGTTATATCGTTTCTTTGTTTCCATTGTAATTATAAATCCGAAATATTTCACCATAAGTATAATAAAATCATCTTTCGAACAATCTGTTCAGGCCAGTCTCAAATTACCCACACAGTTTCGGCTGTGTTCGCATCAGCTTTGGTCGGGCTTGATACTCTGAAGGATTTTGATTTTTAATTATGGGAAGTCATCGACTTTATGTTGATGATGGCACTGCCTTGTACTGACGAGTGGCCAAATAGCCCGAAACCGGTCTGCAAGTGTGTCCGTCCCTATAATTGAAGATCAATTCCTTCATTTGTATCGACGAAAGCAAATGCAGGATTTACTTCTGTGAAGAATTCTGAACTGGCACCAGTCGGATATATAATTCAATGCCCTTCGTGGTATTGGCCAGGGGAGTAGTTGTTTTCTGACAGGTGCCAGCCGAAACCTACTGTAATTTGAGACTGGCCTGAACAGATTTTTCGAAAGATGATTTGATTTAACGCCAGTCTTCAAGTATGCCCACTGACTATGTCAAATGTTTTTATAAGTATAATACTTAAATTATGTATTAGTCGTAAATAAATACAACATCAACATCTCACAATTTGTGAATTCAATTGCTCACAGAACGAGATAAAAATACTGAAGGTACTTGAGAAAGCGGCACTAATTGGTATCGAAATTTCCATTTCTAGATCCAAGATTCAAGGAAAATTGCGGGAAATTTCGAAAATAAGAGAAAATTGTCAAAATTTCATGATCACACGATCAGAGATACCATTTTAAACAAACGAACAACTTTGCTAGTACTCCAGAGCACTGTTGCCAACCCTGATGTTGTAGTAATAGATTTTTGTCCACTTGCACAAGCGAAACTCAAGCGAGTGTAAGCTAACCTCAGTTCTAGATGCAGCTCAGAGATAAGGTATAGCCATGTGGAGCTTCAATTCCAAGTTAAATTTTCAGTTCAGGTGGAACCCGTACAAGTAACTTCTAGTAGTTTTTGAAGACGACACTGTCTATTCTACCAAAACTCAGTTTTGTTCACCATTTGAAATTTGCCAAAAGTTATTTGATAATACAAAACAAATATATAGCTATCGATTCGGCGCTCCGGCGCTAGAAAGAAGTTGCTAAACTCAAGCAAACCTATATCATATATATGAATTAGATGAAGAATGACAAATTTCGAGATATATAAACCCACCCAGACAAATTATAAATTTCATAAAATATTGCTAATATTTTTCGGAACTGGAAAATGGGGATAAGTCTGAAATAATTCAGAGATTGTTTCAACTTGTATATTTTTATGTTTGCGTCATATTGACATCTTGGAGAATCTGGTTTCTACTATCAGTCTGGTCTTATGAACCGAATTCAATAAGAATGTGTGAAATTCACAAATCAGTACAGAAAATATGAAGTCATGGAACTGACCGAAGAAAATGACAATTGTTATTATTTCCACCAGTTTCTGTGATACTTAATATTCAATGGAAAATCTTCTTCTGAATACAGGAATTATGAAGAATCGTTTCTAACATGATTCATACTTGGTCATTCGACCTCATAAAACAGTGTCATGGGCTGACAGTCCATTATTATTCTATGGGAAAAAAATTCACCCCCAAATGCTCAGCAATGTCGACCGCTTCAATTCGATTCTGCCCAACTAATCTAGCCTCAGGCGGTATTTCAGCTGTTACTGCTCTCCCGAAAATAAGTGATGACATGCTTTGGGCCAATCGTAGGAATTGAATTATCAACAGGCATTCGATTGGATCCGTTGCCCACTCGTGATTACTTTGATGATAATCTTATGAATGTTCTAAGAAATTGCTAGAGCAGATCACAGCTTGTTGACTTATACGCCACTCACCTATCTAACGAAGGAATATTTTCCTGGATATTTATGTGTTTCAGTTTCAATAAAGATTTTATATGGTGGAGCAGAAAGGAACAGTATTCATTCGAATTGAATATCACACTTTTTTATGTTTTCTATTCTTGTAAAACTGTTACGAGTGTTCCCAAGAGGCAGAGGCTTGTGTAGACAAGAAACGAATTCTGTTCTGAGTGCCGTAGCGCTCAGAGGAGATATACTGATTTTTTTTGGTGGGTCATTCGCTATTTCAAACTATAGGGACACACAGAAAATTCACAGAACTGCCAAGTTGGTTAGTTTATTCAATAAATAGACCTCACCAAGAAGGAATTTCCTGAATATATGGTTTTTGATTTGATTTTACGGAAAATCCGAAATGGAAATTACTCAATTAGTTATTGATTACTACTTTTTCGGCATGAAACGAGAACAAACCGGTTGAGGCGAGTATTATTGCTATTTGATGATCAGCCGATATATGTTCGTGTGTGAGGATTC